>JAYXIM010030390.1:0-485428 GCA_037575425.1 Anastrepha fraterculus
CAAGGGCATCTCTCATTAGAGAGGTGACGGGCATGACAACCCCGCGGCCCCTAGTCACGACCCCGCACGGACATCCCTCACCGAGGGGTGCTGGAAGTAACGACTCCACGGCTCCGAAGTTTCAGCGAAGAAGAAAACATACCGCTAAAATGCCTAACATGCCGGCTGTGTGAATGCATGTCTGAAGGACACAGTTAACCCAGAAGGAAATCTGTAAACCACCTGGCAGAAGGTTTAAAATGCAATTACCCGTTTCGAAAAACGGAGAGCCGCATTATAGAGGAATCTAATGATTGCAGCCGAGCGAGGATATTCGCTCAAGTGTCGGCAGAAGCCACGGCTGCCGGCGAGGGCTCTGCTCATCGGCATCAGATAGCGGAGTCGCCAGTGGTACAACAACAACAACACGAAAACCCCAACACTGCGACAAGTGTTTCTCAAGTTAATCTTGGGACCACAAGAGCAGGCCGTGTTAGACAGCGTATTCAATGGACAACGGAAATGAACGAATATGTCCTGCGCTGCTACTACATTTCCACAAATTGTGAAGAACCGGAGCACATGACGACCTATCGTGAGAGAATGCTAGACCTGTTTCTAAGAAGATATAGGCATCTGAAAGGGAAGCTAACCGAAAATAGCCTTGCTACAAGAAAAAAGCAATCTTCCAACACGAATATGTAAGAAAAGAAAAGCAAGAGGAAATTAAAAGTGCAATACGCAACGAGCTACGAGGAGTGGAAGGAAGCGAAGAAGAAATAACACCAGAGATAACCGAGGCACGCAACCCACAGCCTGAAGATTTAGCGGAATTTACCAACGTACAACCTGAACTTAACTTGATCTATGAAAGTATTGTAAGCGATGGTCCAGAAACTAATGAAGAACGGGAGGTGAAAGATATTTTCCTTAATTATCTGGCGAATTATGAAGGTATGGATCCTTTGCTAAGACCAAGGATACCCCGATTAGGCGAATCGGAAAAATTAAACGAAGTGGTTAAAACACTTAACTCGAAAATTCTGCCAGCATATGTCGCCAATAGCACCAACTTGGAATATGTTAACACTCTCTTTTATGTTTCTGCTCTTACTACTGTACGATTACTGGGGAAGCACCCAAAGGTACAGACATTTAAAAATAAAACAACGCAAAAAACGCCAGTAGTCCCCAGGTGGCAAAGAAGTCTCGAAACACGAATTGCCGGTCTAAGAGAATCTATAGGGAGGCTTACTTCATTTAAAAATGGGGCTAAATCTAAAAGGTTGTTAAGGCATTTATCTAGTATTATCGCGCCGCTTAAGCCTCAGACTGTGGGTCTTGACCAATTATCAGAGATAATTGATAGGAAAGTACAGCAACTCGCCGCTTACTCAAAGCGATTAAGAAGATACCTCAAAAGTAATCAGAGGCGGAAGGAAAACCAGCTTTTCCACAAAAATCAAAAAAGCTTTTATAGAAATCTGCAACAAAACAGCAATGCAGAATCTCAGACATTATATCCACAACAACAAGAGTTAGAGCAGTTTTGGGAGAAAATATGGGCACAAGCAAAACACTTCAATGCTAATGCGAATTGGTTAGCCAAAGAAAAAGAAAAAGCGGATAACGTAGCACCAATGCACGTCTACGACATAACAGCAGAAGAAATAAAGAATACTATATGTACTTCAGCTAACTGGAAATCCCCTGGCCTAGACCAGTTACAAAACATATGGCTTAAAAAGCTCTCAGTAATGCACGAAGCACTCGCAAGATGCTACAACGAGCTACTGAAAAATATAGCTGCTATCCCAGAATTTCTCACTGCCGGAGTAACTTATCTTCTTCCAAAAGACGCACCATCTGCTGATCCAGCAAAATACCGCCCAATTACTTGCTTGAGCACGACATACAAACTCTTGACGAAAATTATCGCTAACCGAATATATGAACACTGTGAAAGTAACAGCATTTTATGTGAAGAACAGAAAGGTTGCAGGAAGCGCACAATGGGCTGTAAAGATCAGCTTATTATAGACACTGTTATCACAGGAGTAGCTCTGAGAAGAAGGCGGAATTTAAGCGTCGCGTTTATTGACTACAAAAAAGCTTTTGATTCAATGCCGCATGATTACCTATTAGAGATATTAAGAATATACAAAATCGATGCTGCCACTGTTGCCCTCTTGGGCCGCATAATGAGCAAGTGGAATACAAAACTGGTTCTAAATGGAACTGTTTCGAAACAGATTTCAATCAAACGTGATATATTCCAAGGGGATGCCTTAAGCCCGTTATGGTTCTGCATTGGTCTCAATCCACTTAGCAGGCTTCTCACACTTAAACAAAATGGCTTTATACTCAAAACTGAAGTAAGAGAGCACACGTTCAACCATCTTCTGTTTGTTGACGACTTGAAACTGTACGCAAACAAAAAGCATAAGCTATATGAGCTGATAGATGCCACTAAAGCTTTTAGCGATGACGTGGGAATGGAATTTGGACCAGATAAGTGCAAAATAATACATTTGATTAGAGGTCAGCTTGATGAATCCGAAGAAAACTACGCAGTAGACCAAAATATTATTATAGACAACTTGCATAGCAGCGAATCTTATAAATATTTAGGATTTCTGCAACTTAAAGGAATCAACCACACGCTAGTAAAGCAAAACCTCATTAAAAAATTTGAGGCACGACTGAAAGCTATATTAAAAACTAGTCTGAACAGTGGAAATAAATGCAAGGCAATCAATACCTGGGCCATACCCCTTTTGACATACTCGTTTGGAGTAATAAAATGGTCTCAGACAGACATCCTTCGGATTGAAACGCTGATACGCACCACTTTCACAAAGTTCCAAAGCCATTACCCTCAAAGTGCTGTGGAAAGAATATCGCTTCCTCGAAACGTTGGTGGGAGAGGAATCATTAATATAGCGCGCCTACACTTTTCGCAAACTTTGAAGTTACGTACATATTTTCTAAGCAGCGAGTCCCATCTATTTAAGGCTATCGCTATAGCAGATAATGGCTTTACCCCGCTAAGTCTGATGGAGCAGAATATCCCAGTACCTGAGGGGGTTAAATCCCCAGCAGAAATGATCGCAGCATGGAAGGCAAAAACAATACACGGTGCCCATCCCCATGATCTCGAAATGGAATGGATAGACGCACAGTCATCAAATTTATGGTTGAAAAGAGGAAAACTATTTTCTGAAACAGAAGGTTTCGCAATCGCTATCCAAGACCGAGTTATTCCAACAAGGAATTTCCGAAGGTCGATACATGGCGAGGCAATAGAAGATAGATGCCGAAGGTGCGGCATTTACGGTGAAACAATCGACCATATAATTGCTGGATGTAGCGTACTTGCTCCCCGTGAATATGTCATGAGACATAACAATATAGCAAAGATCCTCCACCAACAACTTGCTATCAAACACGGTCTCTTACAAGCAGAAGTCTTGTATTTTAAATATGAACCAAAGGCAATAATCGAAAATGCAAATTTTAAACTGTACTGGGACAGATTTATATCCACAGATCAAACAGCAGCTGCCAACAAACCTGACATTATCGTGTTCGACAAGACAAATAAAACGATCGAAGTAATCGATATAGCGGTGCCCCTTAATCGCAACATCCAAAGCACATACTCCACCAAAGTATCGAAGTATGCAGCTCTGGCCATAGAACTTAAACGGATGTACAAAGCGAGGGAAGTGAATATAATTCCAATAATTATATCTTCCACTGGATTAGTGCCTAAGCATTTAATAAAATACTTGAAGAAGTATGACTGCCAACACCTCTTAGAAGACATGCAGAAGTCGACCATACTGGACACATGTGCAATAGTTCGTAGATTTTTAAATATTTAAGCAATAGCAATCGCATGGGCGTAGAACTTGGACTACGCTCCACCAGAGCACAATCCCTTGAAAATTTTATCCGGGATGTGTAATCTCCGGCAATAGCCGAGATGGATCAAGCTAAATAAAATAAAATAAATTAAATTAATTGGATTAAAGGAAATAAGTAAAATAAAGTAAAATAGAAGAATTAAAAATAAAAGTGGAAAAAATATAAAAAAATTATAAATACACAGAAAAAATACAAATACAAAATTACAAAAAAATAAATAAATAATATAAACTAAAATGGGACTTTAAAACGAAATAAAAGGATATAAAACAAATTAAAAAAAAAGTTAAATTAAAAAACAAAAAATTGAATAAAAAAAATTTAAATAAAGTAGAAAAAAAACTAAATACAACAAAATGAAATAAAAATAGAAAATAAAATAAAAGAATATAAAATAAATGAAAAAAACATTTAAATTAAAATTTTTTTTTATTTAAATAGAGTAGAAAATAAAAAAAATGAAATAAAATAAAATACCATAAAACAAAAACTTTAATTTATAAATAAAACTAAATAAATAATGTAAACTAAAATGAGATTTAAAAAATTCAAAAATTAAATAAAGTAAAATAAATGCAAATGGACCGAAGTAATGAAAAATAGAGGAAAATTATAGAACATAAAATAACGTAATACGAGTAATCAAAATAAAATAAAATGAAGGAAATATGGTTATGATAGAATAAACAGCCTCATGTTCCATACAAGAATAAAAGGAATAAAATAATCAGAAAGTATTAAAGAAAAAATATTTTATAAATTAAAATAAAGTCAAAAATAGATTTTGATAAAGTACAATAAGTGCATCTTCATGTTGTTCCACAAATTGAGAGACTTACATTTTTAGGCCGACTCCGAACTGCAGATATTTTTTTACGAAGAAATCTTTCATGGCAGAGATACATTCGGTGGTTCGCCATTGCCTGCCGAGGGGCGACCGCTATTAGAAAAAAAAGTGGCGAAAACATAACAAAAACCCGTCGGGAACAGAAAATTCATTGGAAAAGCTTAACCTTTTCTTGCCTGCTCTATGAGCAAACAAATACACTCATGGACATAATCATAAATAAACTATATTTTGACCAGTTTTGACTACTTTTTCTTCGTTTTTTTTTTTGTTAATTTTTTATAGAAGTATAGCTAATTTCCTAACAAAAACCATAAGCATTTAAATTTCAAACTTGATGCAAAAATTAGGAAAACTCCACAAACATTCTACCACAATTCCATTTTTCTCAGTGAGAGTTTTTAGAAACATGTTTGGTATGCGAGCTTCTAAAATTTTAGTGCGATAAAGCACAAATTTGAAATTCCGTTGATTTTTTGTAATTTTTTTCTTGACAGTGTTGCGCTTTTTCACCGTATAAGAAAACATTTCGTGCATTTGCATTTATATAAAGAAGGCGCGTGAAGGTCAAAACCATTTTTTTTATTTAGAAAAAAAGTTGTTCAAAAACAAAATCGGATGATTAATTTTGCGCCACCATGTAATTAATTAAAATATAATGGGACTTAAAACTGCGTACCCAAAATTTAATTTGATCTAAGATTTTGATTAAACATTTTGAAATATTCTAAAAAACTTGTTCAAAAACAAAACTGGATGATTAATTTTGCGCCACCTTGTATTAAATTTGAATTTAATGGGTCTTAAAACTGTGTACGAAAATTTAGATTTGATCAAAAATTTTGATTAAAATTTGGAAATTTTGTAAAAAAAAATTTCAAAATCAAAATGGGATGATTCATTTTGCGCCACCTTGTAATTAAATAAAAATCAATGGGCTTTAAAACTGCGTACGAAAATTTAGATTTGATCAAAAACTTTGAAAAGAAATTTGGAAATTTAGTAAAAAAAGTTGTTCATAAATAAAATTGGATGATTAATTTTGCGCCACCTTGTAGTTAAATAAAACTTAATGGGCTTCAAAGCTGCGTACCCCAAATTTAATTTGATCCAAAAATTTGATTAAAAATTCTGAAATTTTCAAAAAAATTGTTCAAAAACAAAATTGGATGATTAATTTTGCGTCACCTCTTCATTAATTAAAATTTAATGGGCCTTAAAACTGCGTACGAAAATTTAGATTTGATCAAAGACTTTAATTAAAAATTTGAAATTTAGTAAAAAAAGGTTGTTTAAAAATAAAATTGGATGATTAATTTTCCGCCACCTTGTAGTTAAATAAAACTTAATGGGCTTTAAAGCTGCGTACCCAACATTTAATTTGATCCAAGATTTTGATTAAAAATTCTGAAATTTTCTAAAAAAATTGTTCAAAAACAAAATTGGATGATTAATTTTGCGCCACAAGGTAATTAATTAAAATTTAATGGGCCTTAAAACTGAGTACGAGAATTTAGATTTGATCAAAAATTTTAATAAAAAAATTGGAAATTTAGCAAAAAATGTTGTTCCACAACAAAATCGAATGATTAATTTTGCGCCACAGTGTAAATAATTAAAATCTAATGGGCTATAAAACTGCGAACAAAAATTTAGTATTGATCAGCGATTTTGATTTTTTTTTTAATTTTCGTAAAAATTTGTAAAATTTTTATAATTTTTTCACGAAGTTTAAAACTTTGGTTTATCTGATATTCTTTTATAAAAAAATATGAAAAAGAAAAAAAAATCTGAAACTGGTCAAAATATTCTATTTATTATTTTTACCATTACTGTGTATGTGTATATGCATGTATGTATATGTTTGTGTATATAAATATATATAATTGTGCGAGCAGCCTAATTTATGGCGCGTACAAATTTCAAAAACAGGACTTTGCGCCGGAGTGCGAATTCTAGCCAAATATTTTAATTAACAGCCACGAGAATATTTAATAAAATTACAGTGTAATTCAAAACGCCTAACAGTGCTTTAACATTTCGCGGCTGAAGGTGCAAGACAAAAAATAACAACTTCAAAAAGAAAACAAAAATTAAAAGCAAAAACAAAAAGTAACGCATCGTACTTCCCCAACGAAAAATAATCATTCTGCACGCCGCTCAATCCGATCACGCAGCCTCTTACCTGCTTCGAACTTCGCGCATGAATCTTACTCGAGTTGCTTATGCGGTACGCGTGAATTTTTTACAGCTTCTAAACTATTATTTTTCCCCCAACTTTACTATAACAACAACTATTACCAGCGCCTCCTTGTGCGCGCAATCAACTCAACAACAACCGACCAACAACCGACCAATCCAATTAGCATCCAAACGCGCAACCAAACGCCGACATTCGACACCTAAATGCCAAACTGTGAAATCCAAAGTGTATAGCAATTTTGCATTCGCCTGGAAATGTGATAGTTTAGTACTTCTAATCGCAAGCATATAAATTTGCACATAAAAATATTACTTTTTGTTACGGAAAAAGTGTGCACACACACACACATACACATGGATATGCATAAATGCTCCATGAATTAAGTGAGTTCCGAAAGTGCGTTTGTGCTGTAGTTGTTGTTGTGTATTTGTAGTGTTATGATGCGATTGCCAGACGCACGCACAAAAACGCTACCAAGAAATGTGGAAAAATCGTAACAAGTTCTTAATATTTTTGCTTTGGATCATGGAAATAAGGTGAGTGTCATTGAAAGTGGAGCTGCTAATTGATGTGCACAGTAGCGCCCCTAAGAATTCGTGCAATTAGTAAGCGATATTTTAGTCAAGTGAAATGTTATGGAGACTAGTAGATATAAGATTCGCCAGTTAAAGAACGTTCACATATGCGGGGATTGGCAATAAACCCAAAAAAATGTATCTACCCATTAACGTATGGCAGATTAGCTGTGAAATTCACAATCAGCTGTCAAGATTTTATGAAAGGCTTTTCCTCACAGAAATTGGTTTGGTAGAATATTTTATTGTTTTTGGTTCGTTTAAGTACACTGGCACACAAAAAAAAAGTTGTCTGTACAGCGGGCACCACCTATCTACGAGCATGTTTTTCGATCCGCTGAATACGAATTTCAAGTCAGTTTGGGCTGTCCAGCCTTTAATTTCGAGTAAATTGCAAAAAAAAAACCCAAAAAATAGCGAAAATTCGAATAAAATAGCAAAAATAGCAAAATGGATAAAATAGCAGAAAATTGCTGCTGAATAAATGGAAAAAAATCTTTTAAACACAATTAAATAAATGTATTGCATTGTTTAATAACAAAATACAAGATTAAAATCTGAAAATGCAAAAAATTGTAAAATCTATGAAATTGACATATAAAAAGAATTAGAAAAATGATTTTCCTAACTTTCAAACTGTTGTCCGGTGGTATCGAACTCTTTTATTTTAAAATGATCTACGGAGAGAGGAGAGGATTTCTCTTTCGTTTGTTATTATCTTTTGGTATATCTGTTTTGAGTGTCCAGCAATAGTCTGCCATCATGTTGATACTCCAATTTCCTTGATACCTAGATTCCATTTCACTTATGTCTTGATGAAAACGTTCTCCCTGTTCTTCACCGTACTCCTCAAGTTACTCAGGAAAGCAGTCGATGTGAGAATGTAGGAAGTGTAATTTTAGATTCATTAAGCATCCTAAGTTTTTGTAATTTGTCATTAATTCTTCGAAATTCTTCCTAAAAAGTTATGACACATATTTTTTGAACTTACCAAAGCTGCTCTCTCCGTATCATTCATTTTACCTATAAAATTAGCATCCTGAAATAGAGTTATAATTTGGGGCCCATTAAAAATTCTCTCTTTTAAATTGGACCAGAATACCACCGAGTTCTCATCGTCCTTTGTGGAAAACTTCCGGAACGCCTCTTCTCTATTCCGATAAAAGTAAGCCGTTACATTTTTAGCTTACATATTTTTATTTTTTAATCTTGATGCCAGTAATTAAGCTCCGTCCTTAGGCATATTTAAATCTCGTATGAGATAATTTAGTTCTTCTCGAGTAAATATTTCAGGGTCTTTCGTTTTCCCATCTGGCATGAAATCTTCGTCTTTGGGATTTTCGTCTTCAGAAATTTCTTCTTCCTCCAATTGGCACTTCTTCCTTTTCTCACTTCCATCTCTTCAAGAGCTTCGGATTCATCAACAATAACTGTTTTCTGTGGCTTAACAGCTGATGAAACATTGGCGTACTGTATTTTACTTCTATTCGATGAAGTAAAACCGGCAATTTCAGCCATACAGAAGTAACAGTTATGAGAACTAGTTGGTGAAGTCCAGCTCATGGGAATTGTAAATTTCAAGTTTTCTCTGTTTTTGGTTTTTCCCCATCGTGTCAAGATAATATTACATCGACCACAAACAAAGTGTGGGACCAGGCTGAATCCACATTTGTAATTTGAATGCAAAAGCATTCTTCATAATTTCGTTTTAATCTATCTAAAAACGTTCTGCGGTTTTTTACCGGCTCAAACTCCCCACAAACGTAACAAAACAGATCAGGACTCTTATTGCATAGATGGGAATTGCTTCTTGTAATAGTATACTCTCCAGTAGCCAAGTTTTCCAACTACTGAAGAGCTGCAGTCGCTGGATGACGATGCCTGCGGGTCTGCTTTCTCGCCCCTGACCAGACGCCGATACTGAGTTTCCGAATCCCTGCATCGTAAAGTACCCATCACTTGTACCTGCCATGACGGCACACACGCCATTAACCCAGGGCGGCTTTTTGCAGTTTTATGAATGTTTGAGGGGACTATGGGCCATATTTATTGCAGAATCAGATCGAACAGATTAAATTACATGAAAATCTTCGTCAATCCGGATCCACAAAATTTTTATGTCAAAATAATCCCAATTTTCTCCGATTTTCAGGATATTTTAAAATTTTTTTAGAATTAAAAAAATTTATGATTAAAGTACTATCGAAATTAGTACGTAACGGATCAAAATACATAAAAATTATGCTTTCCTTAGATCTCAATTTTTTTTTTGCCAAAACATCGAATTTTCGCTATTTTTTGGTTTTTTTTTGCAATTTACTCGAAATTGAAGGCTGGACGGCCCAAACTGACTTGAAATTCGTATTCAGCGGGTCGAAAAACTTGCCCGTAGATGGGGGGCGCCCGATGTACAGACAATTTTTTTTTTTTGTGTGCCAGTGTTATTATTAACGAAGTAAAGAAAAGACAAAGAGCAGCAATGGTTAATTTAGTTTAGTGGAGGAAATACGTAAACGACGTCGACTGAGGTTGCAAAAACTGATGGCAGCAATAACAGGACACACGCTTTTTTCTGTCATATGAATGCAGAATTAATACCTAACAAAAATTGTATTAAAATTATGCCTACACACCTGTTTTCTTTGCGGGCGTTCATTTTAATTACTTTTTAAATGGACGTTTCTCCTTAAACAACAAAATAATAATATAATTATTATATAATAAATTGGCGCATACGAGGTTTGTTCAAGAAATGAGGTGAATTTTCTAATTTCGCGGGCTATGTACATTCGACTTTCGATTATTATTTTTTTTATGTTATTAGACGCGTCTGGTTTGTAAGACGCATAAATAAGACAAGTCTTTTGCGTGTTCGGTGATTTTCTGCTATCAAAAAAAAATGGATCAAAAAAGTTGCATCCCATTTTGTGTAATAAATGAAATTAAGTGATCAAAAACACTTGAAATGTTGAGAGTGGCATGCGCTAAGAGCTAATACTGAAGCAAGCTCTTCTTGCGTTTGACACGGATCCTCTTTGAGCAATGCCTCCAATTCAGCGTCTGCGAAGTATTTTGGCCTTCCTTCAAGCGAACGGTCGTCAACATTAAAATCACCGTCTCTGAAGCGATGGAACCAATCTCGGCACGTTGTTTCACTTAAAGCAGCATCTTCATAAACTTCTTGTAGCTCGCGATGCGCTTCAGCCACCGTTTTTTTTTCGAATGAAAGAGGAGAATCAACCCTTCCCGCAAATGACGATTATTCGGCACAGACCAGACATTTTCACAAAGCAAAATTATTTGATACCAAAACAAAATTACTAATGTGTCGAAGCAGTTTGTTTATCATAGGTCTAAGCTTGGTTTATGACGTTTAGGCTGTGTTAGAATCGACTAGCACACACAGCTGGCGGCAACTTAGTTGCGCACATAATATTAAAATTAATAAGAAGCAGTTAAATGCCCCCATTAGCAGCTGAGGGGCCATGATTTCTTACAGTATTTAATATTAATTAAAAAATTGAACGCAAGATTTTTCTAAAACAAGCTATGACGGTAATACATATCTCCCTTACTGCGACATGTGAATTTTGTTATAATTAATTCGCAGTCCGGAAAAAAATGCTGCATGGAAGCTCAACTCAGTTTTGCTTGGTGTTGCCAAGCATACAGAAAAAATGTGGAGTGTAAAACTCAAATCCAATTTCAATTTACATATTAACTAGCGAGAACCTGCATGCAGAATAAATAACTTTAAAAATTATGCAAATGAGCGCATATTTGCTACACACAGTTGCATGCATTTCAAAAATCATACTCGAGTTATGTTTCTTAGCGGTTCGTTATGCGCTTTGGCAAGTTGGCAGTTGCAATCAATTCGACAATTATCTGCTGGCTTGAGCCAGTTTTTGCCATTGCACCAAATTGCCAAAAATTATTACGAAAATCAAAAAAATTATATTTTGCGTCAAGCCTCATTTTTGGCTTAATTACAAAACAGATAATCCAAAGTGTCATATTTGGAGTGAAGAAAATCGAGAAGCCATTACTGAGATGCAACTACATGCACAAAAATCGACATGTGGGGTGCTTTTCAGGCTTGGCTCATATTTTTTGCAAATATTCGTGCGACAAAAACAGCTTTTTTTGTGTTTTTCAGGAAGACTTTTATATGCACGTGGGACTATATTTTTCATATTTATTTATTTATTTACTTCCATCAGCATTGCCGCTCGGGTATGAGCTTTAGCTTCTCTAACGATGGTTAATGGTTAATGGTAGTAAAGGGTTAAGGTATGGGCCTTTAGCACTGCGACCATATTGATCTATTGTGCACCCTCTGTTGTCTATTGACTGTTAAGTATGCTTATGAATTGTACCAGCTCCTTCTGAGGGAGTGATTGAAGGTCTTCATCTATGAGCAGGAACTTGTTTCAAAACCTTTTCCTTCTATGCGTCAAGCCCGGACATTCGATGATGAGATGTTCTATAGGCTCCTCATCTTCGCAGCCAAAAATCTGCAGGTGCTGGTGTTAGTTATGCCTAATTTATGTAGGTGTTTGTTGCAGGTGAAGTGACCCGTGAGGGCGCCTGTGAGAGTGCGGATGCTCTTTTTGTTTTTAACGTGAGGGCCATGTTAGCTCTTTTAGCGTTGAAACTTAAGAACTTTTTGGAGTGTCTAAGACCCTCTACGTTGTTCCAATGCTGATTTATTAGAGTTTTGGCCCAGTATTTTACTTTTTGTTTTAGGCTGTTTTTGTTAAATCCAAACATGGGACTAGGTCCAATGAAATTTACATCTGCTCCTTTTTTGGCTTGAAAGTCTGCCTTTTCGTTGCCGTCATATCCCTCATGTCCTGCTACCCAAATTAATGATACTCTCTAACGATACTCGTCCATTTACCTCGATCAAGAGCTGCTTTCTTTTAGTTTCCGCTTCTTTAGGGCTTCGGTGATGCTTCGTAGCCATGCCCGCTTAGATACGCCTTTGACTTTTGCGCTGATTGGATTGTAATATATAATTTTTTTTTTTAGGACGCACTTCTTCCATGCGCTCTTCGTGACCGGCCCAGACTGAGCCTTAACCTGAGCATAAGTAAACTTTACGGCGTTCTTTTCGTTACACAGTTCAATCAGCTCGTTTTATGCCTTATCCGGCAATCGCCGCTGTAGTCTCGCATGGGACCAATAAGTTTTCTTAAGATAACGCGCTCAAAAATCCGAGGTCGGAATGATATACTGTAAGTATATCACATTTTCTAGAGAGTGTATTTGATGCAGCCGAGTCGCTTGATGCCAAACGATGCTTCAGATAAGTGACTCGCTGTCGCTTCTCTAAGCTGAGGCAGGAAAGAATCGCGCAAGTGACAGAACTTAATCGCTCAGGCACAATTTTTTATAAAAGCGTACAATTGTTGGCATATGCCGATGATATTAACATCGGACGGACTTAACAATCGCGCTGTTAGTTCTGCCTTTTCCAAATTGGATAAAGAAGTAAAGCGAATGGGTCTAGTGGTGAACAAGGACAAAACGAAGTACCTCCTGTCATCAAAGAAACATATCGGCACTGTTGAAAGTTCTGATTTCGTGATTGTAAGAGACGTCATTTAACCAGGAACCTGCACTAACACCGATAACAATGTCAGCCTGGAAATCCAACGAAGCATCTCTCTTGCCAAAGAATGCTACTTTGGACTAAGTAGGCAAATAAGTAGTAAAGTCTTCTCTCGATGAACAAAACTAACACTCTACAAGGTAATTCGTCACTGTTGACAGTTATGATTTCTAAGTTGTTGTTGTTGTTGTAGCTGCAATGCTAAACCCTTTCAGTGTAGTGTAAATCACCAGTCGCCTTCGTCTAAGTCATCTAAAGGTAGGCCCAGGAAACTTGCTGTTTCGATAGGTTGGGTCCAGGGAGAGAGGGGTGTTAGATGAGTGGGTTTGGTGAGGCATGTGAAAAGGTGGTTAGTGTCATGCGGGTTGCCTTCACATGCAGGATATATGTTTGGTATATCGGGGTCAATTCTGGATAAGTAGGAGTTTAACCCGCTACAATATCCAGAACGCAAGTGTAACACGGGTCTCACAGGGAACCTGAAGCTCTTATCTGCTGTAGGTGGTGGTTAGATTTCGAAGTGGTAAGAGACTTCGTTTATTTAGGAACCTGCATTAACAGCGATAACAAAGTCAGTCTTGAAATCCAACGTAGAATCTCTCTTGCCAACAAGTGCTACTTTTTCACAAGGTAGGCAATTGAGTAATGAAGTCCTCTCTCGACAAACAAAACTAACACTTATTAAGGCTCTCATCATGCCCCTCGTAAGATAGGGCGCAATAGCTTGAGCGATGACAACATCCGATGAAGCGTCCCTTAAAGTGTTTGAGAGAAAGATTCTGCGGAAAATTTTTGGAACTGTGTACGTTGGTGACGACGAGTATCGCAGACAATGGAACGATGAGCTATATGAGATTTACGACGACATAGGCATAGCGCAGCGAATAAAGATCCAGCTGCTACGTTGGCTGGGTCATGTTGTCCGAATGGACACAGATGCAAGTATTCGATGCGGTACCAGCTGGTGGTAGCAGAGGTAGAAGAAGGCCTCTCTGCGTGGGAAAGTTCAAGTGGAGAAGAACTTCACTTGGTGTTTCCAAATGGCACCAGTCAGCACGAGAAGTACGAGAACTCGACTATAATCGCTTAGCCTGTTATCGCGTCAATGAAGAAGAAGAAGAATATTGGCTGTTATGCCATCGTGGATTGAGCAGAAGAATTCTGCCTGCTCATTTCACACGTATTCACACATTTGTCCAATCAGTCGTTATTCAGACGGCAACGAAGTAATTTGACTGGTGGTTGCATTGATTCTTCTCTTATATCACTAAAACAATCTCAATTTTACTCTAAACGCACCGCTGTCACCTCCCTAGTTACGTCAGCAAATCAGCTGATTCCTTCAAAATCACTGAGAGCCGGTAAGGGTCTCATTTTGGCAACACCCCTGCATTCTGTGCAACGTGGCAGGAAATGCTTCGCCCTGCTCTTGCTCACCATTAGACCCATTTGCTTTACACAGCTCTACACCTCCCTTTACGCGTAGAGTACAAACGTTTAAAAACGCTTTTAAGCGCATTTAAATTAAAAATTCTGAAATCGGGAAACTTAATTTCGTAACAAATACAAATTTGCATGCCATGGAACAGCGGAAAAACGCGTTGATTGTCAAATTCTGTTAAAGCTGATTTATTATATTTTTAGCAAATCATCAGCTCGTAAGCGAATTTGTGTTTGGAAGCATTTTTTTAGCCCCAGAGTTTGCATACAAAAGAAAAAACAAACAACAACAAATAGTAAAATCATTAAATAAACAACGAAAATGCGCCTTTACAACGCCCAAACACCAACAAATATTCTTTGCCTGTAAGTTGAAAATTTTGCGATTGCTGCTTGTCGCTCGACGTATTCACGTCCACCCCCACTGTCGCGCCAATTTACATCATTTACGTACTTTTCATGTCTGTAGGTATAAGTGTATGTGTGTGTGTATGTATGTATGTCTGTATGTATGTATGTATGCATGTACAGACACAAGGCAAGACAAGACAAGACCAGGCAAGTCAAGATCCAATGTGTTGAGCGGATAAAAGTGAGGCAAGCAAAAAAAAAAAACAGTAAAATCTCATTAAAATAACCAATTAAGCTGGGCAACAAGCAATAATTCAGGTAAATTTCTATTTCCAACGAAAAATCAATTTTCCACCATTACCACATCAAAAACCTGCCATTCATTCATCGCCCCAACCGACCAACAAACCATTCAGCAACAACAACCAACAGCAAAGCAGACAACAATTTTGTTAGCCAAGCCGAGCTTACCAGACAATTACTTGTACTCGTGCACACACACAAACACACACACACACGCACACACATATAAACACCCAACAGATTCCAGTCGTATCCGCAATAGAGATAATGGAAGCGTGCAAGAAAATCGGCGACCGAAAAGCACCGGGGCCGGATGGCATACCAAATGTAGCCCTTAAGGCGGCTATCCGCTTGCGTCCCGAAATATTTGTTGCGGTACTACAAAAATGCCTAGACGAAGGTGTTTTCCCTACACAGTGGAAATTGCAACGACTTGTGTTGATTCCAAAAGGAAAAGGAACAGCCGATGATCCGTCCTCGTACCGGCCGATTTGCCTACTGGATACAACGGGCAAAATACTCGAACGTATTATCTGCAATAGACTATTGCCTATACTAGAGGAGAAGGGAGCATTGAGTACAATGCAGTTTGGCTTCCGGAAAAACCGTTCGACGATTGACGCAGTTACTACGGTTGTCAAAGCGGCTACTAAGGCTATAGAAGGAAAGCGGTGGCGTTGGGGCACCAAGGAATACTGTGCTGTAACCACATTAGATGTCAAAAACGCCTTTAACTCGGCAAGCTGGTCGCACATTCTGAATAGCCTGTACGAAATTGGCATTCCGCCGTATCTTCTCAAGATACTAAGGAGTTACTTCTCTGATAGACAACTGATGTATGAGAGCAGTGCTGGAACAAAAACGTACAAAGTTACTGCTGGCGTGCCGCAGGGATCGGTCCTAGGCCCTGTACTCTGGAATATCATGTACGACAAAGTCCTTCGCTTACCGGTATCCAGAGAGGTAAGAATAATAGGCTTTGCGGATGATATAGCGATAGTGACGGTGGCTAAGCACATACAGGAAGTGGAACAGATCACGAATGGAGCGATAAAACAAGTAAAAGATTGGCTCGAACAGGCGGGACTCAAACTGGCAGAGCAAAAAACGGAGACGGTTCTGATAACAAGTCGGAAAAAAGTCGAGCAGATGAGAATCAAAGTGGGAGAGCAAATTGTTCACTCACAACCGGCTCTGAAATACCTAGGAGTTATGATAGACTGTAGGTTAAATTTTAAGGCCCATATTGACTACGCGGTAGAGAAAACTGCTAGCATACAAGCGGCACTCTCAAGGATCCTACCTAACATAGGGGGTCCTAAGTCAACTAGAAGGAACTTGCTTGCAAATGTGGCCACTTCAGTCCTCCTGTATGCAGCCCCAGTTTGGGCAAATGCGGCGGAACTGAAGGATAACAAAAGGAAGCTATTGTCTGTATATAGGCTAAGTGCCCTAAGGGCATGCTGTGGCTACAGAACAATATCGGATGACGCGGCGTTTGTCATAGCTGGTATGATACCAGCGGACATTCTCGCGAGTGAAATGAAGCGAGTCTATGACAGGTGTGCAGCGGATGCCGAAATAAATAAAAAAACGGTGAGAGAAGAAGAGCGGCTTGTGTCACTAACAAGGTGGCAAGACCGATGGAATACCTCCAGTAAAGGGCGATGGACCTATAAACTGATTCCCGATTTGCGACCATGGCTAAATCGGAGTTTCGGAGATACAAACTACCATGTGACACAGTTCCTTTCTGGACATGGAGGCTTTAGGAAATATCTGCATAGGTTCGGGCACGATGACAGCCCCTTCTGCCCTGTGTGCATCAATGTAGAAGAAGACGTGGAACATGCCAGTTTCCACTGCCCACGCTTTAGAACAGGAAGAATAATTCCAAATGCAACTGACGTAGTCGAGTTCATGTTGCAATCGGAAGAAAAGTGGGAGGAGATAGCTGCATACGCTACTAGAGTTCAAAAGGAACTCAGATACATTGAGCAAATGAGACGCATTAACCGATAGACATTGACGAAGCTATATAGCTAACCAGCCCTGCGAAGTAATACGTTGAAGCAGTCCCGCAGGGAGAGTGGTGGAGGAGACGGAGTTCAAGGGTTTAGTACGTAGGTATACTGTTTTGCAAGTCCAGACAGTATGAAAATTACTGACTGTGCGTGGTCCCGAATGAGGTGTACCTTTAGCGAGCAGTATGAATCGTGCATGCCGTCTAAGTTGACGGTATCTATGAAAGATTCCCCCTTCGTTAACAAAAAAAAAAAAAAAAAACACATATATACATATAAAGGTAAACAACAAAGCGGGGTAAGGGCTCGAATTATCTACTATTGATGCCTCTGAGAGCACTGGATAGTTGAGCAGCCTTTCAAATATTCGTCTTATTGTTTGCCTGTTTGTTTGCTAGTGGCGTCAGTTGGTACGCCTGCCAGTTTCTTTGTTTGTCAGTTTGCCAGTTAGTCGATTTAGCGATTTGGCTATTCATCTGTTGATTACATTTGTCGCGTGACGGCTGGCGGTCGTCTGTTAACAATTTGAAGCTGCTGCAAAGGCCATTCGTCTTCCCTTGTGTGGCTTAAACAATCGCGCACAATTTCACCTACCTACATACATACAAACAAACATACTTACATGCTTACATACTTTCATACCATTATTCCACTATCTAATTGCCCGCCAAAGCATTGAAACCAAAGTGCTCCACATCTTCATGACGATTCCACCCTAAGCCATTAGGTCAATCAAATTGATGGAAGCAGAAAATATTTACAAAGGGTGATTGGATTGAAGGCACTTTTTCCAATAAGTTTTATTTGGCAGATCACGCGTGACTTCTGTCAAATTTAATACATACTTTTTTTCAGTGTTCATTGACATTTCATCATGTAAGGATTACGCCTCAACAACGTTTACAAATCGTACAAATGTACTGCGAAAATCGACGCTCTGCGAAAAGTGTTCATCGCGCGCTCAGGTCAACTTTTGGTGTACATAAACGTCCTACCGAACGCATTATTCGACAAACCATTGGCAAAGTTCATAATAATCTCACCATATTGGGTGATACTCGACAAATTAGACTACTGTAAATGAGAGTTTTGCCGAAGACCTGGAAGAATCGATTCGGCGCCGATCTCAAAAACTTGGCTTATCCTACGGCACTACTTGGGCGATTTTACGCAGAGATCTTGATTTGAAAGCTTATAACATATAGCTAGTTCAAGATTTGAAGCCGACTAATCTTCCGAAACGTCATAATTTCAGTCGCTGGGCTCTTGAAAAACTTGCCGAAGACCCACATTTATTCAGCAATGAGGCCTATTTTAGCTCAAAGGCTAAGTCAGTAAGCAAAATTACCGATTTTGGGCTGAAGAGCGCT
This sequence comes from Anastrepha fraterculus, assembly GCA_037575425.1. NCBI lineage: Eukaryota > Metazoa > Arthropoda > Insecta > Diptera > Tephritidae > Anastrepha > Anastrepha fraterculus. The sequence goes on from JAYXIM010030390.1 coordinate 18,640, forward strand.
CCGAATCCATTCAAGTATCAACAAACAGATATAACATCCATTGAAAACAACCATTTGGTGCGGCCTATGGGCTGGAAGAATCATCGGTTCATATTTCCTCAAAGACGAGGCTGGCGCTAAAGTAGCTGTGAATGGTGAACGCTATTGCGCCATGAAAAACGACTTTTTGATGTCGGAAAGTGAAGCCCGTAATCTCCACAATATTTCGTTCCAATGAGATGGCAGACTGCGCTACTTGCCACACAGCCCGTGAAACAATGAATTAACTGCGTTGTCGTTTCGGTGGGCAATTAATCTCTCGTCTCGGACCAGTGGATTGGCCGATTGGCCACCAAGATCGTGTAATATCACACCTTTGGATTTTTTTGTGTGTTGTTACGTAGAGTCTAAATGCTTTGTGTGTAAACCAGCTTCGACTGAGGCATTGGAGGCCAGCATTACTAAGGTTATTCACGAGATACCGACCGAAGTTCTCCAGCGATTGATTCAAAATTGGTGTTTACGGTTGGCCGAATTACGGTGCACTTGCAGCTAACATTTGAAAGGGATTATCTTTAAAAAGTAAATGTTATGAATGGTTCTACGCAAAAATAATATATATTGCCCTATCAATTTGAATTTTCGGTGATTAATTTCAATTTAATTTCATGTAAAATCCGATTCCTTGAAATTGATCATCCTTTACTTGAGCCGCTCACTGCACACATCGATTAACTCTACTTTTTGAAAAATCTTAAATTTAAGTGTCAAAACCCTTAGCTTTTCATATTTTTAATAACTTTCCTGAATAATAAATATTAGCATCGTTAAGTGGCCGATTTTTTTGGTAACTGAATAATAAATAATTTATTTCAGAAGCCATTGCGATTAACTCCATACTCTAATATAAATCATTTCAGTAAAGCCGTATCTGTTCTGGCCGTGCATCGACGTTTATTTGTTTTTAAACTACCGAAGATGCTCTCTCCCTCTCAATAATATTCGTAAGAAAATCGCATCGGTGAACAGATAAAAAGCAGCACAATGCTATCGGTAGTTAGTATAGCAGTGATCTCGCACGCTAAATGTTACTGTGTATTTCTTAGTCTTTTCAACATTACTCCCAGATTTTTTTTTTTTGAAGAAATAAATATTATACCATTATAATCGAGATGAGTGGGACTAATAATGTGAGTGAGGAAAGCAGTGATGATGCTTCAATACGATTTATCAACAGAAATTCTGGGTTAAGAAGACGTTTATCGTTTTCCTCGGATTCATCGGATTGTTATAGTACGAACCCAACAAACACATTGATTGGGAGAAAAAGAAGTCGTAATCCTGTTAAATGGATACGAAATTTACAAAAGCATAACAGAATAAAAGGATTTTTTGTCAACAAAACCTTTAGAACAGTCTATCATTAACCGTCACAGGGCTTACAGTAAATTGGCTTAAAATACGTTGGATAAAGTGACTATCATGAAGATACAGAATTTCAATATAAGAAAATCTTTAGTAGGTAGACCGCAAAGTTTGAAAAATATAGATCAGCCTTTATTATATCCTAAATTTTGAACTGTGACAAAGGAAAAATGGAGAGACATGATGGACCTGCTAAAATTCATTCCTTCTGTTAAACACGATTACTATAAGAACTTGTCAACAAATGACGAATCCTCGCATATAGCTGATGAAGAAGACATTATTTATAATATTGCTGAATCATCCCAAAGAATAATGCCGCTAACATAAAGCTGCTAAAAAATAATTACGAAAATTATTTTATAACCGAACTTCCAACATTAATTTTAATGCAAATGCTGTGATAAAAATGTATAATAACTAACTTTTTCTGTAATAAAAACTTAAAAATGAAACGACTAAATTTAACTTTATTACTTTTTTCAGTTACCAAATCGATGAACTTCATCAGTCACAAAAAACTGTAACATTACTGACGTCTGTCTGTTGGCTATTCTTTCTTATTAATTTTATATACCGTTAAATGAAAGCTATATCTGCAATTATGCATTCCACATTATATATTTGAATTCATATTATCAGAGGAATTTTGAAAAACAATATACATACATTACATCATCGCGTTTCTCAACTTTTCGCTTTATGGAGTTAATCCATGTGTGCACTGAGCGGCTCACTTAATAGCGGGTTTTGAATTGACCGACACTTACCTTCATAAATTATATTGCCTTGAGCAGGAAGCTTATTAAATCCGCATCAGTCTTGTCCTCAGCTAATTCCAGGTTGAATTGAATGAATTTGAATTTGAAAAGGTCGAGCCAAGGAGCACCAGGAGATTTGGTGGCTCCTAAAACACTCAGGCTAAAAAGCCCATTGTATTTAAAGCTCTGGAAATGGGGTAGATAGTCAAGGAGGGAGGGAGAAAAGTATCAGAGAAAGAGATAGGAAAGAATAGAGACAGAGATAGAGATAGTTAGTCCTGTGAGAATTTTCCAGATTCTTTGGCAAATCTGTAAATATCCTCCAGTTTTAGAGAACGAATATTACCCATTCCCATGACATCGGAACCCAATACCCGTAGTCGCGCTCTAGCAAAGGCAGGACACTCACAGAGAAAGTGCTCAGTGCTATCCGCCTCCTCCAAGCATGACAGGCATACCGGGTCCTCGATGATTCCAATGGTGGTCATATGCTGACCCCATGGGTTGTGTCCTGTAATGATGCCGACCATCAACCGAATGTCTTTCCTTCTAAGTTTTAGTAGAAAGTTTGACAGTTTTCTGCTCGGACTTGTCACAAAACACTTTGCAGTTCTGCAGCGTTCTAGACCGGACCATCGCTCTTTATGTAGATTGCCTACATAATCGTTGATCCAGTTCTTGATTCCTGCGGCACTGATTCCGATTATTGGCTCTGGCCCCTGTGGGGGCACCTCTGATCCACGGTTGGCCAATTCGTCGGCAATTTCGTTTCCTTGAACACCGGAGTGTCCCGGAACCCATATAAGTACAAGCCTGTTTTGTCTTGCGACAGAATTAAGCTTCTTCTTACATTCTTGAACAATCTTTGAGGTTTGCTTCGCGTTCTCCAGGGCCTTCAATGCAGCCTGACTGTCACTGAAGACTCCAATCTGTTTCCCGCTCCATCTCCTCTCGATTATCCATTCGGCTACTTTTAGGATGGCAAAAACTTCTGTTTGGAAAACAGTTGCCATTCCCCCCATAGCGTAGTGATACTTATTACTATCGTTTAAGTACCATCCGGCTCCAGACCCTATTTCAGTCTTGGACCCATCGGTAAAGAAAATATCCGTCAAACCTCCCTGCATGCCTCCTGGATTGCTCCATTGCTCACGCAATGGAAATCTGACATCAAATTTCCTTCCGAATGAAACTGTGGGTATCAGGTCATCTTTAGGTGCCAAAAACAGTGGACACTGCTCCGACAGCAACTTAAAGATTTCTCTGTGTCCCGAAGTTCCATCTTCGTGCCAGAAACCATATTTATGGAGTCTACACATTGCTTTTATTGCTTCCTGTTGTATCTTAAGATCCAGGGGGAGCAAATCAAGCATAGCATTTAGGGCATCTCCAGAGGTTGTACTCATGGCACCCGTGATGCATAAACATACACTTCTTTGCAGCCTGTATAGTTCCCGGATTGTGGACTTAACCATGCTCCGTCGCCACCAGACCACAGAAGCGTAAGTGATGATTGGTCTGATAAGTGCCGTGTATATCCATAGGACCACAGCAGGTTTCAGACCCCAAGTTTTGCCAAAGGCTCTACGGCATTGCTGAAAAATCTTCAATGCACGATTCACCTTCAGTGAAACGTGTGTCTCCCAAGTCAGCTTCTTATCCAAGATTACTCCTAGATATTTAACTTCGTTGGAAAGACCAAGTGTCACACCTTTCAGTGTTGGAAGACTGAGTCCATCCAATTTCCGTTTTCTCGTAAACAAGACTATAGTTGTTTTGTTCGGATTAACGGAAAGACCTTGTCTCATGCACCAATCATCGATTTTGTCAAGAATCCTCTGCACTTTCGTGCAAAGCCTCCTTAAGGATTTATCCGATGTTAGCGCACAGACGTCGTCCGCATATGCTTGGACGTGAAAGCCAAGTTCCTGCATCTCCACTAATAGGGAGTCTACGACGAAGCACCACAGCAGCGGAGAAAGAACACCCCCTTGGGGACATCCTTGCTTGGCCCTGACTGTGATTTGCTCGTCATCGCTCCCACCAGCGGTTAACAGCCTCTCAGAGAGCATGGAGTATATCCATTTTATAATGGCTTGATTAACTCCGTGTCGTTCGGCAGAAGAACATATCGAGCCGAAAGTGGCATTATCAAAAGCCCCCTCAATGTCCACGAACACGCCCATTGTGTATTCGTCAGCTTCCAGCCCAGCTTCAATCTTGCTAACAAGATCGTGTAAGGCTGATTCACATGATTTTCCACTCTGGTAAGCGTGTTGATTTCTACTAAGTGGACTTCTCGGCAATACCCCCACTCGAATATGTTTCTCCACCACTCGTTCCAGACTTTTCAACATGAACGATGTCAAACTGATTGGTCTAAAACTTTTTGCTAGGGAATAGTCATCTTTTCCTGGTTTCGGAATAAATACTACTCTTACGCGTCGCCATTGGGATGGTATATAACCAAATGCAAGACAGGCTGTAAAGATCCTTTTCAGGGCCTCAATCAGCCTGTCTCCTCCTTTTTTAAGCATTGCTGGATATATTCCGTCAGGTCCAGGGGACTTAAAGTTCTCAAAGGAAGATAAGGAAAACCTTATCGATTCCCTTGTCACTATCCGACTAGCAATATACCAGCTGTACCTAGAGGTTCCACTATTGCCACCGTTATTGTTCATGCCACTCTCACCTTCAGAGAGAGTTCTACTACCCGGAAAGTGGGTTTCGAGTAAAGCATTAAACGTTTCCGATTTGGAAATGGTGTATGAACCATCAGGTTTTTGAATTGAATCCAGCCTTACTGAGCGGTCTAAATGAAGGACCTTACAAAGTCTCGCTGTTTCCCTCATTTCTTCGACGTTACTGCAGAAATTTCTATAGGATTCAAGTTTGGCTTGCCGTACTTTTTTCTTATATTCTCTCTGTGTAAGTCGATGATTGGCCCAGTCCTCTTCTGTTTTGGTCTTCAAGGCCTTATTAAGAAGTTTCCTGGACCGTACACGAAGCTTCGACAGTTCAGGGTTCCACCAAGGAACCGCTTTCCCCTGTCTGCTTTGCCTGAGTGGACACAGTTCCTCAAAGCAATTGATTAAAGTACCTTCTAATTTCTTAGTCGCATCTTCAATCATTTCTGCTGATTTGAGTTTTTTCAGGTTTGGTAATCGCTCTGTTACAAGCTCACCATACCTGTCCCAGTCCACATTTCGAGGATTCCTACCGGAAGGTATTGATATTGTGTCAATTCCCAGTCGGAATTCGATAAGACGATGATCAGAAAGAGAGTCCTCTTCCAAAACTCGCCATCGGTTGATTTGATTTCCAACTGACCTATTGGTAAGTGTTAAATCAATCACCTCTTGTCTCCTTCTGGTCACAAAAGTTGGTTTGTTACCAGTGTTTTGAATGACCAGATCGGATGACAGGATAAAATCCAGTAACTTGAGACCTCTGGGGTTGCATTTGCTGCTTCCCCACACAATGTTCTGTGAATTTGCGTCACAGCCCACTATTAGCCCCAGATTATTGGATTCTGCGTACTTTACCACTTCTCTTAGCTCCCTCGAAGGAGGTGGCTGTACAGAGTCATAGGGTAGGTAGGCCGAAACTATGATAGCTTCGACACTGTTCCCACTTTTCCAGTACTTTATTTTTGCAGCAACGATATCTCCAGAACATAGCTCTTTTAACATCGTGTGTTCGATCAACCTCGGCATGATAATACATGCTCGCGGTCTCACATTCCCTTCACAATGAAGTATTTGTCCCCACGACATAGCACTTAGACCACAGATACGCTTGTGACATACCCATGGTTCTTGTATAAGTATTATGTGTGGGTTTGTTTGCAGTTTCGCATGCCTACGGCACAAGAGAGCCGTAGACGCTTTGCTATGCTGCAGATTAATCTGTGTAAATATTACTTCAGTCATGAGACTGAGTATATTTACGCTTTGTCCTCCACCTTATCCTGGACGCGGAACTGGATCCGCCCCAGATGTAGGTGAGGACGGCAACCGTACTTCGACTTAAGCACCTTGAGGGATCCAAGATCGATACCCAGTACCAGGTGGGAACCCGTCTCCGAAGTGGTAGCGGATTTCTGCCTGGTGCACGAGTATACTCTCCAGAGAGTCGTGTCAAGGTCCGTATTCTGAACACGGATGCGTTTGAGGAGTTCTGCTGAATTACAGGAAGGACCCGGAATCCAGACACTCGCTCGTACCAGCCTTTCTTTGCTACTCTCAACAAGAATAAACTTGCTGTTTTCGCAGGCTGGGATTTTTGCTATCGCTTTTTCTAGCCATTCTCGGGAAAAAGCATTGGAACAGTGCACCTTTACGATGCCGTCCACCACGCTTTTCCCCTCGAAAGTCGGCGCGTCTTTCGACTCACCGATAGCTTTCCAAAGATAGCTGTCAAGATAGTCTTGTTGCCCTTTGGACAGTAGACCATCTTGTTTGTCGGTATGTATCTCCACCGTCATTGCCTTTGCTGCCATTCTCGCGAATGATTCGCCAGACGTTGACGGAAGAGTGTCATTCGACATTTGAGGTCCCTTAGCCTCTGCCTTGTCAGGCAAAGGTTTGTCTGCCTTGGATTGGGTCGAGGATGCAGGCATTTCCGAATTCCGTCTCTCGACTTTCCTCTTCTTTGCCTTCCTCCTCTTCCCGGTCGTTGGCACAGACCCCGTTTCGTTTCCGGAAGAGCGCAGCGCTACAGAGGAATCCTCTGTTCTGCCACGCTTTCCCGTTTCCGTTACAGGTGTCGAAGTTGACGGAGCTTGAGTCCTTGCCTTAGCTAGTGCTTCGGCTTGCCTCGCCTTCTGTCTCCTTCGTTTGATCTGCCTTGCGGTTAGACCAACACCTGCGTTCGAATCTCCAATAACTTCGGTCTTTTTACCGGTACTTACCTGATTCGCACCAGGTTTAACCGTTGTCAAAGACTTACTCGGTACCAGAGATCCATCTGAGTCTACTGAGAGATTGTCCGCCATCTCCACATCCTCCACAACTTGTTCAGTTGCTTCAGATCGTTTCGACGGCGGTGTATCACTCACACTCACTCGGCTCTCCATTGGCATAGCCAATGTGCCATGTTTCACCACTAGTAGTTCGCTTCCTCCGGAACCCTGGGTGTCAGTTCCGGTCATAGGGGAATGTGGGGTTCGGGCCTGCACATCCGATGCCCGAGCCGTCGATTGCTCGACGGGAGGATTTCCCAGAAGTGGGTTACCTCGTGCAGAGAGATCCTTGTTGAGCCTCCACATTGTAGGAAAATGCATTTTATACCTCCTGCCAGGTTGTCGGTACGGTACTCTCCACATAGTACTTGGGTGGCCACCAATTCCGCCGTTCCGCGGTTGAGTGGATACCCAATTCCTATGTGGAGCTGCCCTCTTAGTTCGTGGTAAGTTAATCTCCATAGAATGGGGTTAACTCGCCACTTAAGCCTCATCCCCGCGGCAAGGAGACCGACATGACATATATGTAATTCCAGGTTAATGGACGCCAACCAAGCCTTGGTCCTATTTACAGATTCGCCGGCGATGCTCTCAATATCTTGGATTGCAGTTTTGCTACCAGGTATTCGGCTAATCCCTCGCATTTGTCTCATTCCTCACCGTCGACCAATCACTCAGCTCCAACTAATCATGCAATGGAGTAAACCTAATTATTCGAACGGTGATAGTTGATTAAAATAAATAAGTTTTCACTTCAAAAATCAAAAACGAAGTTTTACACAATTTGTGAATTTGATTTTTTACTATAAAATAGTATCGAAAGCCGACAAATTCGATTGACTTTCAAAACTAAAAGCCAGACTAACATTTTACGAGAGCGCTTGACGCCCCGAATCCTATTTCAGCTCATTACATATTTCAGATATTCCAGCTGAAAAGTGCAAAAGACGCAGTTGCTAACAACTTTTGAGGTTATGTAACGTCATGAGGTTGCTTTTGGTCTTCCTTAAAAGTCGTAATAGTATATAGAGTAAAAAGCTAGCACTTTCAAATAAATTTTAATATTTCGACATTTTTTTTTTGGAGAAGACAATTTCACTTCAAATTTACGTATGCTGGGAGTTTTGTAGTTGCACAATTTCTTCATATTACTAGCAGCGTTGCCACATTGTTAATAGTTAAAAACTAATTAAAAAAAAAATTAATTAAAAGAATCTATACCGGCTTTCTTGCATTGGTCTCTTGTATTTATGCAGCTTGGAAATGCGTCAGGTGTTTGGCTGAGCTCCTCCTCCTATTTGTGGTGTGCATTTTGAAGTCTTGTCCACAAATGGAGTGACCAACAATTTTAAGCCGACTCTGTACGACAATTTTTTTTTTTTTTTTTTTGAGGAGCTTTTTCATGGCACAATACACGCGAAAGTTTGCCATTGCGCGTAGTGGGACGACCGCTATTATAAAACAACTTTTTCTATAATTTGGTGTTCCACGCACGGAGATTCGAACCTACGCACAACCGAATGGCAGTCACGCACAAACCATGCGATTACGGTAGAGTTCGTTCCCACGACAGTAGGTTCTGTGTTACCGGAACGGCGCGGATTTATATCCGGTCAAGGACTGTCACTCCAACAGCGTTCCCAGTAATGTATGAGAAATGCTTATGTCGCTGCTACAACAACAACAACTACGGCAGGCTAATTAATTTTGCACCACATGCTCATGGCGCGTTAGATAACTGTAGCACAGACACTTATTGACAAGTTTTGACATTTTGTGTGTTTCTTAATTAATTTTAATAGTTTTTTTACGATAATAAAAAAACCATATAAATCCGAGTTTCAAACCTTGTGCAAGTTAAAAAAAAAAATCTACAAATCTCCACAAATATGTAAAATTTTTTGAACGGAATTTTTAGAACGATTTTGATTATGCAATTTTATAGTTCATTAAATTTTGTAGCAACAAAATGCAAGTTCGAAACGGCTCAAAAATCGCGTTGATTTTTGACTTTTTTTTTGTTTTGCTGCCGGTTTTGTGCATTTGCTTCGTATAACTCGAGGTTTTTTTTTTATATAGTGAAGGAAACATCTAACACTATCATGAATTTTTTTAAAAAATTTTAATAAAAAGTTTGAAATTTTTAGAAAATTTTTACGATTTGTTTTTTAAATGTAGAAATAAATTAAAAAAATTCGACGGAAAAAATTTATAAAAATTTTAAAGTTTTATAAAATTGAAGTTGTGAAGGAAACAACAAACACCGTCATGAATTCTTCTCAACAATTTTTCTAAAAATTTTGAAATTTGTATAAAATTTATACAAAATTTGTTTCAAATGTAAAAAGAAATTTAAAAAATTCCACGAAAAATATTATAAAAATTTTTATTTAAGTTATAAAATGTTTTTTTATTTTTTTTAATTGATAAAATTTATTTATTAAAATTAATTATTTAAATTCTGAAGAAAACAACCATCAATTTTTCTAAAAATTCTTACTAAAAAGTTTGAAAAAGTTTTAAAAAATTAAAAAAAAATTTTTTTCATAAGTAAAAAAATGCCACGAAAAAAATTGATACAAACTTTTTATTTTTTATAAAATTCATAAATTTTTCTAAAAATTCTTACTATAAAGTTTGAAATTTTTATAAAACGTTTTTCAAATGTTAAAGAAATTAAACAAATTCCACGAAAAAAAATGTTTAAGAATCTTTATAATAAAATTATATAAAATTGATCAAATTTATAAAGTTGCAAAGAAAACAACCAGCACCTCCATCAATTTTTCTAAAAATTCTTACTATATGTACATAGTGTGAAAAAGTTTTATAAAATTTATATAAAATTTTTTTCAAATATAAAAAAAAATCCACAAAAAAAATGTATACAAAAACTTTGTTTTTTATAACATTGATACAATTGATACAAGAAATTTTAAAAAATTCCACGAAAAAAAAATAAAAGTTTTATTATTTTTTTTTTTAATTGATAAAATTTATAAAACTCTGAAGAAACCAACCAGCACCGTCTTCAATTTTCCAAAAATTCTTATTAAAAAGTTTGAAGAAGTTTTAGAAAACTTATACAAATTTTTTTTCAAATGTAAAAGAAATTTAAGAAAAATCCATGAAAAAAATTTGTATAAAAAATTTTACATTTTTGTAAAATTGATTTAATTTAAAAAGTTTTGAAAAAAAAACAACCAACAACGTCATGAATTCTTCGCAAAAATTTTCCTAAAAATTTTGAAATTTGTATAAAATGTATACAACATTTTTTTCAAATGTAAAAACATTAAAAATTCTTCAAAGAAAAAATGTATAAAAATTTTTGTATTTTATAAAATTGATAAAATTTATAAAATTGTACAGAAAACAACCAGCACTGTCATACATTTTTCTAAAAATTCTTAGTAAAATTTTGAAATTTTTATAAAATTGTTTTCAAATATTAAAAGGTATAAAAAATTTTTCTTTTTCATAAAATTGATAAAATTGTGAAGAAAACTACCAGCACTGTCATGAATTTATCTAAAAATTCTTACTAAAAGTTTTAGAAAATTTATACAATATTTTTTACAAATGTTAAAGAAATTAAAAAAAATTCCACGGAAACAAAATATATACAAAATTTTAATTTTTTTTTAATTAATAAAATTTAAATAAAAATGTAAACAAAATTTATATAAAATTCATACATTTTTAAAATTTTGTTGTATGAAATTTTTATATGAAAACAATTTTAACACTACCGCAACCCCCTGTTCCACGCACTTCCCTCATTAAAAAATGTTTACTACACCCATTGAGCTAGGCAAGTTGACCTGATTTGCAGTCACGCATAGACTGGTTACCTAGACCTTGTACAAATCTACATTTTTCTACACCTTTGATTAATTTGTAAAGAAAGTCTAAATGTAAAAATTTACTTACTTTTTGCAAAACGATATACATACGCATCAATAATTTATTTCCTTTCGATTGATTAACTTTCTATTTCTCCTTATAGTTCCAATGAAAGTAAAGGCAGTATTTGCAAACACTCGAAGATGCCATCTCAAGTGCCTCATTGAATCGAATTGATTATCTGCATTGTGCCGTTGTCATTAGCAAACACATTTAGCTCCTTTTTCTATAAATTTCTTTCAACCTTGAACTCATAAACATATCTCATTGCCATTTAGCCATTTCAACTATTCATTAATTTTCTATCATTTGTAGGTTGTCTTCCCAAAGTGGAGCTCATTGCATACCACCCCGTCCTTTCGACTCTTCAACAACACAGATGCTTTGGTTTTCCTCTCCCACGTAAAACTCTTTTAAATGTAATCAATTAAGCAAATTGTTACTTTGATCACTTTATTTAGTAGCTTTTAGCAAATTTAGCCATCATTTTTGCTGGTTGGCTCTACGTCGTAAGACCAATATTGAAACTCAATTGATTACATGACCAAAATATTAAACATGAGAAAAACACGTTTGATTTACATATGCGGCGCATGGCTGAGACCATAGTGTGCACTGCCTTCTACGAGGCATTCTTGCGTGCACCAAAAACTGTTAACCACAGTACGTTTACAAGCGTGCCACGACCTTGAGGTACTCCAGTGTGCATGGTGGTCTATCTGGTGGTTGGAATTTAGTTTAGTCGGCGGTAAATAGAAGACTGATTCATATTTTTCAATTAGATTTTTGTTGGTCAGAGTAGACTTTGGCAGTAAATACGAAATACAATTTTTTTATATTTTTTGTTTATTTATTTACTAAAAAATAATAATCTGGAAATACGGCATTTCTTAGAGAATTTATAAAGCAGGTGAATGCTAAGCAAGCCTGAAAAATTTTGCATCGCATTAAGGCCGCTTAAGGCTCTAAGTGTATGGGAGCAGGACAGGCATAGGTAGTCGTAACTTATTTAAAGAAAATATTGTGCCTGACCGATTAAGTTCTGCGGCTCGTACGATCCTTTCCAACATCAGGTTAAAGAAGTCACACGACAGCGAGTCACCCTGTCTGAAGCCTCGTTTGGTATCAAACGGCTCGGAGAGGTCCTTCCCATTTCTGCCGGCGCTGCTGGTATTGAGCAATGTCATCTTGCATAGCTATATTAGTTTTGCGGGCATACCAAATTCAAATACCAATTCAGACGGGGATGGTTCCATATGTAGAAGTTCTCGCAATTGGGGAAAGTTACTGATCGCCATTCACTTGGGAGTGGCCAGGACGATTCTTCTGCATATGATTCAAGCAGCTCACAACTTCTGGGATTAGCGCAAGTATCATCTGGGTAGTTTCCGAACACCCATTCGGGAGTGAGCCAACGTGAGAAGGCGAGGCATCCCAGGATAGCTTGTTGTGCGCCAATCATATTTGGCAAGATGTCGTTTTATCGTTCGTCTCTGCGCAGTAACAAAACGTTTGCTGCACACTTTTAGCTTCCTCGCCGGCGACTTCACTGCTGCGGATTCTACAATGACCCGGAACCCAATTGTGTCGAATGCATGATCAGTGTGCGGAGCTTTTTCCATTCATATTACTTCAAGGGAAAAGTGGGTGGGGTGTAACATTTGGAGGCCGGGCCTGGCAAATATGTTTACGGATGGCTCGTAGTTGGACGGAAGAGTTAGGGGAGGAGTATTTTGCGAGGAGCTCGCCACAAAGGTCAAATTTAGGCTTGTAGACCACTGTAGTGGTTTCCAAGTGGTAGTAGTCGCAATTAAGGAAGCAATGAATTGGTAAAATACATACGCCGACAGCCAAGCGGTAGTCAGGGCCTTGGGCTCGTTGTTTGTGCATTCGAAGTTAGTCGGGGAATGCCTGACTTCTCTCTCGGCTTCATCCGAACACTTCAATATTGGGCTCATCTGGGTTCCCGCTCACAGCGGCATGGAGAGAAACTGCTGGACTGATAAGCTAGCTAGGAGACTCCGAAAACGCCCTTTCTTCATTTTCTCTACCTGTCTGGTGCCTTCTCTTTTTCCCCTGTATGGTATTACAACGTGTAAATGTAAAATTTTTGTCCAAGTGGGCCCCTCACAAGGGCAGCCCTTTGGGTTGCTTCTTTCACGGCACACGCTTTTGAATCACTCATTAATCTGTCTGCCGAAAAATAAGAGTCCTTGCTAGTTTTTAAGTACCTTGATTGCAGATCGAGGTCAAAATTTTTAATTTTTCGTAATTTTTGTAGTTTTTTTTTTAAATGCCGTTTCCGTTTAAGTGTCTGTTGTACTTTTGTATCGAAGTTTTGGTCCCTAGCGCTAACAGAGGGAGACCGACCTCTATGAATACTAAAAGTAGACATTATGTAGGATGTCAACGCTTTTGGCCGATCTAAGCAGAGCTGGGATATCCGCTTTTGAGACGTCCTCCAGATCCTCAAACAGTGGGTCTCCCAGGCATTTTGAACGCGTTTTTAATAATGCCGGACAAACGCACAGAAGGTGTTCTAAAGTTTCCCCAACGTCCTCTCTGTATTAGCAATCCCTATTTTATGAGCATGTGCGGCCAACATATTATGATCTGTCAGCATACCTATGATAGATCTGCAGTCCTTTTTTATGTACTCGTCCATTTCGTTGTATATTGTATTTAGCGGTTTTGGTATGTCGTCTTACCTTTCAAATGATAGTCTAACAGCACTTTTTGCTATCTCAGCTACTATGTCGTTCCCCATAATGTCTTTGACCAGGTACCCAATATGTAGATATGCAGCCTTCTGTTTGTGGCTAGTCTTTCTATGGCCTCCTTTCTCCGTCGAACTGGACTTAATACACTATGAGCTTATTGCTTTTATTGCTGCTTGACTGTCCGCGTATATATTAATTATTAAGTTCTTTCTTGTTCTAGTGTAGGCTATCTCCGCGTCTTTCCTCATAACCAAAACTTCCGCTTGGAAAATACTGCTCTGGTCTGGCAGCTTGATAGGCTGCCTAATACCTAGTTTTGAGCAGTAAATGCCCGCTCCCGGTGATAGTACCCCACATTGCGGAGTACCTCTGCGTGCATATTTGGTGACGCTCGTATCGTTCCACTCCGCTCTGATCTTCCTGCAAGCTAGTAGTTGTTTTATCCATAGGTAAACCGTGGGTTGTACATTAAGTGACTCTATACCATTTAAAAAGTTTCTTTCGTCACGTTGTTAAAGGCCCCTGATATATCTAGAAATTTTCCTAGATCATACTCCTTACAGGGTTTAATTGAAAAGTAATGAACCTTCCCGCGCGGAGCGTCTGCCAAGCGATCAACCGAATCGGCTGGTGGGGGAAAATGATCGTTGGACCTTCCCCTTACACTAAAAACCGGTCCCAGTTGGCTGGCAACAGCAGTGCAGTCAACATCGCTCCGCGCGTGAAAGCTGTTTTAAAAGTGTGTTAGGATTTTGCAGTAGCGAAAATGCAGCGATCGTTGGTGCAACGTTACTCGATCAAATTTTGCGTAAAGCTAAATAAAACGAGTACCGAAACCATTGGGCTACTCAAGGAGGCTTACGGGGACCAATCTCTGTCCTTTCCCAGGTAAAACAGTGGCACAAGTCGTTCAAGGAAGGCCGGAGGACGTCGAAGATGAACAGCGATCTGGAAGGACTTCGACGACGCAAACAGACGAAGATGTGAACCGGGTTCGTGAATTTTTGAACATTGACCGTCGTGCTAGTCTACATGAGATCAGTGGAAACCGCGGCTGAAAAACAGCGTCGCCCGGGTTCGACCCGACCTCGTCAACAATTGGACCCTGAGGGGTGACAATCCGCCAGCGCACACCGCCTTCCTCTGCACCTCTGCATTGGCCAAGATAGGGGTTCCGGTGCTTCCCCACCCTCCCTACAGCCCAGATCTGTCCTCTCCGGACTTCTTGTTCCCGCGCCTGAAAAGAAAGCTGAAGGGGAGTCGTTTCGACTCCATCGAGGTGATCCAAAAAACTGTGACAGTCGAATTAAACGCGATTCCGGCGGATGAGTTTAAAAATGTTTCCTGCAGTGGAAGGACCGCTACCAGCGGTGCATTGACGCTCAAGGGTCCTATTTTGAAGAATATTAGTTGTATAAGCCAAAAGGTTTAATAAAAATGCTTAAAAAATAAGGCTCATTACTTTTCAAGTAAACCCTGTATATTCTAAAGCCTTTCCTATATTTTGTACAAGAATTCTTCTTCAGGTAAAATTTTACAATGCAGCTTTTTAACAGCCAGAATTTAGAATACTGAATATTGCGCCATAAAAATTGTATACCCAACCCCCACAACGTCACATCTTTAGCTTAAGGATCAATATTCGTACAATTTGGATACAAAATATTCAATTCTTTTTTATGTAAAGATCATAATTTAGTGATCTAAAGCATAAATTGCTAAAGCGAAAAATAAGTTGTTTCATCAAAGGGCCAGAGCTATAAAATTTAGCGCACAAAAACAAAGAACGCGAAGCTATTTCGAGTAAAACACTAAAGACTGGCCACATTGTTGTAATTACCACACTAACCCAAACCTCCTCGTACAGAGGATGCCGCGCATCGCCAGGCTGTACGCTGAGCGAACGCTGAAATAGCGATCAAGATCGCTGACGACAACGGTCACGACAGCGGCAACGATGACGGTTGTACGTGCGATAGCGACAGCTACGGCTGATGGCGTTGAGCGCTGAAATCGTTGGCGATGATGGAAATGCTAAATGATTATAGCTTAAATGGGGAGCAGCAAGTTGCCTTTTTAAGAAGAATGAAGAATGTAGATGTGTGTGTGTTTGTGTGTAAACAGAAATATTTGCGCTTTTTTATTTTCTTGTTTAAGGACAACAAAACTGATGTTGGGCGAAGCATGAAGGTTTAGAAAATATAACAATAACATTTGCAATATGAAAAAAAAAAACAAAGTTAACCGCA
This sequence comes from Anastrepha fraterculus, assembly GCA_037575425.1. NCBI lineage: Eukaryota > Metazoa > Arthropoda > Insecta > Diptera > Tephritidae > Anastrepha > Anastrepha fraterculus. The sequence goes on from JAYXIM010030390.1 coordinate 34,643, forward strand.
AAAAAAGACTACATACAGTAAACATAGTAATAATAATAACAATAACAAGATCCAGCAGCAAAGGCGATCGCGGCGTTTAAACTAAGAGAATCAGACACCGCCGCAGCATCCATAGCAGCCAGTGGAAAACGCTAACTGGGCAACTGGCGGGTTTAAAAATAGCAAAGGTTGAGAAAGTCCCTCTTTTTTCTACTGCTTTTGTTTGTTATTTAAATTTTTTTTCATTTTTGTTTTTTGCCTTTGCCTTTGTGCCACATCCATGCATGTTGAACAATCTACTGATCTACGATTCGGGCAATCCACTGTCTACAGTTGGCATGTTGGCATGTTGTCGTGTCCAAATGTCGGCGACGCGTCCAACTGTTCGTCAACTGCGTCAGCCATGCAACTCGTCATCAGCCAGTCATGCAGTCGGACAGCCGGCTATTTAAGTAGTTAGGTAGCCAGGCCAACAACCAAAAAGGCTGCATGGAATACAGGGCAATTGTTCCTTGGTTGGTTGGCTAGTTTTTTTAAGCGCTGCCTCACAGGCTACTTGCATTGGGCGCATGCGCATGCGCTGTTTGTCATCGTTGCTGCTGCTGCTGTCGCTGCTAACTGCCCTAGTCGTAGCCGTTGCCGTTGATATTGCCTTTCCTGTTGATGTTGCTGTTGCTGTGAGGAAATGCAACTTCGTTGGACGTACAATTCATCTTGCGTTTATGTTGTGGCAGCACTAACAATGGTTGTAAAATTGCTATGCCATGTGCAACAACAACAACAAAAACGGCATCAATAGTTGTACACAACAACCTCAAATCACCAATATTGGCAACTAGACACAGCTGCAGTTGCAATTGTAGTTCTACTTACTTTGTTGTTGGCGTAATTTCGCTCAGCCATTCGCTTGGCGTTCATTGCATGCAATCGCTTGATATCGAAGGCAAATCGAATGTTGGATGCTGCTGCTGGCTGGCGATATGAATAGGCGGCGCGGCAATGGGGAGTAGCAATGACAGCAGCGGCATTGGCAGTGGATGGCTGCGACTGGGATGGCATGCCAATAATGAGCGCTTAAAATATTTTGCTTGCCTCTTTGCTTTGCTGATTTGTTGCTTAGTTAGTTTTGTACTTTTACTCGTTAAGCAAATATCTGCAGTTGGTGCATTGGTAGAAATGGACATGAACTTCCAAAGGAAAGCTGAAGGCGGCTACAAATGGACATACAAAAAATGAACACGTGCATGTAGTTGTGAGTGTGTGTGTGTGTGTGTGCGTACATAATAGATGTTTATTTGTATGTGAGTATGGATTTTTTGCTGATATAAAAATAGAATGTTACAGAAGTGTAATTCTTCAATAAATGCAGCGGCTCTTTCAAAAATCAGAATGTTCCAAAAATAAAGAAAGTTAAAAGCTCAGAGTTTTTCGAATTTCATATACTACTATAACACATTGCTAATTACGAAAGCAACATATATTGGCAAGTTGTAACTATTCATTATTTTTTTTATTTTTTTTTTATTTGAAATTTTTTCTTAATTTTTTTATTTCAATAATTTTTTTTATTTAAGAAATTATTTATTATATTTTAAACAAATTATTGAAATAAAAAAAATTTAAAAAAAAATTATATAAAATTTTTTTATAAAAAAAATTGCTTATAAAAAAAAATTTTTTATGGAAAAAATTAGTAAAAAACTTAAAAAAAAATTATAATTTAAATAATAAATAAAAAAAGCATATTTTTAAATTGATTTTATAAAATATAAAAACTTATACATTCAAACCTTATAATTCAAATTTCATAAGAAAATTTATAAAAAATGTTTATAACTTCATTCAAATCATGTAATTCAAAATTTCAAACTCTGTTCAAAATTTATAAAAATTTGGCAAATTTTATTTAAAAAGTGAAACTTTTTATTTAGAATTTATGAAATTTTTTTTAAGAAAAATAAATAAATAAATTGAACGACAAGAAAAAGCAAAATAAGCTCACAAAATAATTAAGAAACACTATAAGAGACGCAAAAAACTCAGAACTGCAGGAATACTTATCTAACTGGTCACCTACAGAAGCCACTGACTACTCACTGTGGAAGGCAACAAAATAGATATCACAACCAATGCCTCCCAACGCAGCGATAAAAACGTGTAATGGAGATTGGGTAAAAACTGATAAACAAAAAGCAAGAGAGTTTGCCAAACCTCTATCAAATGATTTCCAACCATTTCCGAGTCAAAGTGCGCAGGTAGACTCAGAAGTTAACGAATTTCTCTCAGCTTCGTTTCAAATGGATTTTCAGACTGTACGATTTACCCGGAAAGAAGTTAAATAAGCAGCAACCAAAACTCTTAAAACCAAAAAGGCGCCAGGTTACGATCTAATAACTAGTAAGGTTTTAAAAGAACTGCTCATATGTGGATACAAACTCCTCACCATTATATTTAACGCGATGATCAGACAAGAGTATTTCCCAACTCAGTGGAAAGTTGCTGAAACCATCCTTATACAAAAGCCAGGGAAGACCACGAGCGCGGTCTCCAATTACAAGTCAATAAGTCTATTGCCTGTTGTCTCTAAACTCTTCGAAGGCTGCTTTTAAAAAGGATAAATCCAATAATTGCGCAAAGGAATCTCATTCCAGCCCACCAAATTGGTTTTTATAAGTATGAATCTACCATAGAGCAAATTAATTGTGTGTATGATTACGCTACACAAGCACTTGAGAGGAGGCAATACTGTGCAGCGGCATTTTTAGATATAACGCAAGCCTTCGATAAAGCCTAGCATGAAGGTCTGCTATACAAGCTTAAGCAGAGTTTACTGCACCGCTGTTATATGCTCATAAAATCATACTTGCAAAATAGACATTTTCTTGTTAAAGTAAAAAACGAAACCACTAACCGCCACGCAATTAGAGCAGGTGTACCACAAGGAAGTGTTCTAGGCCCCGTCTTGTGCACTTTGTTCACGGCAGACCTACCACTATCAAAGAACCCATATACAGCCACGTATGCAGATGACACTGTCGTCATGGCCAGGAGTACCCTTCCCTCAATTGCTTCTGATTACCTACAAGAAAACCTTAACAGTGTGGGCGACTGGATGAAAAAATGGCGCATAAAAGGTAACGAAAGCCAATCAGCGCAGTTAACATTCACACTTCGAAAAGGCTCATCTCCTGCCAAATATTTAGGTATTCTATTAGACCGACGTCTTACTTGGCGATCGCATATATTTTTAAAGCGAAAGCAATTTGGACTGAAACGGCGTTCACTATACTGGTTAATCGGCTACAATTCAGCATTTACACTAGACAATAAGGTGCTTATCTACAAATCTCTTCTGAAACCGATATGGACGTATGGAGTTCAATTATGGGGCTCAGCTGCAAAATCAAATTTAGAAATTATGGAAAGATTTCAGTCGAAGGTGCTCCGCATGTGTGCCAATGCGCCATGGTTTGTACGAAACGAGATATTGCACCGTGACCTAAAAGTTTTCGAAGAAATAAACAACCTCAGCCAGAGATACAACAACCCACTTGCCACTCATCCGAATAATCGAGCAAAAAACCTTTCCAAGATAAGCTACTCTTCAAGAGTAAAAGAATGTCAGCCTAACGATTTAATGCAAAGATTTAAAACGTAATATAATGGAAGCTGTTATCAGGCCCGGCATTAGATGCCCTGATTGGTCTGCCACCACTTGAAGCATTCATACAAAGAGAGGCTTTGAAGATCATCTGCAGGCTGAAAAATAATGAAAATTGTTTCAGATCCTGTCTGGCATTGGAAAACAGAGAAGGTATGGACTTCGATACAACGAATCTCTTCATGCCCCTTAACTCCATACCATCCAGAGTCGTGCTTGACAAGAGATACAGTGTAGTGCTGCCAGAGTCTCAGTTGTGGTCAAACTCTGAAAATGAGCCCGGCAAACACTGTTTTCGCATTTTCACGGATGGCTCCAGGACCGAGCACGGTTCCGACTCTGGTATCTACGTGGAATCCAGCGAGAAAAAAATGCACTTTGCTCTGCGGTGTTTTAAGCGGAGGTGTATGCTATTCAAGAAGCAATGAACTTTGTGGAAAACAGATGGAGAGGCAAATCGGTATGTGTCTGCAGCAACATCCTCATGGCCTTAGACAGCCTCCCAACCACTTCAAGGGTAATCGAGTGCTGTAAATCCAGGACGAACTAGGTCAGTAGACATAATAGCCTGATGCTAACATGGGCAACTGGACACGTGGGTTACGAGACCTCTAACTCCTTAGCTACGATGAGCTCTGAGGCCAACTTCTCTGGACCGGAGCCCGTTCTGCCACTCCCTTCAGCAGCCATCAGAGCTACGTTTAGCAAATGGGTTACTACAATCCACAAGCGAGGCTGGAAGGCTGAGAGAAGCTGCAGATGGAACTAATGTTACCTGTCATGTCCGACCGACTGTCGCAAATCCTCCTGTCATTAAGCAGAAAGGACTGCAAACAGCTGGTTGGACTGAGGACGGGCCACTTTCTACGAGCGAAGCGACATAGAAAGCTGGAAGAATTCTCAATTAACCACTTGGGAGAAATTGCAGTAAAGAAAATAGACGGCTTAGGCAGATTCATAGTCAAATCTAGATGGTTTGACTAATAAAAAGCAATGGTTCTGCAAGTGGTGTATTCGCTAATTGGGTCTGGGTTGTGACACTCACACAGCACCTCAGCCAACCAACCAAGAATTTAAAGTGATTGAAAAAAGAAAACAATAAATTCAATGAAGTGAAGCCATTATCGCTGTAAGATCTAGATTTTTGTAAGCTTCCGCGAACACTATTTAAAGCCTTAGTCAACAAGACCACCTATTTCCATTCCATCGCCGGCTCATTTCAATCCATCGCAACGCATGTAAGTTTAAAGATTTTTGCTGATGCTAACTGTTGTAAGCTCAAGGCGCTTTCATAGCACTTGCTGACAAATTTGAGCTAAAGGAAAGCAACTGAGTAAAATATTCGCTATAATTCGTAGCAACTGCCAAATATTAGCAATATTTTGTTTATGCATCGTCAATTGTAAAGGGTGGTTAAGTTTCAAGGGCCGGTGTTGATTTTGAATAAAATACAATTGTTTTAAAAAATTATTGTTCTTTTTTTTTTATTATGATAATATTGCTATGGCTCAATTATGTGTAGAATAAAATATAGGCCCAATAGCCGCCGCGGCCTCGGCGGCACACCTCCAACCGATGTTCATCAACGACGAACGTGAGAGGTGCAATTGTTGGGCACGACGACGAGTTGAGGTGGACGGCTCTTCAACCACACTATCGCGAACAGCAGCAATATTTTCTGCGGTACGAGCTGTACGAGCATGCACTGGTGCTTTCACATCTCCTACAGACCCGGTTTGCTCAAACTTTTGCACAATTTTTCCGATTGTACGCACATTTGGACCATTAAATTGGCCGAAAAAATCACGAAGTGAACGCCCGTTTTCATAATAAGCCTGAATAACTTCAACGCGTTGCTCGATTGTGTATCTTTCCATAGTTGCAATTGCGTTAGTCTGAAATTGAAAAATGTCAAATGAAATGTAGGAACAAACTTGACGTTTAGGTGTGGTTCACATTCAACATCGGCCTGTGAAATTTAATCACCCTTTACTATACGAAAACATACTTTAAACCTACGACCGAAACAGCTACAGTATTGTACTAACGCAAGCAGTTTAAGCAACTCTTTGAATTCTAGAAATAATACATTAAGAAATCTTTCTGGTCTACAGACGTGAAAATTGAAGGCGTTGAAAATTGAAGAAAAACAATCGGTATCAATGGAAAATCGTTTTTATTCATTAGATCAATTCTTTATTTCCAAAAGAAAGGTGCCTTAAGTCACTGGGCCACCCTGTACTTGCATATTGAATTTTTGCTACCAAACCACGAAATTAGCGTGAGAAAGTTTTTTACATTCAAGCGAGTTTTCTACATAAGTCGACTATGCCTTGCGTACATTTGCGCGTACACACACACATACATACGCGCATACAAAATCGTACATGGGCATAGCAACGCTTTACAGCCACGTTAAGCTAATTCCCGACCACTTTGAAGAGCTTCAATCATCTTGAAAGTCGTAAACTATAATTCAGCAGCACCGCAGCTGCCGGACTAAATGCCTCATTTTGCCCGTTTAGTGTGGGGCCACCAATTTATCTGATGCGCATAAATGAGTGAGTGATTCCCTCAAAAGGCTAAAAAAGCGACTCTTCATCGGGTTGCACCTACATACCCATATACGTATGCATGGATGTGTGTGTATACGTGCGCCAGTAAGCATATAAATTGTGCTGCACAGCATTAATTTTACTTTGCTGTTGTTGCTGTTATTGTTGGTACAACCGAAATTGGTAAGTTATGCGCATATTTACCAACCTTTCGCAGGGGCTGCCCGTTCGTATGCTGGTACCTCCAAAACATAAACAGCAAATATGCTGCTCACAGAGTAGCGCATTTTAAGCAACAACAGATTACATTTACAAGCTTGCATACACACATACACTCACAGGCACGTATACATTGCATTTCATTGCAGCATTCCACGAAAGTGCTTGTGGGAAATGCACTCTAACGCAGATTTGTGTATTTGTTTTAGGGATGGCAATTGGTTCCATTTTGTTCGGTCCCGAAAATTTCGGGATCTAGTTACACCAGTCCCGATCTCACGGGACTCGTTTTGGGATTTAAATCGATAAAAATTGCTTCAATCATAGTTTAGAAGCTATCCCTATTTACTTAGCTGACACCTGCAACCGGTGGTCGGTCTTGCCCGCTACCAAAATGTTGCGCCAATCGCCTCGGTCTTTCCAACGTAGATGAGGACGTCCTTTTTTGCGAATTCCACCAGTATATTTCAGAAAGAGCACCTTTCTGCTGGAGCTTAGGGATCCATTCCCTCAACGAGACCTAGCCAGGGCAGACGCTGAGTTTTAATGCGCTTCACTACGGCGATGTCAGCGTACAACTCGTAGAGTTCGTGATTCCTTCCCAGGCGGTATGCATTATTCACGTATGTTGGACCATAGATATTGCGAAGAACTCTTCTCTCGAAGGCTTCTAACAACCGTCCATCGGTCTGCGTCAATGTCCAGGACTTAGCGTCATACAGTAAAATCGGGAAGATGAGTGATCGATAGAGCGTTTTTGCGTGTGTCGATTGGGGGCTACCGAGCCCAAAGTAGCACCTGTTGGTAAGAGTCATTCTTCGCTGAATCTCTTGGCTGACATTGTTGTTTGTGTTACTGTTGGATCCTACGTAGACAAAGTCCTTAACTGCGCTGAACTCGTAATTGTCTATTGCAACCTGCTGTCCATTACGCGTAGACTTTTTGGTTGTTCACACAATGCATTTTGTCCGGTCCCCATTTACCGCAAGACTCACATGACGGTATTCTTTTTCAAGGCTGGAGAAAGTTGCATTGACCGTCCGCTGTTCAGCGCCAATAATGTCGATATCATCAGCGTAAGCGAGCAGCCTGACACTTTTATAGAAAGTAATACCGGAGATGACGATATTGGCTGCGCGCATAATTCTCCACATCATCAAGTTGAAAAAGTCGCAGGATAAGGAATCGCCTTGTCTGAAACCCCTTTTCATTTCTTCAGAAATATCTTTACCAATTCTCACCGCGCTGGTGCTGTTTGTTATGGTCATCCTGCAAAACCGGTTGAGTTTTGCGGGAATGCCAAATTCAGACGTGGCGACATACAGGTGATCCCTTATCGTACTGCCGAATGCAGGTTGTGCGTGTCGATCTGCTTCTCTTGGGCCTGGTCGATGGTAGATTTACTAGGCCTGAATCTGCACTGATAAGGCCCAATCAGTTTGTTGACGATGGGTTTCAGCCCTTCGCAAAGTACGCTTGAAAAGAGAACTTGTATACGATACTGAGAAGGCTTATCCCATGGTAGTTGGCTCAATTCTTGTGGATTGGACAGAGCACACTCTCATGCCAATTGGTTTCATCTAACCATATTTTTCCTATGAGTACTTGCATGCTTTTCGTTAGCTTATCTCCTCCGGCCTTGAAGAACTCTGCGGACAGGCCATCCGCACGCGCAAGTTTGTTATTCTTAAGCCGGGCAATCACTCTCAAGACCTTGTCATTGTCGGCCGGTCGAACGGCGACACCCTTATCAGAAACTGCTTGGAAGCTATTCTCTCATATACTCGTACTTTTAATAAATAATAAATGGATTTTACATAGACTTTTCTATAATACATAAAGTGAAACTTAGGTTAGGTTAGGTTGATATGGTTGCCCAGGGAATGGGCACACTTGGACGAAGAAGGGTTCGTCCTTTGTGATGCCATTATGGAGGGGTGAGGCGGGAGAGAAAGACCGATGGGATACAGGGAGAGGGCGGGGAGAGGTGGTGCTGGGATAGTTGGGGGCGTGCGGATTTCGATTACGAACGATGACTATGTTAGCGACAACCGCTTTATGCTGCTGATGAAATTCATCAGATTTTTAATGTCAACGCCAGCTATATCAGCAGGCGTGACAAAGAAGTAGGAGCCAAGATGCCTAGATCTTAGCCCCGCCAGAGCAGGGCAGCTGAGGAGAAGGTGCTCAGATGATTCCACCTCATCCTCCATACATCCAGCGCAAAAGGGACTCGAGATGATTCCAAGTCTCACAGCATGCATTCCTCGCGCATTGTGTCCTGTGAGAAAACCCACGAGATTAGAGAGCTGATATTTTGTCAGCCTCAGAAGCTCGCCCGAGCGCCTGCGGTCCACACGTGGCCAGAAGGATTTCGCGACCTTACACGTTCGTGTACTTGCCCAGCGCTCGCTGAGTTGGTGCGATGCCCATCTTTCCAGGAGCAGACCGCAGGTAGTCAGGGGGATCCCAATTCTCTCCCTTCGCGGGGAAATCACCTCGCATGTCCCTTGTCTGGCCAGTTCGTCCGCCTCACAGTTTCCAGCAATGTCGCTATGACCAGGGACCCAGATGAGGCTGATGTTAAAGAATTCGGACGCAGTCGAAAGCGAGGTCAAGCATTCCTTGACCAATTCCGAATGCACCGTCGTAGACCCGAGGGCCCTCATTGCCGCTTGGCTGTCGGAGTAAATATTTACTTTCCTGACCGTTAATACGCATTTTAGCAGCCAATCGGCTGCCTCCTTGATTGCGGCTACCTCTGCCTGGAACACACTACAGTGGTCCGGTAGCCTGAATTTAAGTCTGGTGGGGAGCTCCTCGCAAAAGACTCCTCCGCCAACCTTTCCTTCCAACTTCGATCCATCCGTGAACAAGTTCACCATGCCCTGTCCCCAAGTGTAGCCCTCTCTCCACTCTTCCCTTGACGGAATATGAGTGGAGAAGGTTCCGGTTGGACTGAACGAGGGTATACACTGATCCGTTGACAGAGAGATGAACTCGAAGTTTCTGAGAATGCTTGAGTGCCCATAAGTGAGGTTAAGCTTATAGCTCCAGCCCCTTAGTCTGATTGCGGTACGCGAGGCGGCAATTCTGCCTGCAATGTCTACGGGTACCACATTTAACATTGCGTTGAGCGCCAGAGTAGGAGTCGTTCGAAGCGCCCCACTGATTCCAATGAGTGCCGACCTCTGGACTCTCTCCAGCTTCTTCACCAATGTCGTCTTCTCTAGTGAGTTCCACCAGACTATGACTCCATATAACAAGATAGGCTTTACAATAGTATTGTATAGCCAGAAAACAACTCTAGGCGAAAGGCCCCATCTTTTACCAATTGCGCCCTTGCATCCATACAAGGCGATTGTAGCTTTCCTCACTCTTTCCTCAATATTGGGCTTCCATGTGAGCTTGCTGTCAAGGATAATACCTAGGTACTTAACCTTGTCAGAAAGCATCAGCGGAGCGCCCCCTAGTGAGGGAAGTTGAGCTCTGGGTATTTTATGTTTCCTCGTAAATAAGACGAGCTCCGTCTTAAGAGGATTCACCGACAGGCCGCAGTCCGTTGCCCATCTAACAACTGCGTTAAGATATCTCTGCATCAGGTTGTACAGAGTATCCACAAATTTCCCTCTGACGATTAATGCGACGTCATCCGCGTAGGCAACCACCCTGCAGCCCCCTTTCACCAGCTCCTCCAGCAAGTCATTTACAACAGCGACCCAGAGGAAGGGCGAGAGAACACCACCTTGCGGAGTGCCCCTACTCACCTGCCGGTGAATGGAGATGCCGCCCCATTCTGCCGCGACAGTTCTGTCGCTGAGCATTTTATAGATAAAACTGATCAGGTCGGTTTCGACCCCCAGTTTACCCAGAGACCGAGTGATTGCCTCCGGGAGGACGTTGTTAAAAGCCCCCTCGATGTCGAGGAAGGCGCCCACCGCAAGCTCCTTCTGAGAAAGAGACTCCTCAATCTCTTTCACAATTGTGTGCAGGGCAGATTCGACCGATCTTCCCTTGCAGTAAGCGTGTTGGGTATGCGACAGCCGACCCCGAGGAATTTCGCTTCTTATGTGCAGGTCTATCAGTCTCTCAAGGGTTTTTAGCAAAAAAGATGAGAGACTGATTGGCCTGAAGTCCTTAGGGGAGACATGCGAGCACTTGCCTGCCTTGGGTATAAAGACAACCCTCACGGCCCTCCATGACCTCGGTATATAGCCCCTGGCTACGCAGCTCGCATAGATAGGGCTCAACCAACGGCATGATACCTCCACTGACTTTTGCAGTTGTGCAGGAATGATGCCGTCAGGACCAGGCGACTTGAAGGGTCTAAAGGATTCAATGGCCCAAGACAGGCGGCGCTTATCCGTCAACCAGCCCCGGTCTCGAGTGCAGGTTGATCTACTTTCAAGGCCGGTGCTGCTCGGTGCTGGGCTCGTCGGAAAATGGGCGTCGAGAAGTAACTTTAGTGACTCCTCGCTGCTCATCGCCCAACGTCCCAATTCGTCTCTTAAGTACCCCAAAGGAGCGGAACTCTTCGTGAGTACTCGTCTAAATCTGGAAGACTCATGGCAGCCCTCTACGCTCTCGCAGAAGCTTCTCCAAGAGTCCCTCTTAGCTTTCCTAATTTCGGACTTGTATATTCCTAGCCCTGTTTTATAAAGCTCCCATCCCGAGGGAGATCTTATTCTTTTAGCCCTATTAAAAAGGCGTCTGCATGAGGCCCTAAGCTCAGAGAGCTCCGCTGTCCACCAAGGCGGTTTTTCCTTCCTGGGAAAAGCTTTTGTTGGACAAGAGGTTTCAAGGGCGTTGTTGCAAGCTGAGGTGAAAGTCTCCACTAGTTTGTCGATCGCTTCTTCCGATAGATCTTGATTTCCTCCCGGTGCTTTGGGGAGTAGGTTCAGTAGATTTCTGTTGTATGCATCCCAGTCCGTCCTCCTCAGGTTCCTGTAGGGGGATCTTATTGGACGGGTTTCAGCGAGAGAGAACTGAATGTACCTATGGTCCGAGAAGGAGTGAGCATTTAGCACCTTCCAATCGGAGATTCGGTTTATCAGTAAAGAAGAAGCCAGAGTGAGGTCAAGCACCTCCTCTCTGGCTGCGGTAATGAAAGTGGGGTCTTTACCCCTGTTACAAATAAACAAGTCCTCGTTTAGAATATAATCAAAAAGTGACTCACCTCTTGCATTGATGTCTGAACTTCCCCAGCAGGTGTGATGGGAGTTCGCGTCAGTGCCTATAATAACGCCGATTTTCCTGCGTTTAGCTTCAGCTAGGGTTTTCCTTAGCAGCACCGGAGGTGGTTCCACCTCGTCGTCATGTGCCATGTAGACTGACATCAGCCATAGTTTCCCAGAAGTGCCCTCCAGGCTCACCGTTACAATGTCTTCATTGCTGAAATTAGGCAAAATAAATGCGTTAAGTTCCTTTCTGATGAGTATACAGGATCTTGGTTTACCTGTCCCGCTATACGCCACCAGATTGTAGCTTTTCGTCCTGAGCCCAGAAATGCCGTTGCTGCTCAGCCACGGTTCCTGGATCAGGACTATATCAGCTCCACCTTGCTCAAGGTGGATTAGTAGGTTGGCGGACGCCGCCTTAGAGTGTTGAAGATTTATCTGAAGAATATTCATCCTCCAGTATCCTCTCCATCACCCCAAGGACGGCGTCCTCGCTTTCCGAGGCCAGAAGCCTCTCCTCCTCCGCCCTGTCGAAGAACGACCCGATGCTTATGACGGACCCCGGTAAGGAGCGAACGTCATCAGCATTGTCACCCTCCGACACGACGGATTCCACTTCCATGTCCACAGGAGCTTCCTCCACTGTGGGCATTACGTCTCCCAGCACGTCCGGATGTGCAGGGGCATCTCCTCTGGCATCGGTTTGGTAGACCTTAAGGACTACCTTCTCGAAGCCATAGTTAATGACCCCTTTTGCTTCAGCGAGAGGACTGAGGGACTCTGCATTCAGCAGAATCAGCGCTTGCCGATAGGATCCCTCAGTCTTCTCCACCTTCACCACCCTCCAGTTGTGTGTGGGAAGTGTGGGGTTGCAATAGCGGAGGATTTCCTCCATCTCCTTCGAGGCAGAGGGTTCGGAGGGGAGCCAGACACGTGCTCGCGGACGTACAGGTAGATCCTTTCGGTCCACTACCCTCAGCTTAGCTCCCTCCCATACCTCTCCCACCAAGGCTACTGCCGCCCTGTACATAGAGGCTGACCGTTCGTCAGCGCAGACGATTCTTTTATATGAACCGGAGTGCCATCCTGCACTTTCACAGCTTGGGGGAGGGCCAGGGTTTTCCCTCACCACCCTCATAAATACTGCGGAGATGGCGGACGCTACCTTCTTCCATTCCTCCCTGGAGATGGCGCCGTCTTCCTTACCGCTGTCCATTACTCCCAAGATGATCAAGCCCGCCTGTTTAGCGACTTCGCTAAATGTTTTTGGCGGGCCACCACCAATCCTGGGCCTCTTCTCTTGCGGGATATCCTCTTCCAGGGAGCGTTGTCTCTTAACTCCCGAGTCCGGTTGTGGCGCATTCGCTTCCACTCCCTTTTCACTGCCCTCCTCTGCTCCCCTAATGACCTTCCTGGCCCACTCGAGCGTCTGGGAATGCTTCTCAGATACCTGAGAGTCATTCTGCCCACCGTAGCGCTCCAGGATCTTGGTAGCCATACGAAGATCAGAGAAGGACCGTTTACTCTGCCCTAGTTGCCGTTTAGGCTTAAAGGAGGGTCCCCGGAGGGATGCTCCCGAAGTCCCCGGAAAACTAGGGGAAAGCCCCTTGCTGGTGCTGGCTTTCCCATCCATCGCCCCTACTTTATGAATTACAGACGGTTCCGCCTGTACTTCACTGCCTATCAGAGGTGGGTTCCCACCTTTTACCCCCCGATTACTGAAAGTCGGTTCCGACTTCCCCTCGGTGTCTCCCTTGGTTGCTACCTTACGCATCGGTTCCGATGCGTTACCCCCACTAGAGACTGCCCCCCGGGGCAAAATTTTCCTAGGAGGCGATTTCGCTCCTCCTGTCTTGAGGGAGTTGGTTTTAGGACTCGGTTCCGAGTTCCCGCCACCGTTTATTGTTTTGCTAGTTGTGCTGTTGTTGTTGTTTGTTGTTGTTGTTTTGTTGTTGTTGTTGTACATTATTGTATTGAGTGGGTCCCCACTCGGAGCCGCTATCCAAACCCGTGCGTGTAGTCGTCCTTAAAGGGTCCCATGGTTGTCTGTGCCGCAGCAGGGAGGCCATGCGAGGGTTGACGCATGTCCTTATGGGGCATGCGTTCAGAGCCAGACCGGACACAAAGACGGGAGTCGTCTCAACCGCACCTACACCGCCAACCCAATGGCTACGGGTTTGGAACGTACTCCGAGGCCTGCCAAGGTTTTAGCGGGACGGGGGCAGTCACGACATTAGCCCACCAGCCATTTCTGCTGAGTTTCACCTCAGCATACTCAGGTGGTAGAATGCCGCGACTACCAGCACAGGTCAGAAATAGGTCTAAAGTATTGAATAGGAAGAAGTAAGTCCAAATCAGAAAGCGGGGGGGTCGTCATCGTTCAGGAAGGCCGTTAAGGCCGCAGATCATTTAGCGCTACCCAGGGTGCACCACGCGGAGGCGATCTGCTCTACACCCCAAAGTGAAACTTACTTCATTAGCAACAAAACCAAAGACAGTAAATAAAAAATATTGAAATTGCTACAACTCTGTGATAAGACCCATTCTGACGTAAGGTGCAGAGGCAAGAGCTAAAAATGCAAAAACAAATCAAATGCTACGCATTGCAGAAATGAAAATAACACGATCCTTCACAGGAAAAACTCGTCTAGATTGAGTAAGAAATGAAGCAATAAGAACAGAAAGGAAAGTATACTGACACTATTAAACTTGTAAGGACTAGAAGACGAGCTGGGAATGGCCATACAACAAGGAAACCCAGTGAGTGTCCATATACAAGGTATATGGATTGCTAGAGATCCTAAACCAAAGGGAAGACGTGCAATGGAAAGACCTCCAAAATGATGGAAGGAGAGCTGGATATCTACGTCGGCTGAAGACGCATAAAATTATTTTATTATATTTTATATTTATTTTGTTATATTGGAACTGTGATTTTAATGAATTTTATGTTTACTCCTGTAACGAAATGTAGTTTATATTGCGTGAAGAAAAACCGGCAGGAAGGCTATAATAAAAGTCAAAGAAGAAACAGTACTAAAGCCTTTCTCGAAATTCTAATTAAAAATCCTGGAATTGGGATGAACAGTTTATGGAATTTATTTAATTTTTGTATAAATTTTGGAAATTGGGCGAACTTATATAGTTTTTGTTGAAAACTGAGCTATTCTTTTATAAAGGGTTTTCCAATAAGAGGTGTTATTCCCGTAAAAGATCATTGGTTTCGTTGCTTATGTGGCACGTATCGCCGTCTTGTGGAAAATAAATGTTGTCCAGATCATTACCATCCAATTCCGGCCATAAAAAATCGTTAATCATCTCTCGATAGAGCAATTCATTCGCCGTAACTGTTGCACCAAGGATAAGACACGTTGAGGATAGAGAGACTTTTCAACAATAACTCTTGGATTTTCTGAGCCCCAGATCCGACAATTTTGCTTGCTGACGAAGCCATCGAGGTGGAAATGGGCCTCATCACTCAAGATGACTTTTCGATGGAATTCCGGAACATGTTCATGCATTTCAACGACTCGATCAGCAAAGACACGATGTTGTTGATGATCGGCCGGCTTGAGTTCTTGTGTTAACTAGACTTTATCAGCCTTAAGACCCAAATCTTTATACAAAATACGGTGTAATGACGTTTGTGGGATGCCTAATTCCAAAAAACGATGAGGGGTTTCTTCAACACTTTCTGCTACAACAGCAATATTTCTTGTTCTTGAACAATGTGCACGGGTTTTATTCTTCACATCACTAACTTATCCCAACAGCTCGAATTTTTTCACCAATTTCTGTATTGCGGTCCGACAAGGTGCTCCACGATGACAAAAAAATGTTCGAGTTTTACGAACCACCTCTGCCAAATTTTCACCATTTTTATTTTATTTATGATAGCTTCAAAAGGGACATCTACCGAAATAGAGGGCTATTCAAAATTACACTTATTATTGGAAGAGCCTTTGGCAAAATCATGAATACTTTCAAAACACAAAATAATAATAATAATCAAAATTGGTCCTGTTTTTTGTCGGAACAACTAGCAAGTACCTACAGCCTTCCTTTTTTAATTTTTTTTAAATCTACCCGACCTACGACGAAATCTGAGTAGATCTTATGCCGCCAAGGAGCCAAGGTGGTCGCTTCTTAACAAATTAGTACCAAAGACCTCAAGCGCGATTCGAGCCTAGGTCGGTAAGATGTGCAGAAAGTGGGCCGGTGTTTAATGTTCCTCTCCCCAAGCTGAACAGAGTGCACTGTCTGAGCATTTAGAGCATTCCAGGCTCCCTATGAAAACAATGTACCCGATAAATGGGAGACTTTGCGGAAAAGTTTCAACTAGTCTACATAGAGTAAATATTTCGAATACTTGAAACAATGACCAAAGTCATTGATGAAAAGCATAAACAAGATAGAAATGGTACCCAGGGGCACTCCGAAAGTTGACAGAAATGTGAAGGATTTAGTACTCCCAACGAGATATTCAAGAGATGGGGTTGTTTTTGAGAAGTATGATTGTAGCCGAGTGGAAACCTTGATTTACAAATTTCCAGGGGAGAACTTTGTGCGAAAGACCAAGTATATTCTTCTTCTTCTTCTTTTTGATTGGCGCGATAACCCCTTATGCGATTTTGGCCGAGTATAACAAAGCGCGCCAGGCGTAAGGGCAAGGGTCTAAGAATCTTCCACAGAATCTTTCTCCATGTCATTTGTTTTCGAAGAATTTGTGGCTTGGTATCAATTTAAAAAGAAAACAAAAACAACAACTTTCAGACATATCCATATTTGCTGAAAAAAAGTCTATGCCAAAGTAAATTTTGCTATCTTCTGCTATAAAAGTGGATTTTTCTGTGTCCCTTCCATATGATTCGGAAGAAAATGCAAATCTCGAAAATTTTTGAGAACGGGTTCCCTTGAATTTATGTCCGTAAATATGTATGTGTGTACTCCCACCGTTCAATTGCGTTTTGTTGCTGTTTTTTCTTCTTCGAATGCTTTTGCTTTTCCATTGGGATTTCGTGTTCCCTGTTTTGTTCGGCCTTTTCTGCACAATATGACCATTTAATATCGAACAAGCTGTTCAAGTACAACAAAGACAACAGCACAGCAACAAACACAGCACTACTACAACTGTTGCTGGCACAATTGTTGTTGCTTACAAGGCGGTAATACTCCGGCTGTGCTGCTGTCGTTTGTTAGTAACTTTTTTGTTGCAAGCGATATTTATCACACCGTTGGTTGCTGCGCATGCGCCTTTTGCGCCAATTGGTGGCAGCTAACAGGCTAACATTACAACCGATGTTGCCATTACCGGCATTGTAACAAAAAACAACAAAAACAACAACAACAGAAAGAGGAGTTCAAATGGAATTGCACGTATTTATGTAGGTCTGCTTGTATGTAGGTATGTATGATTGTTCGTATGTGTGTATGTATGATTGCTTGTATCTACCAACAACACTAAGCAATGCAGCACAGCAGAGGAATCAGCTTCGTTGTCGATAACAAATAGCCGTAAAAACGATTGGTAGACTCATGTTTTATAAGACGAAACGATCGAAGCGCAAAATTCCAACAGTCGGCGGCTCAGTCGTGAACGATATTGGCCACTATAAAACAAACAAAAGTAACCGCCAAGCAAACAGCCAACAAACAAGCGTAATAATGGACTTTAGAAGTTAAACATTTTTAGTGAAATGATAAAGTGCGGCAACGGATTTTATCATTGCTATGTACTTCCTTCTTTTCCTTCGTTTGACCACTGACAAGATGCACTGGGCGAAAAAGCGTGAAAATATTTGCAAATCTCGAAAAGAGTTTTATTAGATTAGCTTTACTGGGAAAATGAATTTTCAAGTAAAATTAGTGCTTAAGTAGAAAAAAGAGTTATCCCAAGGCTTAGTGGCAGCTATTGCGACATTTTCATTTTAGTAATTCTGAGTCAAACACCAGAAATCCCAGGCGACTCGTATAGAACTAAAAGTTGGTTTGTTGCTAGTAGCAGTGCCCTATTAATTTCCGCAGAAATCAATTAGAGGTTGCATTCGGGATTGCCGTCACGACTCGCTGCTATCTTCAACCTTTTGAGTATGTCAAAAAATTCACTTAGTTATTGTTAGTCCAGTAGCACTTGGAATTTTTCATTAGATTTAGCTTGAAGAGGCTGCCTGGCAGAAGATGGGATAGAAAATTTAATAGCCCATATTGAAGTTTCTTAATGTCTTGACAAATACTTCATTTATTTTGCAGTAGCCCATTCTGTCAGCCCAATCTCTCAACACATTCTCTCAAGTTTCAGCACTTATCTCATGGATAGTAACTTCGATTTCATGCCTTTTCATGCTTTCAACCCAACTCCTTATTTGGATCTCTAATGCTTGGTCAGTTGGTTATCCCAACGCTCCAAAAAATATACTAATGGTGTTAAAACGCAGCTTCCAGGCAGTCTACTGGCATTACCGTTTCGTCAGGCTATTCTTTTCTTGACGATGGTGCGCAAAAGATAGAATTTTAGGCTGAATGTGTGGCACGTAGCGTCGTCATGTTGAAGCCAAATATCATCTGCAAGGTTGTTCAATAAGTTTTGCGGTTCGATAAGAGAGAGCATTGCTACGAGCCTAATTTTTTGGTACACTTTTAATTGTACGAATGTGAAGTTTCATTTCAATCTGTCGATTCATGCTTCGTTTACAAGACATTTAGTATCGGCGTGTCACAGTATTTTCTAAAATGGAAAGACGAGTTTTGTGCAGTGATTGAATTTTTATTCTTGGAAGGTTTAAAAGCAAAGGACAATTATGGATGAATACTAAAAGAGTCGTCATCAATTACTGCAGTAGAAAGATGGGTTGGTGAATTTCAGCGTGGTCGTGCAAGCCTTGAAGACGATCAACGTCATAGTTCAAAAACTGCAACAACAGAACTCGTAGAAAAAATACAGGAAATCGTATTGAAAAGCCTTCGAGTGTCGAAGCAATATTTTGACTGAAGTATTGGGTTTCAGAAAGCAGAAAGCTTGGGTGCCGCCTTTGCTAGCAATGGAACAAAAACACATGCGTATGCGACTTCCTCAGCAATATTTAGGGCGATTTCGAAAGAATAAAGTGAATTCATCACTATGGACAAGGCGGGTCTATCACTATGATGCTAAATCAAAACATGAGCCTTAAGAGTGGTGTGAACCTGGTTCTTCGGCTCCGAGACGAGTTCGTGTCCGGAAATTGTCCAAGAAGCATCATCAGTTACCTTCAGTTTTTTGGGATGTGAAAGGATTTTTGTTTGTGGATTACTGGCAATAAATTTTGAATAGTAGTTGAAAGAAAAAAAGTAATATTTTTCATCAGAATAATGCACCGAGTCTTTTGACAATGACCAAAGTACGGACAATGCAACATTCCCCATCCGTTTCCAGACCAAGAAAATGCATGCGCGGAAGCCGTTTTTCATTTAATTATGATGTCATTACAGCTGTGGGGACGTATTTTGGAACCCTTCCAGATTCTTACTCGAGAATGGAGTTCATACATTGGAATCTCATTGGAACAAATGTGTTGATGTTCCAGTAGTTTATACAGAATACCAAAGTGTATTCCAAGCCATAAATCTGGGTTTTTCTTATCGAACCGCACACATTTTTCAAAAACCTAGTATTATTTTCTTCTCGACTGCAATGAAGACTTCCTACTCATTTTGAAACTAAAAAAAAAAAATGTGCCAGTTGTCCACTTGTTAGGAGCTTCTTCAGCCGGACATGCGGATTTTCTGTGCAACGAATAGATTTCTAACATAGCCCTCATGGTGAAAATGAGATTCGCCTGGCGATTTTTTTATCTTTAGTTTTCATATTTCTTCTATTATTTCGTGCTGTGTGCGAAGGGATCTCATTAATGTCATTACAACCGTAGTCGTGTTCCATATCAGGAGCCACCGATCGAGGTCAAAAGGCAACCGAAGCAGCACGGGACATTTGCGACGTGTATGGAGAAGGTGCCATGGGCGAGTCTACAGCACGGAAATGGTTTGCAAAGTTCAAAAATGGCGACTCTGACGTCAATGAAACGTCCCGCAGCGGAAGACTCTCTGAATTCAATGACGTCTCAAATCGTGAATTTGCGGAAAAAATGAACTGCGATCATAAAACGATTCTCAACCACCTTCAATCAAAGGGTTTACCCAAAAATTGAAAGCCTAGATGCCTCAAGAGCTCAACGAAAAAAACAAAGTCGCCTTCAAACGCGCGGTCATTAACAGCGATTTTTTTTCCCATCGTCACGGGAGATGAGAAATGGTGCCTCTACATCAGTATGAAGGAAAGAAAGGAATGGGTGGCTCCAGGAGATACGCCAAAGCCGAGAGGCAAGGCTGATCTTCATCCAAAGAAGATCATGATATTGGTTTGGTGGGACTGGGAGGGCATGGTGCAGGGGGAGATGCTCGAAAAGAATGATACGGTCAACAAGAAGCTCTACATTTCCCAGCTACACCACGTGAATGAGGCTTTTCGGCTATTCGACTGAAAAGACCTGATCGGCACGGTCAAACCATACTCTTTCACGATAACCCCAGGCCTTTTGTTGTACAAGTCGTCAAAGCCGCTCTCCAAGAGCTCGAATGGGAGGTCCTTCAGCATCCGCCGTATTCTCCGGACCTTGCACCGACCGATTACGTGAACAAAGAGGTCCTTGAAACTGGCTCAACAACTTCTTGGACACAAGACCAGACGATCCGCGGAACGGCATCTACAAATTGGTCGGGAGGTGGGCAGAGGTTGTAAACAGCACCAGCGAATATATAATTGATTAACTGATTGATATAATTTTTGTTTTTTGTTTAAATAAAAACCTTCCGTAAAACGCAACGAACTTATTCCCAAACCTAAAACAATTATTTCATATGCGATACAAATCTGCTGATTACTAGAAGCTTCATTTGTATAAATATTAAATTGGAAAACCAACTTTTAATTTCCACAAATTTGTATGATCTGCGGTATTAATTTTATGGCAAAACATTAAAATTAAATTGAACACCAACGAGGCGCTACACTTTGAAGAGTGTACCCATTTCCTATTCCCACTCTTTCACTCGCGCACGTTTTGTTTGCGGCAGCTGCATGCGAGATAAAAGTCTCAAATAAAAACATAGATTTAAGGCATAAACGCCACACATACTTTCCATAATCCATAAAGATAACACGCACTCTTACCACCTAACAAACATGCACCCATTCACACACACACACACACGCACACGTGAGCGCATAGCTGCGGGTCTGCGGCTTTTCTAAGCCACTTTGTTGTACTTTGGCGTATTTTTATGTTGGTGTGTCCGCTATTAGACATCAAAGCATTTAACCAACAAGACAGTCGCGATCGCCCCAGTCAGTTTGGCTTCCATGTACGCAAAGTAGTAATTACCGATGAATGCGACCGGCATTGGGATACACCCCACACCAGCGCGCAACGCGACAGCCTAGCTAGCGTACATTGAGCCATAACCTAAAACTGAGCAACTGAAAAACTGAACACTTGCGCGTCTTTTATGTGTTTGAATGGAGCGAGATGAGACGTTACGCGGTGCTGGTGGTGGTGAGGTAGTTGTGGTCAGCAGAGCAACTCACCGTGATTTCATATTGCGGCGCGCGGCTTGGGACACCAATTTACGCTGTGGTGGGCCGGACGCTCACTACAAAGCCTCGCGCATTCTCCGATTGCTACCAATCTACGGACTTATCGCAAGTTCGTTCGCTGTGTTTGTATGTACGTAGAATCGGCCTGTCTGCGGTAATTGCTGGTCGTGGGATTTTTACCTGTTATTATTGGCACATGTTTCGTGAGTGTATACAAATGTAATGGGGCTTGTCATTGTTGTTATGGCAACGGTTGTAATGTGTAACAGAATTATGTGATTGTTTTCGCTGTTGCTGCTGATAGCCGCTATGCGCGTACTAAAATTATAGTTAGGCCGACCCATCCCATCGCAGCCTCACGGCTGATAACCTCATAGGTGTGTGTGTGTATATTTGCTTGCATGACAAATAGAAAAAAGCGTGTGTGTGTGTGTGTGTGCACCTTCGAAAACGAGCGCGCAAAAAATATGCGCCTGCGCACTTCAACTTACATGATAATAGTCATCTTTTTTTATGGATATTAGCCACTCGACTTGCACATTAAGATTTTAAGCTGGTTTTCCGTGGCGTTGCCTGGCACTTGACGTGCGTGCGTGTGTGTGTGTGTGTGTGAGTATGGGCACGCGAACTGTCAGTTCACAAGTTGTTGGTATAGACAGGCAGAGAACAAAAAAAGAAAAAATAAAAAAAAGAAAAAAAAAACACAAACAAGCGGTGCGGTCGAGTGTCGAGCTTAATTGGTATATGAAATACTCATAAGCGGCGAACGCGTAAATAATGTGAGCCTCTTAATCCATATTTAATGATCACTACCCGCTGGGCGGCTCAATTCCATGCAGCTGCGCACGCATGCGCGGTAAGCGGGGCGGGAAGAGCGCTAGAATGTTTATTACGTACATGCATACCTGTACATACACACACATACGACTTAATTTCATAGCTGTAATCGCTGTAGGAACACAATTAAATTGTTGGATTTCTGATTTCGATGTCAACTCGATCACCGGCGAGTAGTTTGAAGTGCCCTCTGGGTTATTGAGCATTTGACGTTTCTACGCTAAGTGCCTTATTTGTTCATCTAATGCATGCACATATCTATGTATGTACATTTGTGTATGTGTGTAGGTACCCATTTACACTTACAGGTATGCACATGCCGCAATTTAGTTATAAAATCTGTTTATAACCACCAGTTCGGTAGCTTTTATGGGGCAATTTATTTATTTGACCAGTTAGCAAAAAAATTATTCAGAACTGGTATTTTTTCGCCGATATGATAGGAGTAATAGGTGTTCTTTTAGAAGCATTGCATATATTTATTCAAATGAGCCAGAAAAAAAATTAATGAAATGGACAAAATTTTGGCTTTATTGCATTGTGCAACAACCGAAACCAACTCGGACTAGCCAGTAATAACACAGAAAGTTTTCATGTTCTGATCTCAAAAAAGCGAAAAAATGCTTAAAATACATATAAGTAAGTCTGCATGAAATGAAAAGTTGAAATATGTTACATAAAAAATTTCAAAAAATTTTGTGCACCGTAAATTAAAAATTGCACCTACAGTTGGTCGGACATTCTTCAGTGAAAAGGCTGTGCAGCCTCCATTACTTTGAAACGAATATTTATTAATTTATGTAAAGTTAGTACATAAAGGAAGGTTTCGGAATTTTTTTATATTTTTTTGTCCCGCTCAAAGCAATCCCCAAGCTATGCTTATTTTTTCCACCTTTAAGTCTCTCGCCTCATTTGAAATGGTGTTTCTTTAAAAACGTGTAAAACGGAAGTGAAAAAGGATTTTTTTATTCTCGTTTTGAGTATTTTATTTCCTGATCCATTATTAAAAAACAAAAAATTTTGTTTTGGCCCTAGAACATTCGTTCAAAACGTTGTTAGCCTTCAAACAATAGTCTTCCAAAAACAGATATGTCGCTGGCGACACGGATTCCGGGGCTCACAGGTGTTTGCAATCAAAAAGACGAAAATGTTCTTGTTCGGTATTCATGTCGTTATCGTGTGAACTACGTTAATTCGGAAAACATTTTTTAGTATTTTTTCGGACCTTTAAAGTGCGTCATCGTAAAAAAGGGTCTAAAAACCGATTTTCATCTTTGAACGTCCGCCATTTTGTCAATTTTTTGTTTGTAACACTGGATCACTATGTGCATTTAAATATAACTCAAAATGATACTTGGATCCCACTATGAAACTCTTGGTGATTACTGGACACTGCCTCAGTTATTAACAAAAAATAGGAAAATGTTCTGAGGCGGGTTTATTTCAAAAATAAAAAATAAATTTGTTTCTCAAAAATTTTTGAACAAAAAATTTAATTTTTTCCCCAAAAATTTTGAACAATAATTAAAAAAAAAAATTTTTTTTAATAATAAAAATTTTCACCCCAAAATTTTTTCCAAAAATCACTTCATGCTCCGTACTCTCGAAATTAATAATTTTTTTCGAAATATTTTAAGTTTACTTCAGATTACAAAGGAGGGAGGGCATTTTTTCAGAAATAAAAAATAAATTTTTTTCCCAAACATTTTGAAGAAAAAATTTTATTTTTTTTCCAAAACAAAAATCGATTTGTGAAGTTTACTTTTTTTCAGAAATAAAAAGAAATTTTTTTTCGACTAACTTTTAACAAAGAATGAACATTTTTTTTCCAAAACCTTTTTTTTTATCTTTTATCGTAATAAAAAAATTCACCCCAAAATTTGTCCAGAAATTACTCCATCCTCCATTTTCTCAAAATTAATCTTTTTTTCGAAATATTTTAAGTTTACTTCAGATTACAAAGGAGGGCATTTTTCAGAAATAAATAAGAATTTTTTTTCGACAAATTTTTAACAAAGAATACAATTTTTTTTCCAAAAACTTTTTTTTTATCTTTTATCCTAATAAAAATTTTCACCCCAAAATTTGTTCAAAACTTACTTCATCCTCCGTACTATCAAAATTATTCAATTTTTTTTCGAAATATTTTAAGTTTACTTCAGATACAAAGGAGGGCATTTATCAGAAATAAAAAAAAAAATTTCCCCCAAAACATTTTGAACAAAAAATTTTCTTTTTCTTTTTTAAATCTTTTTGTTAAGTTTACTTCAGATTTCAAAGGAGCGCATTTTTCAGAAATAAATAAGAATTTTTTTTTCGACAAATTTTCAACAGAGAATGAACATTTTTTTCCAAAAACTTTTTTTTTATCTTTTATCCCAATAAACAATTTTACCCCAAATTTTGTCCAGAAATTACTCCATCCTCCATACTCTCAAAATTAATACATTTCTTTCTAAATATTTTAAGTTTACTTCCGATTATAAAGGAGGGAGTTTTCCAAAGATAAAACTTTACAATTTTTTCCCAAACATTTTGAACAAAAAATTTACAAAGGAGGGCATTTATCAGAAAGAAAAAATAAATTTTCCCCCAAAAGATTTTGAACAAAAAATTGTATTTTTTTTTAAATATTTTTGTTAAGTTTACTTCAAATTACAAAGGAGGGTGTTTTTCAAAAATAAACAAAAATTTATTTTTTCCCAAACATTTTGAACAAACAATTTTTTTTTTTCGAAAAAAAAACCTTGTTGTTCAGTTTACTTCAGATTTCAAAGGAGAGCATTTTTCAGAAATAAAAAATGATTTTTTTTAACAAGGAATGAGAATTTAAAAAAAAAATTTTTTTTTAATAATCTTTTATCTTAATAGAAATGTTCACGCCACAATTTCCCACAAATTAATGCATACTTCATACTTTAAAAATTATTAAATTTTTTTCCAAATATTTTATGTTTCCTTCAGATTACAATGTAGGTAATTTTTCGCCAATAAAACATAAATTTTTTTCCACAAATTTTTAACAAAGAATGAAATTTATTTTCCAAAAACCCTTATTTTAAATTTTTTTTGTCCTAATAAAAATTTTTACCCCAAAAGACTGCTTTTATCCTTATAAAAATTTCCCCTTTTATCGCAAAAAATTAAATAAAAAAAGTTATAAAAATATTAAAAAGCACCGCAAATCTTTCAATTTAAAAAGTCCACACCAAATTTTTCAACATTGAATAAATCTCAAAATTATTCAATTTTTTCGAAATATTTCCACTTTACTTCTGAATAAACTCAAACCTACAAATAAACAAGTTTCCAGAAAAATTGACGACAATGTCCAAAGTACTTGGATTACTTGGCATGGAATCGCTCTCGTGCCGTAAAATAATATTTTTGAATAATTTTTTTGTGCCTTACTTCCTTATTTAAGCATTTAAAAAAATTTGAAAAAAAAATAGTCTTCGAGTTACTTCCCATCAGCTGATTTATCAGCAAAGCTCCGTGCCTTAATGCACCCGCACAACAGTAGTCCAAAAGAATAAAATCTAGGAATATCGGTAACTATATTGTGCTAAAGTAATGCCCACTAAAATTTCATCCCAATAGAGTGGCGGTTTCAGAAGCGACGTGTCCCACCACCACACATATCATGCCCTTCTTTGGATGAAGATCCAGCTTAATTCTCGGCTTTGGTGTATCCCCTGGAGCCACTCACTTCTTCCTTTGCTTCATATTGATGTATAGGCACCATTTCTCATCTCTCGTGACGATTCGATACAAAATGCGCTGTTTCTGACTGCTTGGTGATCGATGGCGGCCGAGATGCTGAGAAGGCAACTTTCTTTGTTTTTTCGTTGAGCGCATGAGGTACCCAGGCTCCCAGGCTTCTAATTTTTCGTTAAATCCCATTGCATGAAGGTGATTGAGAATCGTTTAATGGTCCCAGTTCTTTTTTTCCGTCAATTCATGACCGGTTTGGGGACCATTCCTCCGCTCCTTCAAAAGAGATGTGAGACGTTCTTCATCTAATACAGAAGGCCTTCTGCTACGGGATGTGTCATCGACGTCAAAGTCGCCATTTTTTAACTAAATTGCAAACCATTTCCGTGCTGTAGCTCACTTATGACAACTTCTCCATACATGTCGAAAATGTCCCGTGCTGCTTCGACAGCTTTTTGACCTCGATGAAAAGCAGAAAAGAGCAGGTGTTGAAAACGTTGATTTTCGACTCTTGGGTATTCCATTTCTAAGCCTCGAAACTGAAAAAAATGAAATAACTCAAAGTTATTCCCCTATCCAATATTGACTTCATGGGACAACGCAGACGATCGAAATGCTCTGCACTTATAAGTTTCCATAGACTGCAGTAAAATGAAATGTGGTCACTTTATATGCGATATTCCATACATTTAAAGGAACACCCGTTAGTTCGCATTCTCGAAAAAGCTAATAAATTGATTTAATCAATTAAAAAATTAGCCAAACCGCAATTTATCATGGCTTTGGCTTTCATTAATTGGTTATGGATCAAGATAAGATGAGTAGTTAAAATTTAAAATTTAATTAAAATATTTGCTCAAGTGCTCATACACGACTGCGTATGGCTGTGTACGTATGCTCTTACCCAGCAGCGCTAATTGATATGATTTCTAACAGTTGATATTTATTTAATTTTTTTTTTTTTGGGGGGATTTTTTTGTTGCTTATTTTTTACTTTTTTGGCCCCAGGAGTAATTAATTGCTTTCCGCGGTGAAAAAAATATAGCAGGTTGCCACAAGTCGCCCCTCAGTGAATTTGGCAAAACCAGATATTCAATGAGTTCAGTTTCTTGCTAAAGAATAACTTGTTTCTGTCTGATATCTTTTCTATTATCTTCAATGTTTACACTACTCTAACCTAACTTTTTATTTGGGTTTACAAATTTTCCAAGGCTAATTCATATAAGGTGGTAGTAGTAGGAGAAAAACTAAATCTATGTTACTTTGTTTTACCAAACGGCCAATCGACACTAGAAGCGCAGTCCTATCTTTTGAGCGCTGCGCCCACGAGGTCAATAATTTGCTAAGCGTAGAGTTCCAGAAAAGTTCAGCTACAGCAAAAGATTCATCAGGTAAATAAAAAGAAAGATTATAGTTGCACTTTCTTTCTTCTTCTTTTTAATTGGTGCGATAACCACTTATGCGAATTTGGCCGAGATTAACAAACTGCGCCAATCGTTTCTTTCTAGTGCTAATCGGCGACTGTTGGACACTTCAAGTGAAGCCAAGTCCTCCTCCATCTGATCTTTCCAACGTAGAGAATTTATTCCTCCTGTCACTCTCTGCTACCACCAGAAGACATGACCCAGCCAGCGAAGCCGCTATGTCTATGTCGTCGTAAAGCGTAAGCGATATTCGCCGTTGCCAACGTGCAAAGGGCCAAAAATGGTGCATTTAATCTTTCACTTAAACACTCTAAGCGACGCTTCGTCGGATATTACCATCGCCCAGGCTTCTGCACCATACGATAGGACGGCGCCGAGAGAGGACTTTCCATTCTTATAGATTATAAATTTATTTTGGAAGATAAAAAAGCGAACGCCAAAGAATTTGAGAATTAGTAAGCTTCTTTCTCCCATAAAAGTCCAACGATTAGCTTATGTAGAAATAACAGGGGCGCTACGAACAGCGCTTCAGGCAGAACTGGGCGTGATCTTACATCCTCTAGATCCTAGATTCACCCTTTGATGTATATGGTGAAGGGATAACAGCCAAATCTATTTCCTGGACTAAAGCAGCGGGCATGTGAAAAAAAAACACGTGCGATCATATATCAGTTCTACTATCTGTGAAACACTTGCAACGACGCAACGGAAACAGGCTATCTGGTTCCCAAGATAGATCTCAACAAAGACTATAAAATACGAATACCTGACAGAAAGGGTTGGTAACCTAGAGTCATTTCAGATGATAGTGATCACCATATATCTACTGACGGCTCAAAGATAGACAATGAAACTGGATCGGGAGTGCACTCGAAATAATTATCCTTAAATTGCTACTTTAGACTCCCACACCGATGCACCGTCTTCCAAGCTGAGTTCAACGCTATATATAAAGCAGTAAAAACGAAAGGATCAATGGACTTGCCTAATGGCAAACCTTACCCTCTTTTTGTTTATAGTCAAGCAGCGTTCCCGGCACTGGCCTCAGTGCGCATCAACTCAATGCAGGAGATCCCTCTCGCTTATCCAACAACACTACACTACACTCCGGCCACTCGGTAGTGCAGGGAAGTGAGAGAGCGGATGAATGGATTAGTGTATAAGGAAAGGCCGTGAGCTTGACCGTCAGGGAGTGATAGAGGACATAAGCATTCCGCAAAACGAGCTGTACACTGCGACTGACTTGACCGTGGTCTCTGACTACTAACTGCAGGATCTCCAAAGTGCTTTGATCAAAACTGAATCTAAAAAGGACAAAATATCTGCTTGGACTAAACAGATCAACTACGAACATCCTCACAGGTGTTATAACGGGTCAGGGCACTATTCGTACCCTAGCCCGTAGAATGGGTGTGCCTCACCGAGACTTCTGTAGGAGTTCTGGAGATGAAGAAGAAATAGAGTCGATGCAATACCTGTACTTCAAAGAAGTTGTGCCAAATATCTTGGGCGTTAATTTCTTTGAAGGCCTGAGAAATTTGCAAAGTGTCTCACTGGAGGGACTAGTAACCTTCTTAAAAAGACGTAAGAGGTTTTGACTGGTTTGCATGTCAAACTCATATACCCAAGTCTTATCACCTGTTATGATGCGCTGGAATTGGGTTATGGTTGGGTCCGAATTCACTTGCTCAAGGCTTCAGCCACCTTCTTCGCGAGACACACTAAGGTCACGAGCTACATCCCTCAAACCTAAATGATGATTCTCCAGCTCCATTTTTTTGAATTTGTCCACCTTTTCATCTGTTGAAGAAGTTGAAAACGTTGATGGGCGACCAGATCGGGGCAAATCTTCCACGACTTCTCGTAGATCCATGTTTTTGATAACGCACACTCACCATAGGCTTTCTGCAACATTTTCAGCGACTTGGCACACGAAATCCTGTTCAAGACATAACATTTAAGACAAATTCTTTGTTCGATATTTTTATCCATAGTGAAGTATGCAGAGCACATCTGCTGTTGACGGATTACTACGAACACTTTTTTGAGGAATATGAAAAAAATACGATCAAGAAGGAAAGGTGAGTCAATCTTTTCATTTATAATATCAAAAAAAAAAAAAAAACTTAGTTTGTATAATGCCATATTAGTATGCACCAAGCATTTTGAGAAGAAATAGGATCCACAAACTTGAAAGACCTAAAAGCAAAGCATTCAAAGGTCTCGGAAAGGTAGTGGTAAGGTTATTAAGGTTAACTTCTGCCGAAAAAAAATGAGCCCGTGAACATTTCATATACGAGGGCGGGTCAATAAGTCCGTGACTTTTTGTATTTCTGATCTCTTTACTGAAAAAGAAATGCTGCTCCTGTCAACAGGCATCTGTCAGTTGACTCCTGTCAAAATTTGAACGTGCTACGTCAGTTAGTTTGTGTTTTACAGCTACCTTTATCAGACTACCCAGTAATTCACAGTCGACCACAAACGCAATCGTATAACAACTTCACAGGAAGGGTTGGCGTTGTTTAATCGCAATATGGAGGAGCTTTTGCGCCGTTTTGTAACCGTGGACGAAACATGGATCCATCACCACACACCAGAGACTAAACAGCAGTCGAAACAGTGGGTTTCTAAGGGTGAATCGCCTTAATAAGCACTCGAAATTTAGTTTTTTCCATTTTCTCCTCAAGTCACGGATTTATTGACCCGCCCTCGTATATTTATATTTATATTTATATTTATAATTCACGCTTACACCCTTTTTGGGTGTATGGCCAAGCTCCTCCTCCTATTTGTGTTGTGCGTCTCGATGCGGACTCCGAATGGCGATTGGATTTTATGAGGAGCTTTTTCATGGCAGAAATACATTCGGAGGTTTGCCATTGCCTGCCGAGGGGCGACCGCTATTAGAAAAAATGTGTTCTATCATTTCGCTATGCTCTTGAAAAATATCTTTAAAAATGTAACTTGGATTGTATTTTTGATCTGTTTTTTCGTTTGACTGTGTGACTCGCCTCGTGACCTGGATTTTCATGCCTGCCGGGCAACGTATACCATTGAGGGATTCCGCTGGCATCATAATGTGTTACGGACTCTGCGAGCGAGTGTCGTCAAGATATGATGGCATCTGGACTGTTTTGTTTCTCATAGATATTAAATCTCTAATTTAGCGCTACTATCGCATTATCGATGACAGAGTGTAAAGTGGGAGTAATGGAAAATTTTTGATAACATTAAATAGTGAATTTTTCAGGGTGGAAATATATGGAAATGAGACTCAACGCAAACTAGGCTTAGAACTAAACTCAGCAGAAACATTTCAATGGATTTCCTTGCAGGAATATTTTCGCCCTTCTCAATCTAAATTTCATACTTCTACTTCTGATCTGTGGTAAAGTCAGGAAATCATGATTCAACTGCTGATAGGTGGTACCTACGCTCATAAATATATTCGATATCTACATACATATATATGTGCATACGTATTTCCGTTTCGTTCCGCCCAAGAACAATTGAGCTTCATTATCCGGACAGTTCCAGACATTTGCCCGGCTGTGCGCACTTCATCAGCGTCAAAGGTTTAATTTCAATTTCACGCTTACGCGCGCCGGCTCATTGTTTTGCGATTTATTTATTTTTTATTTTTTTATTTATTTGTTTCATGCAATTCATGTACTACTTATAACTACTACATGCACGCATATCGATATACATACATACATACACACAGATGTATTCTTCATAATTTATTGTGTTCGTTTTTTGTTTCCATTCATTGAATTTGTCAGCCAATGTGAGCTGTGTTTTTAGCAGAGTTGAGTTGTAGAGGTGAACAATTAAATATAGAGTGATTTTTTTTGTGTTTTTGTTGGTTTGATAGGTAGAAATATGTGGTGGCATGTATGGATGTGCGACGCAGTAATGAAATCTGTGAAGTGAGAAGAACGGATATGGCCGTAAAAACGGTACTAATGATGACAGGGTTTGCCTGTGCCTTTGCCTTTGACTTTGCCTTGCGCAACATTGCCATTGACGTCTACGCCAGCAACAAACGATTAACAAGCAGAGATATGCCGCACAAAAAACACAAACAAAAATAATAATAATAGCCAAATGCGGAAAAAGTGAGAAAACGTATGATGAATGACGGACATGACATGCAATTCATGGCGAAACTGGCAAGAGGGAAGAGGCTGAGGCAGAGCGGCGCATACCAGTAAAAATTGTAAATTGCAAACCAAAAAAAAAAAACAAAAAATAAAAACGAAAAAAAAAAAACTAAATAAAAAACTAAAAAAAAAAAGCTAAATAAAAAAAAAAATTTAATAAAAAAATTAAAAAATTAAAAACAAAACAAAAAATTAAAAAATCAACCAAAACTGCAAAAAACCTACATAAAAGTGAAAAGCAGGAACAATTTTCTCGACAATCGGAGACAAATTAAATGGTCTTGCTGCCAAAATACAGGGCACTCAAGCATTTAGTCTGGTCGGGTCGCACATGATCGCTGTGTGTTGGTATTAAAACATGCAACGGGAAACTGCTCCACTATAATGAAAACTTTGGGGGCATGACGGTCACGCTGAGTACGCTGACAACAAAATTAGTTGCCGACCGTACGAAATACAGACAGCGACTCTCGGCTTTGTGCTGTCGGCGTTAGGCCGCAACTATAGCTGCCTTGCATATTTACTTGTATGTAGATTTGTGTGTGTAGTCGATTGAGTGATAACATAGTGGTGTTTTTTTTTACTTGCCGCTTTGTCGGTCAGTTGGTTTGGTTAGCTTCGCTAAACAATAGCCGTCAACTGTTGATGAGCTCAGATTTGGCAGCGTAATGAAGCGAAATACTTTTTCCACTTAAGTATCCCCGATGGGGGTTAAGTGTTTGTTCTCACTGTAAGAGTCGTTCTTAGGACTGACTATGACTACTTTGAGGATGGCACAAGGCGTAGATATGAGCAATACAGAGGGTTATTCCAACCCCATAGCCTCTTATAGGCCAAGACCTTTAGTGCGTGGTGAAGAATAACATCGAGCGCGAGGTAACTCTGCTACTTCACTCAGTATGATCCCCTGCTGTCGGATGTCAAATAGAGTGATTACTGAGTTAAAACAGAACACTACGGATCTAGACTTGAACTGTCGAAAAAGGGGCCCTCTTCAACAGTGGCTCCCTTGAACAGTATTAATGGGGCCACCACACAAATGGAAATGAGTACAAACCAAGAATACTCTGCGCGGGGTACCCACACTTGTGGCAATCTTCCCGCTGGTTCTCCAGCGGCTTGGGCATCGGATGTGCACGCTCAAAACTCATTCACCGCCAAGACGACCAGGGCTGAAAATCAGGGGCCTGGAGGAAGCAAGCTACTGGTTGAAGATGCACACCTATTGGACGGTGCATCCACGTCAGGCTCTATACGTAGCTCTATAGAGAGCCGGCTACTGGGCGAAAATGAGCCGGGCTCAGTGGAACCAACGAAAGCAATGGAGATGCAGGCGACCCCTGCAAACCCTTTAGCTGACCCTGGGGAGGCTGTGTTGGCTTATTTACGTTTCAGTGCTCTGACGCTTTCCTCTGCGGACGGAAGTAATGTTGTTAATTTGGATGCAAATCCGAAAAGTACCACTGCACTAATGGCTGTAAAGAAAGCGTCTGATTCGGGAGGTAATTTGGAGGACCCAGACGTGGTTATGACGCAGGTAACCCCTGCCTGTCATGTCACCACGACTGAGAAAACGAAATTCGTTCCTGTCCTGGTACCAGTTTCGGCGACTGTTGGGGCTATGGTTAATCAGAGTTCAGGCTCAGAAAGTACCAGCGCACCAATGGTCACGGAACAGATGCGAGCTTCAGGAGAAAATCTGTCTAATAGGCAGAAGAAGCGGCAAAGGCAGAGGAACGCGAAGAA
This sequence comes from Anastrepha fraterculus, assembly GCA_037575425.1. NCBI lineage: Eukaryota > Metazoa > Arthropoda > Insecta > Diptera > Tephritidae > Anastrepha > Anastrepha fraterculus. The sequence goes on from JAYXIM010030390.1 coordinate 67,749, forward strand.
GGCTAGAGAAACAGTGGATATGGCTACGGCTAACGTAGCTATGCCAGCTGCCACTCGAGCCGGAGTTGCGGCTCATCTGTCTTCGTCCACTCCTGTAGCCGAATCTGACAAGAGGAACAGATCTGATGATGACCCATCTGATCTGGCCATCTTGACAGATGAAGCGACGGTGAGCGCATCAGTTGGCACGAGGAAGAAGAAAAGGAAGAAGGGTAATAAACCGGAATCCGAAGTAAGCAACCTTAGACAACAGGTTGTAGTGACGGCAAGAGGAGCCTCTTGCAGCAATCAAGTACCTGGTAGTAGTACCAACGAGTCCAGTGGAACGAGTGCCGCGGTGGCTTAAAGCGCAGTAGCGAGCACGAAACTGGGTCCGCTTAGTGATCCACTATTGTTCGTTGGAGGTAACTACGCTGCGGCAGCAGCCAGCGGAGATCTGTGGCGATGGGCATATCCAAGTGTCCCAAAAACAATTGGATTTGGTCGACAGTCAAGTCTGGGAGGCGATAGGAAAATCGAAAGACGTACCTAGATTCGAGCGAATGAGAGTTGAGCAAGGTTTCTTGAAGGTACTCAATCGCTCCAATGGCTGACCAAACCTATGGCTGCGATGCCAGCGTTTGAAGGATGTAAGTTTGTCATTCGGCAGACCAACAAAATTCAAAAACTGGTGAGGGTGAACATGCTGATCCCTGGGCCTTCAAGGGAGCCACATGCGATCATCTCTAGGCTCCATGTCCTGAACGAGGGACTTGATACGAAGCACTGGTGACCATAACACTATACCAAAGCGGGGACGGATCCTAAATATGGAAACTGTTCCCACTTGGTTCTTGGTGTGGATCCAGAATCGTTGAAGGTCATACGATCGAGGTATGGAATGCATCTATATTTTAATCTGGGAAATGGTCTTTTGACTAAGTGCTGGGACTTTTTTAACCCCCACAAATCTAATCTAATCTAATTTAATCTAATCTAAACTAATCTAATCTAATCTAATATAATCCTCTAGCGAATATGGGGTAAAATTACATACAAGTTACGGTAAACGCCATAAGCCTACTAATGTTTCTAAGTTATCTTAGTATGGTTGGGCGAAATGCCATTTGAAGAACACTCGAGATGTGCAAATACTTGCAAGTTTTTTGGTTAGTTGGCTTAAGTGGTGATTCACCAAGAACCCAGTTAGTGCTTCATCATTTTATTGCCACATCCTCGCTACCAGCAAGTTAAACGATTATTCCTTTACGACTATATCCAGGCTGTGCGATTTAGAAACCTTTAAGGTTGCTTATATCTGTACCAGCCACTTCTTCAAGGTTCTCAAAAAGCGGTTTGCCAAGGGCTAACAATCTGGCTTGCAATAAAGCAGGGCATTCACAGAGAAATATGAAATTTTTTCCTATAAAAGTCCATTTATTCAGCAAATTCATCAGAATTTTCCACTGTTCTCTCCCCAAGCGAGTCACCTGCAAATTTGTTGGCAAAATTTGCTGAAACTTGTAAGGTTCAATGACACCAGAATGCCACGGTTGCATGCCGTATTTCTCGCCCAAATTTATCCCAGCTAAATTACCATTAGTTTGGGGGAAAAGAAATCCATTATTTTCTAGGCAGGTGACTGTAGTAGTCGACATCTCATAAAGTATCGCTCAAACAATTTAAAGGCTCTGCTCTTTGTCAAGGTGACATGTTACACTAAAAAAATTCTTTCGCTATTTTTTATTCATTCCATTCAGTTGTGAGTTACAGGGTGTTAACAATGGACGTCGACAAACAGAAAATTCGGTACATTTGGCCATGCGCCTAATTGTGTTCGGTTCAATGCGTTCTGTTAAATTGCACAAACTTAAAAAGGTGACTGTCGAAAAGGCTGAAACCATGACTATAAAGATGCGATGTTTCTCCCGGTGATCGCCTCGGCCGCTTGCCCTGTTCGATCTTTACATGTTCTTCAAAATTTTTTCTAAAAATCATATAAATCTTCTACTCACTGGATATTTCTTCTGCTTGGGTGTGATAGCCTTAGCGCATCTTCTAAGTACCGAAAATACCTTTTCATATGCATTTCACAAAAGGAGAGTTCAAGCAAAAAGAAGACATTTTAAACTACAAGTTTTCAACGCATGCTATCATTTTCTTGGGTATTTCGTCTTTAATTGGCGTGAGGTATTTATACAAAAAGCACTGGATTGCTAATTAGATATTCTGATTAGCTTTTGCCGCGAACGGAGTAGAACTACTCCATCTCAATAACATTGAAACTGGTTGTGCACTGTTAAGTGACTTATTCTTCTATAATATTTTCTGGGTATTTGGAACAAAAGTGATGCTTACCGTAGCAACTAGTTTTGAGTACCAATCCAACTAGGTTTCCCACAAGATTTACCTACAAATGGCTTAAGTGGAACCAATTTTGCTATGTTGGGCCTGGCTGACATAGTAATACCTGGAATTTTTATAGCGTTATTTCTACGCTTCGACCACAGCTCCAAGCGCGAGAGCCGCATTTATTTCTATTCCTCGCTAGTGGCATATTTTCTTGGACTCTTGGCAACTGTATTCGTAATGCACGCTTTTAACCCTTTCGGTACGGAAAGCCGCTAACGGAAATACAAATTATTTTATATGTTTAATAGTTGCAATGGGTGAAATAAAAGTCTTTTGTTCCATCAAAATTGTATTCGGTTAAAAAGGGGCGGTGGGAGGGGCTGGGACATATATGTCCCCTCAGTATTTTTATGGACGCATTTGTCCCGTTTAGTATTTTATGATCCAATATCGTTTTATATAAAAGTTTGTTTTATTATGAATTCAACATATATTTAGTTTCGGTAAAGTGAAAAGAAGAAAACAATGAGCAAGTAATACAGTATAAAAAAATTGGTTTTTACTTATGGTAAGGAGCAAACAAGAATACTGATGGGACTCATACGTCCCACCAAGATAAAAATGCCAGTAATTTTTTATATAACACAAAAACTTTTACTTACCTCAATATAATAATAGAGCACTAGCACAATAAATAAATATATTTTCAGTAAACTTTGAAGAAACCACGCGTCCACTTTTGCGTTTGTTTTTTGACTAATGAACACGTGTTTACCATTTAACTTCAAATAACGGAAGGAAATACCGTTAAGAATAGCATTAACTACGAAATGGGATAAATAAAGTCCATTAAATTCGCTTAATTTCCAGGCTAGGTATCTTCAAACATTGCCGGGACATATAAGTCCCGTTCGGACCGAAAGGGTTAAACATGCGCAGCCTGCATTGCTTCACCTCGTTCCCGCCTGTATGGGAACTCCATTACTGGTAGCTTTAGTACGTGGCGAATTAAAGACACTTTTTGCTTACGAAGATCATCCCGAGAAGAAACCTGAAAAAACAGAGAGTAAAGAAGGATCTGGCACTGTCTGTGGAACAAATAAAGCAAAAAGGAATCGAAAAAAGCCGAATGAATTTCTTAAGCTCTAAGAACGCATGCAGAACTAATATAGATCGTATCTGGAAATATTTATTTTTATAAGTCTATATGACTTGGTCGAAGGTTATTTCAGTTTTGTATTTTAAATCGGTCCAAGCCGAAGTTTGAGTAGAAGAAATGTATTTGAATACACTTCCATTTAGCTTAGTAATTAGAAAACCTTTTAATTTAATTTATTCGAAGCACATTTTACTCCTATCTGGCCGTTTTTCTATTCGTTCCCTTTTTTAAGACGCAAAATTGATCTTAATTAATGCTGCATATGCGATTTTTTTAATAAAAAAAAATTGCCTGAGTCTAAAATATAAATATTCCATTATCAGTGGATTCGTTCAAAGGGCGCTAGGTGGGCTCAAATCTTGAGCCACAGGCTGTGGCTTGAGTTTCAACCCACGTAAAACAGAACCCATGCAAGGTATCTAATCTTACCCTACCATTTGTTACTGAACAAACCCTCCCAATTTCACCCAGCGCAAAGTATTTAGGAGTAATCTTGGACTACAAACTTAGTTCAAAACTGAGCATCGAAGAGCGGGTAAGGAAAAAACTAATCTAAAACTAAAAACTATCAAACTACTTATAGATACACTTTATGGCTGCACAAGGCGGTTTGGTGGAAAGCTCTATGAGGAGATTACAATACCAAATTACTTGGCAGAATATAAAGATCAGCCTCTGAAATTAGATCATAGTTTAGGGAGGCTCCTAATCATCATCCTAATGCACTGACAGGCGTTATTCCAATAGATCTGCATATCAAAGTTAAATGAAGTGGGTCGCTGGAGAAAAAAGCTTATGGTCATGTCAGTCTACTATTGAGACAAACTCAATGCAGCTTGGAGAGGACTAATTATACAGGGCCCGCACTCGAAGTGTAACCAATTAAAAGGGTCATAAATTTAGTTTGGAAAATTACGTCCAGAATACTTTCCCAATAATATTTCGCATTTACCTTGACACCAGGCTCGATGAAAACGATTGGAGAGCGTCCATCATCGGATACAGCGGCCCAAACCATTACCTGTGGCCAATCGATGACTCAGATTCTCGTATGAATCGGAGTTGATCACTTAAATCCCATCGTTTTGGAAGTTTACGAATTGCTCAGTTTGAAAAATTTTCCCGTCAGAAAGCACAATGTTCGGAGATTGAACGTTTACGGCCAAGCGAAGCAACTACTTTACTCTCTCAAGTCTGACTTGTTGCTGCTTTGGTGTGAGATCATGCGCCTTTTGGCTCTTATAGGGCTTGACTTTGAGATCATTTCTCAGATGCCACGCTCAGATATTTTCAGTTCTTTCGCCATTTGATTGGCACTTCGTCGGGTATTTCGCTCAAGTCGCTTCTTCTCTTTTTGAACCATTTCACGTGTCGTTGCAGTCTTTTGATGACCACCTCAGTGACATTTCGCGATGCTACCAGTATCATTGTAACGAGTAATGGTGCGATAAACAAAAACATGCCCGTTCATCAGCTTCCTGTTGGTCAGTTGGTTCAAAAATTGGTTGTGGTTATGTTGGAGCTGGTACAAAGGTGCAAAGGTAGCGTCAGACCAATGGTGTGTGGGGCATGCTCCCACTAATACTATAACAGTCCTCCTCCTCGGCTGATTTTCACCCTGGAACCGCGTTAGCATTTCTTCAAGTTGGAGACGCATTTGTGTCCATTGACACAGCAGATTCCGGTGATTACTTTATTTTACGCCATCGATAGTTTCCACTTCTCCCACTGCGTTCAAAAGCCGCTGTGGAGGAAATTAAACATCGGAGGCTGTGCAATAGTCCGATACTCGCAAGCTTTTGTCTTGTCTTCTTTTTGATACGGAAGTGTGTGCTTGACTCAAGCGTATGTATCTGTCGTCGGTTGTCTAAATAATTAAGGAAATATATAAGGTTTTTATCAAAACTGTCGGGTTATGACCTATCTGAAGTAAATACTAACGTATCAGGCGAAAAACTTAAATAAAAATAATCTGGCTGGCCTTGCCACCTAATTAATTAAATATTATAATAGTACTAAATACTTAATCTAACTTTCTGCTTCTACTGCTGTTGCCGCTGTTGTTGCTGCTACCGTTTCTGGGCTTTCCACTCCCAGTCCACGGTGTGGTTGAACCTTTGATCCTCATCACGACTGTAGCCGCGAACGTTTTTACGGCGTTGATCGAGCTCATATCCCGGACAAATCTCATGAGAGATGGCGGATGTTCGAATGCCTTCTTAAGCTTTCTTGTGAGGGCTTGAAAAAAAGATCCTATTCCTGAACCCCAAAAATTATCCTTTCCATCCTTACTCCCGCACAATAGTCAGCACATTATTTGCATTGTGGCTGCTAAAACAAGCAAAAACAAAGAAAAAACACACAGTTACACATTGCATCAGTGGCACCAGCAAGAGGAAGCGAGCAACCGCTGTAATAGCGCAGACACACCAAATTTAGCGAAATCCTCAACCATCTGATCCGGTCCTTCTGGCAGAAAAATGTGAAACACAGATGGCGCACCAGCCATTAAGAAGGCGTTGTTCTTAAACAACAACAGGTGGGCATTTCCACTACTTAGGACTAGTACCGGCAGGCTAATCAGAAATCAAAAACAGATAAACGAAACCAATGCAAGACTGAGTCTTGTCGAGGCCCTATGCTCCCGAGAGGAGTGAACAAGGAACAAAAAAAAGGTCACTCTTCCGCGCATCTTTTGGATTCATTGATGAATTTTAAGAGGCCCTTTAGAAAAAGAGTGCACATTTTATCCATTCTCAGAATATCGCACCCAACAGCCTAAGCCTTATTCTAGAAAACGCCGGAAATCTACAGAGAAAATGCTTTGCAGTGTTCTCAATCTCGAGACAGGATAGGCATATCGGTCTGTCGACAACCCCCGTGCTAGCCATAGCTGTCCACAGGCGTTGTGTCCTGTGATTACACCCACCAGTACTCTCAGGCCTTTCCTACTAAGTTTTAGAAGAAAGGTCGCTAGTTTCCTGTTTGGTTCTTTCAAAAAGCGCTTGGCTACTCTGCAGGAGCCCATTTCGGACTAACGTCTTCTATGGGTAGACCTCAAGAAGATGTCAAGCCATAGTAGAATTCACGTTGAATTGACTGCAGTGTTCGTTCTTCATTGAAACGTTTGCAGTGGAAGGTTTCATGTTCTGCGCTGTCTACTGTATTTGAGCAATGGGGGCAAAAAGGGCTGCGAGCCAGTTGCAAACGGTGCAGATATTCCAGGAAGCAGTCGTGTCCGGTAAGTATCTGAGTTAGGTGGTAGTCGTTGTTGCCATGCTTTCCACTCGTCTATCCTTCAAGATTTGGTATGAGTTTGTATGCCCAAAATCGACGCACTCACTAAAAAGATGACTATACAAGGTCCCATTACCCAGCTTAAAAAACAATTATAGCCACCTCTAACTGATATCTAACGAAGAATCTCTCCTACCAACAGGTGCTACTTTGGACTTAGTAGGCAATTGAGTATTAAAGTAATCTCTCGACGAACAAAAACTAACACTCTGCAAGGCTCTCTCATACCCGTCCTAACGTATTGCGCAGAAGCTTGGACGATGACAACATTCGATGAAGCGTTGCTTGGAGTGTTTGAGAGAAAGATTCTACAAAAGAGTTTTGGTCCTTTGCACGTTGACGACGGCGAAAATCGCAGGCGATGAAACGACGAGCTGTATGAGCTTTACGACGACTTAGACATAGCGCAGCAAATAAAGATCCAGCGGCTACGTCGGCCGTCGGTCATGTCGTCCGAATGGATACAAAAGCTCCAGCTCTGAAATTATTCGATGTGGTATACAGCTGGTGGTAGCAGAGGAAGAGGAAGGGTTTCCTCTTCGTTGGAAAGATCAGGTGGAAAAGGCTCGGCTTTACTTGGTGTTTTCAACTGGCGCCGGTTAGCACGAGAAAGAAACGACTGGCGCACTTTGTTAAACTTGGCCAAAATCGCTTAAGCGGTTATCGCGTCAATTAAGAAGAAGAGAAGAACTGAAATACTCGGTTTACTGAGCTGCTTGCAGAGACGTAGAGACAGCCATGTCACGTGCAGTACCCAGTAGAAATCGTCGGTATTCTCTGTTTCAATTAAGGAGCTTCTTGCATACCCCTTTTGAGTGGAGCATAGTTCGCTTGTCTACTTTAAACGCTATGCCGCTACGTGCAACGGCGGCATGATTGAGTGTTAGGCGGTTTTGGTTTTTTGCTTTTTTTTTTGTTTTAAGCTTTAGCTGATGCTTCAACGTGTGTAGCCATTGACAGCTGCGCATTGATACTTCAATTGCCTTTTGTCTTGGACTTGACAACACGTAGAGTTTGACTTTCTAGGAAGTTTTGTCAACCGAGCAGTGCCTGAATCGACCAACGATCAACAACTTAAGTGGGAACAGTTCGAACCGGGCAAACCAAATGCCCGGCAGCGAGCAACTAAGTGAGCTGCGAGTAACAAACGACATTTACCATTAAACCTTAAACCAATTATTACTTGGCTACCAATTTGTACCGCAACAACAACAAGGAACAGCAACAGAGGCGAACATATAATAATAGCACAAAAAAATAAATAAAGCAAAAAACCAAAAAAAAAAAATGATTAAAAACAAACTACAATGCAGCAGTAGCACCGGTGGCATGTGCAGCTGAGCCTGGAAAAAAACGACCGCTGAAATAAGGAAGCAAAAAGGGAAAATGGTAAGAAAAAAGCGACAAAAAGGCGCAAAAAGGAAGAGCCCAGCTCGAGGCTATTTAATGACAGGTTAAAAAACATAATGAATACGGTCAATAATACGGCAGTGGCTGCGCAGCTGAACTCTGCAGCAAATGCGCTTGGCCCCAAGTTTGCTTAAGTGAAGCGCAGAGAAATGCCAACCAAAAAAAAAAAACAAAAAAAATCACAAAAACAGAGGAAAATAAATGCAATAAAATAAAACACGAGTAAATCAAAAGTAATGCAAATAAAAGAAATACAAGCAGATTCGCGCACAAAAGGCGGCGACCAATGCAGGCAGGAAGGTAGGGCGAAACCCCTTAAAGAGTGGTTTCTTTAAGGCTGGTAATTTTAATTGCAAGCACTTTATTTCTGCGGTGAGCACGGCGGCTGATGGCCTTCCTACCTTACGTGCAAACTTTCAGTATGTTTATGCATATGTGTGTGTGTGTGTGTATGGTTATAAAAGTACACAGTCCGCTGCTACCTCTGGGCATTTACGGATAGGACCGCAACGGCGTTTCGCACAAAGCGACATATAAATGTATGCAATGTATGTTTTTGATACGAGCTGCTGACAATGCGCGCCAGTCCAGTAATTCAACATAATTTACAAGAATGTTAACAACCGCTGAGACATCGATTGCGATCGGGAAACGGCTTGTAAGACATCATGTACAAGCGTACGCACACACACACACATACGTACATGCATAATTACCTACATAGTTGCTTACATATGTATGTGCACTTATGTGCCGTACATACGTCTGTTCATGAACGCCGTGTGAGTTTGTTGTGTGCCCAGCAAATGTGTGCATTTGTATGGAAATGTGGAGCATTGGGGTGACGATGTGTGGGATTTGGTGTCGCTTTTTCTTGATCTCAATAATGCCTGCACTGCGAGTGGCGTTTGTACATACATACATACGTACGTACATATAATTACTGTGTCATATGTGTATATGTATGTGTGCATATATGTATGTTTGTATGTTTGGATATGCATTTGAAGGTACATACAAATCGCCTTTCATTTGGCTGGCATTTGGCAAATGTTATAAATTAAATTAATATTTTTCAAATCATTAGTGGGCTAACTTGTTGAATTTCGGCATTAAAAAAACACAGTTAAATGCATTGAACATGCGTTCGACTTGTTTTCTTTATCAAGCGATAGGAGCCCACGCCCCTCTATTTGGCCGATAAAGAAGGTAAAACAGATAATTCTCATACGTGTTGAAGTTGGCATAATTTGTCTATACTCGCATATACCCTGTTGCAAAATTATAAGAATACCGCATATTGGCATGCTTTGACTATTTATATATAACGGGTGATTTTTTAGCTATTATCTTTTTACACCGTCAAACATCTTCAGTTTGGTGTATAATTTAACCATGAATTTCATTATATATGCGTGTTCTGTTAAGAAAGTTTATCGCGCGCTTCTTTCATTCTAAATTTAGGACCAAATTCACATTATTACACCGCGTTACACACATTCTGTCCTATGAACCAAATATACTTTTTCGGAAAGGGGATTAAAAATAAAAATACACGTGTATCGGCGATTTTCATGTACACGTCGCAATTTATTTTTTTTTTGTATTTTATAACTTTAAACGACCAATTCTTGTATGCATATCTGTATAGCCACACGATCTCAGGATTAGCTTAACGTATTTTAATGAAATTGGGCACACAGATGGTGTATCACATTTCTAGACTTTTCACCTAGGTGTTGCCACTGACAATGTTTCACAGGTTTACCACCTGTTCGAAATTAAAAAAACAAATTCCATGAGATATGCCGATGTGGGTATCAAAAGAAAGGTATTTCACTCCACATTACAATAGAGATATAAAACCCCGATTTTTTTTATTAATTTTATTATATTGTACAATATTAAAATTAAAAATTGTTACATTAAAAATTTTAATGCTTTTAAAGAAACTTTGTAAGCATTTGTGTTAGAATCGCGACAAATAGACCAACAGTATTCGCCAAGCATATGCGTAATGTCTTGTCCTTTAAAGCGCTTTTCAATAGCCGCAATGTCCTGATGGAACCTTTCGCCATGTTCATCGCTACAAGCTCGAGCAGCTGTTATTTAAAAATCAGCCGCCACTATATTTCACTGCTTAAAGCGTGATGCAAAGAGTTCGGCTGTTCTCTTTGACAAATTTCCTTCTCGTACAAGGTCATTGAAGTCGGCTTGCGTTACTCAATGCGGCACTGCAGTCCCAAGTTCACTGGGTGTTGGTACAAATTCCGATACTTCTGGTTCCCCGCATCTCGCATTCGATGCCAGAAATGTTGATAGCATTGTTGGTGCTACTGTTGGTTCTCCATCGCTTAATTCGGGAACATCATCAAAAATCTCCATTGAAGCCGCTATACGTTCATCTGGTGAGTACAGAACCGCTGGAATAACCAATTCTACATTAGCGTAGCGAATTTTGTTGCGGCGAAAGTATTGGCACCCTTTAGTTTGAGTAAAAGTTACGCAAAAGTAGCACAGTTCACTGCAGTGCTCCGTACGTGGTAGCCAAATTGTTGGTACAAAGTACTTTATTGTTGACCTTCCATCAGTAAACTTGCATAAATTTCTATAGCAATAGTCGCACACGACTTCCGGAGTATACCACAAGAAAGGAACATAAGCAATCTTGAATATTTTCTGAAACGAATTAACCACTGTTTTCGTAATATTTTTAAAATTTTTACTTGGTGCGAATAAGCCACAAACATAAAAAAAGTTATTTCGAGTCGGGCACTGCATTTTTCGTAAGATGAAATATGCAGAAAGACGTTTTCGCGCAACAGAACTTAAAACAATTGTCAAAGTATACGTCTCCTAGTAGCGCAACTGTCAGATGATCGGAACTTCCGGAACTGTAACAAACACACAAACGGCACAGAGTGTGTTGTATGAAACAATAAATTAAAGGTTAATAAGTTGTTTAAAAATTTGGAGTCCCTTCAAGTTATGCCGAAAATTTAGAAAATTTTTTTTTTGTTTTAGAAAAAAAAATTCAAGAAAATCTGAGAATTGATAAATTTTTTTAATTTTACATAATAAAAACATTTCCACAAGTCTGCCTACAGAAATTCAACGCGATTGGATCACGGAAAAAGGGTTAAAAAGTGATCCAAAGTTTTTCACACAGGCGGACTACGAGCTCTATATTTTATACATAAAAAAAAATTTCTGACGTGTACATGAAAATCGCCGATACAAGTGTATTTTTCTTTTTTCTCCCCTTTCCGAAAAAGTATATTTGGTTCATAGGACAGAAAAAAACTTCGTTTTTGTAACGCAGTGAACGACCTACCGCAACGCAGAATTTTTGGTGAATGGGCTCTTGCAAAGTTGGCCGAAGATCCACTTTTTTATCGAAAACTTGTGTTCAGCGACGTAGCTTATTTTTGGATCAATGGGTACGTAAATAAGCAGAATTGTCGATTTTGGAGTGAAGATCAGCCAGAAAAATTGCAAGAGCTACCAATGTATCCAGAAAAGGTCACAGTTTGGTGCGGTTTATGGGCTGGAGGTATCATTGGACCGTACTTCTTCAAAGATGCTGCGAATCGTAACGTAACTGTGAATGGTGAGCGCTACCGTGAAATGATATCCAACTTTTCTGTGCCCAAAATGCAAGAGCTTGACTTGCAAAGCTTGACTGGTTTCAGCAAGACGGTGCCACATGCCACACAGCACGCGTAACAATGGACTTGTTGAGAGGCGAGTTCGGTGAACATTTAATTTCACGCTCGGGACCTGTCAATTGGCCACCCAGATCGTGCGATATAACGCATTTAGATTTGATACCGTCGGACTTCTTTCTTTGGGGTTATTTGAAAGAAAAGGTGTACGCCGAAAAGCCAGCAACAATTCAAGAGCTAAAGCATGAGATAATTCGGCATATTAACGGCATAGAACCTCAATAATGCCTCAGCGTCATCGAAAATTTGGACCATCGGATGGAAGTGTGCCGCTGATATTTTGATCCATACGTAATTGAGTTATACCAATATTATCATAGTAAAGAGAAATGACAATAATTTCCTAAAAAAATTGTATTTGATTCAATATCAACACCGGCCGTTGAAACTTAACCACCCTTTACTTTAGACGCAATAACTTCGCTTCCACTGAACCGAATGTCATAAACTTGCACTGGAAGTCAGTTAGGGATGTAACTTCCAATGCACTAACTCTTTAAAAAGATGCCGCCATCAAAAGCATTTTTATGACGCCAGTCTTGTTTATTTTAAACTTCACCTTAGTGGCTATGAGTAAGCCTATGACATTCAGCTCGGTCTCGCCCAAAACTTGTTGAAACTTATTGATTCTAATTAGTGTCGTTGTCTACTTGAAGGAATCACTAATTAAAATATTACTGAATTCTAAATCACTTGCCGGGGTCGGAGAGTCTAGAAGATCTACGCAGTTCCGTGATATCGCTTTCCATAATGACTGAGAGCGCTTTTAAAGTGCCGGCAGTTGCTTATCTTATCGATATAAATTTGCTTAATGCATCGTTATTGGCATTTCTGCTTGAATTAGCGCAAAGCGATTTCTTCAATAATTAATTTTTCACTTGTTAATTGTACGATTTGAATTGCAAAAATAATTCCTTGATCTACATTGATGGAATGCAATTTTACTTGAGCTAAGTTAATGATTTCATAAAAAGTGTTTATTTCTGATCTATTACCTGGCTTATTTTTTCCCTGACTTCAGGCTTAGATTTTATCATTAATGTCACTTTGCTGATTAAAATAAATATTATAAAACAGTAATAAGGAATATTAAAAAATAAAATTAATTCATTGAGTAGTGAAATCTGTCAGCTAACGACACCATTAGCATATGTGAAGGGAACGTTGTTGTTTTTTATTTATTTATTTTTTATTTAGATAAGAATAGGTGGAATATGTAGCGTTGACTTCAAGCGGTCGCTGATGTGAATGTTAGTTTGTCAAATGAAAAGGTTTTAATATAAATTTTGCTTTAGACTGAAATTCGATGAAAGGCAATCTACACCTATTTTATGCATATTTATTTTATTATGTAAAAATGCATAATTGCATGTAGATATGTATGCCTTTGGCCGGTGGAGAGTGTAACCAAGAATGATAGAAACAAGATTGCGCCCATCAGAGGGTGCGTGACGTCAGTGTTGCCAACCATTTGCTCTTCGCAATAAATTTAGTGCTTTTTTATACATAAAAATGCGAAAATTTTTAAGTTCGGTGTCTGTTTCTTTTTTTTTTTTTAATTCAAAGCTACCGAACTTATAAGTTAAAAAAAAACTTCATTACTAAACAAAAGGTGCAATCGTTTCATCCGGTTCTCAAGCCTTAGTGGGACATAGGGCATCAGGAGGTGTATTCATAGTAAAAATAAGCCACAAAATACCAGAAAATATTGGGTTGGGGAAAAAGAAATGTCGTATTTGTGATCGAAATTTGACGCTTTTTTTAACGTACTTCGAATTATCCGATTCAAGTCAAATATGCGCTGTTTTGTTCGCAAACTTGTTGCCATTAGGAAGGCAACTTCATTATCTCCCCTTTATAAAACCTCCCCCTCCTTATTTGTAAAAAACTCAGACAACCAGTTTTCGCAAGCCTCTTTTGAGGCCAACTTGGTATCACCAAGGGCCGCCCTAGCCAACATCCATCGATATCAGTTTCATCGACCGTTTTATTTTCTCGGTAAAAATATGGCCCAATGATGGTCTTGGCGCAAATGCCGGCCCAAACAGTTACTTTCCGGTCAGGCAATGGCGTTTCACGAATCTCGTGTGGATTCCCAGTTCTTCAAATGCGGCAATTTTGATTTTTTCACGCTGCCAGAGAGGTTCTAAACGTGCCTCGTCAGTCATAAAAATTTGCTTCCAAAAATTGGGTTTCATTGTCAACCATTCGAGCGACTGTTTGGCCGTATCCAAGCGGCGTGAATGGTTTGTCGGCAATATTCTTTATGGCAATTGCACTTTATACGGAAACAAATTTAAATCATCCTTTAAAATGCGCCGCATTGTGCTTTCACTGACGCCAAAATGCTGAGCGCGATCGGTTGGTAAATGACAAGGTTATTCAGCGTTTACATACCGTGCCATACCAGTGCATTTTGGTTTCGAAATACGCTGGTTTCAAAATATTTCAGATTCCACTCATATTCATTTTAGTGAAATATATATAATCGAATCTTCCACCAATTTTTGCTATAAATGGAGAGATCTATAGTTTACGCCACCTTCGAATGGAAGATAGGATATGAGGAGCCTTTTCGTGGCAGAAATACACTCGGAGGATTGCCATTGTCTGCGGAGGAGCGAACGCCTTTAGGGAAAAGCTTTTCTCTCAATCGATGTTTCGTGGGCACAGTGAGTTTCGTATTGGGGGAAACAATTGATACGACGAGGAATGTCATGATGCTGCGGAAAAACAGGATGTTGCCTATAGGGCCATGCTGCCATCGTGCGTAACGCGAGCCATGTGGGATCGCTACTACGAGCTCAAAAAGGAAGAGAGATTTATTATCAGAATAACGAAACGGGAGAACGAAATATGTGAGTGAGAGGAGCTTGAGATGCTGAGCAACAGAAACACGCCCCAAAATTGTACTAGATAGTTCGTCGGCCTACAGAAGGTTTCAAGACCGGGGCGTTTTCCTGTATGGACAAAGACGGCGAACTGGTTACTGACATCCAGAGCAATCTTAAATTAAGGAGGGAACACTTCTCGAACCTGTGAAACAGTGATAGCTGCGCATGCCACAGAGAATATGAAGATCCCTATACCCTAATCGTTGACGACGAAACTGTCGTTCCCCTGCCCGACCATGACGAGGTGAGAATAGCGATAACGCGGCTAAAGAACAAAAAAGCCGCGGGCGCTGACGGACTGCCGACTGAGCTATTCAGACATGGCGGCGAGGAGCTGGTCAGCTCCTATGCAAAATATGGTCAGATGCCTGCCGATTGGAAATTAAGTGTGCTCTGCCCAATCCATAAGAAGGGTGATCCTGCAATCTGTGCTAATTACCGCGGAACTAGTCTTCTAAATATCGCCTATAAGGTTCTAGCGAGCGTATTGTGTGAAAGGCTGAAACTCGCCATCAATCAACTGATTGGACCTTATCAGTGTGGCTTTAGACCTGGAAAGCCAACCATCGACCAGATACAACAAACCGCCCAGTCTTGTCGATTTTAAAGCGCATTTGACAATACGAAATAAAGTTGCCTATATGCCGCGATGTCTGAATTTGCTATCCCCGCGAAATTAAGATGCAAGATTACGTTGCTGAACACCAGCAGCGCCATCGGAATTGGTCTCAGACAGAGAGACTTTCTGGCACAATTGCCGATGAGGCGTCCTTTGGAGTGTTTGAGAGAAAGGTTCTGCAGAAGGTTTTCGGACTTTTGCGCGTGGGTGACGGCGAGTATTGCAGGTTATGGAACGATGAACTGTATGAGCTTTGCGACGAGATAGACGTAGTGCAGCGAATAAAGATCCAGCGGCTTCGTAGGCTTAGTCTTATCATTCGAATGGATACAAAAGCTCCGGCTCTAAAAGTATTCGAAGCGATACCAAGAAGGAAGGTCTCCTCTGCGTTGGATAGATGTGGTGGAGAAGGACTTGGCTTCACTTGGTGTGTCCAGCCAGCGCCGGTTAGCACGAGAAAGAAACAACTGGCGCGCTTTGTTAAACTCGGCCAAAATCGCATAAGTGGATATCGCGCCAATCAAGAAGAAGAAGAATTCTTTGCGCATAATCAGTGCATGTTGAATATTTTTAAGCTGCCCCAAAAGCCGCAGCCAATGCTTTAATTCTAAATTAAGTGACGCAAATGTGTCCCAGACGTCTCGTTGTCTTAAGTATTAAATCCAATAAATCTAACTTTATCCACGCAATTAAGCCACGTGCTAATACAGGGTATTTCCACTTCCTGTTTCTTTTTTAGAAGATTTTTTTTCGATAGTTGTCAATGGCGCCTTTTTGACTAGTTGTTGAGTAAAAAAGCTACAATTTCCAAAAATGAGTTCAATATTTGTCAATGGTTTAAGTTCCATTGCTCTAAACGTGAATTTTGGTAGGCCCAGCTCATCACAGTGGCCGTGCATAAATCTAAATACGCATAGGAAGAGCCGGTTTTCTTCTAAAAGCGATCAGCCCTCGGCATCCAATGGGAAACCTCCTTGCTTATTTCTGCCATGAAGAAGAGCTCTAAAAACCAAACGAGACCAAATCCTTCTCCGCCTAATCTTTTCAAGGGTATGCTTTCTCTCAATGCATCAAAGAGAATAGCCCATCGGATTCGCTTCTGGTGAATTTCAGAGCCATTGTGTGGAAGTTATGAAGTTCGGAACGATGTTTTTAAGCTTTTTTTGGTTCACTCGAGCTTTGTGAGACGGCGCCGAGTCCTCTTGGAACATCTATGGTCTACCACCGAAATGTTTGTCTGCCCACGACTTCAAAGCAACATCCACAATACTTTCCTTATAGTAAATCTTTCGTACATACATTGACGCCAGTTCGATGAAAGCGATTGGGGAGGGCCCATCTGCTGGTACAGCGGAAATTTGAATAATTTTCCCGCCACAAAACACAATGTTTCGGCCAATTGAAGCAACTCCTTTCCTCTCTCAAGTCTGACTTGTTGCTGCTTTGGACGTCGACAAAGTCAATCAAATGATGCTGGAAAACCATCATTTAAGTTTGAGGGAAGTAGCTCGTGACCTTAGCGTGCCTCACGAATCAATTCGCAACATTTTACACCATCAATTGGGCATGACACACGTGGCGGCTGCTCGACTCATTCCAAGAGAGTTTAATTTCTTTCAAAAACTTTATCTGAAGAAGGTGGCTGAAGGTATTCTTGAGCAAATGAATTCGGACCGAATGTTTATCCAGCGCATCACAGCAGGTGATGAGACGTGGTATATGAGTTTGACATGCAAACCCAGCCGAAACCCAAAAAACCACGTGAAAGTCGGTCAAAAGTGAAAGTCATGCTACTCGTTTTCTTTGATGATCATGATGTTGTGCACTCGGCATTCATTCCAAATGGTTCTGCTATAAATAAGGAATATCTTTTGGAGGTTATGCGACCTTTGAGAAAGAATGTGCGGAGGAAACGGCCCAGTTTGTGGAAAGAAAACTCATGGATCTGGTACCATGATAAGGCACCGTCTCACAAGGCTCACAATAACTCTTTTTTGACCAAAAACTCGACAAATATCATCGAACAACCACCTTATTCACCGGATTTAGCCCCTGTGACCTTTTCCCTTTCCCAAAACTTAAATTGCCCCTCCGCGCACGCCGCTTTGAGTCGATAGAGGCCATTAAGGAGAATTCGCTAAAGGAGATGAAAAATATCTCTTCAAACGCGTTTAAAAGGTGCTTTGATGACTGAACTAATCATTGGGAAGTGTGTATTGCTTTGAATGGAGTCTATCATTGGGAAGTGTGTATTGCTTTGAATGGAGTCTATATTGGATGAGTTTTTGGGTTTGAGGAATGATTCTTTTTTTGGTTTTTGTTTTTTAGAAACAGTGAAAGTCGGTAAATTTAAAAAAATGCGAGGACTGTGCGTTACGTGGGATTCGAGCCCACAACCTCTGGGATGGCAGGCTAGTGCACTTATTCTAGACTACCGATTTCGTTTTATCTGGATCTAATTTAAAATAAATAAAATTTGTAATAATCTATTAAGTGCGCATCTAAGTTCTCGCTGTTTGCCAATAGATGCCGCCAGCAGTGTGTGCTAGTTGATTCTAACATAACCTAAAAGTCATAATCCAAGCTTAGACATATGATAAACAAACTCATCCAACACATTAGTGATTTTGTTTTGGTATCAAATACTTTTGGTTTTGTGAAAATGTCTGATTTTGTGCCGAATAATCGGCTGAAGCGCATCGAGAGCTACAAAAAGTTTATGGAGATGCTGCTTTAAGTGAAACAACGTGCCGAGATTGGTTCCATCGCTTCAAAGACGGTGATTTTAATGTTGACGGCCGTCCGTGTGAAGGAAGGCCAAAAACCTTCGAAGACGCTGAATTGGGGGCATTGCTCAATGAGGTTCCGTGTGAAACGCAAGAAGAGCTTGCTTCAGTATTAGGAGTTACCCGCCAATCCATTTCCAAGCGATTGCATGCTTCGGGAATGATTCATAAACAGGCGACTTGGGTTCGTTATGAGTTAAAACCAAAGGATGATCAGCGTCGTTTTTTCGCCTGTGAACAACTGCTCCAGCGGCAAAAAAGGAAGGGGTTTTCTTTATCGCATCGTGACGTGTGATAAAAAATGGGTTCATTACAGCAATTCAAAGAAAAGAAAGTCACGGTGACTGCCCGGTCATGCATCTACGTCGTCGCATCGCCCGAATATTCAAGCTGCGAAGGCTATGCTATGTATTTGGTGAGACCAAGTTGGTGTTATTTATTATGAACTGTTAAAACCAAGCGAAACCACCACTGGGAATCGGTATCGACTTGAATTGATGCTATTGAGCTGCTTGAGCCGAGCACTGCGCGAGAAGCGGCCGCAATACGCGGAGAGGCATGAAAAAGTGATTCTACAGCATGACAACGCTGGGCCTCAAGTTGCCAAACCCAATAAAACCTACCTGGAAACACTGAAATGGGAAATCCTACCCCATCCGCCATATTCTCCAGATATTGCGCCGTCCGATTATCATCTGTTCCGATCGATGACTGTCCAGCAGTTCCATTCATATGAAGACATCAAAAAATGGCTTGATCCGTGGATAGCCTCAAAAGATGAACAGTTTTACCACGACGGTATACGAGATCTACCAGAAGGATGGGGAAAAGTAGTAGCCAGCGATGGGCAATACTTTCAATGATTCACTTGTAACCATATTTTGAGAATAGAGTTGTATTTTCATAAAAAAAACAGCGATAACTTAGTTGCACGCCTAATCTGTATATATAAAAATGAATGTTCATCTGTATGTCATCGATGAACTCAAAAACTACTGGACCGATTATTATAAAAATTTGTATATATATGTATTTTTCCACGGAGAAGGTTTATAGAATATGCTCATTGATGCCATTCGCCACCAGGTGGCACTGCGGAGTAGCAACTTCTGCCCCGTTCAACCGATTGTCATAAAAAAAATGGTTTAGAATAAATTGAGTGTTTGGGTACAGATTTTTCTTTAAAGTTATTTTTCTTAAATTTATTTTAGTTGTTGGCGCCGGGTATAGCTAGTAAATAAATATAAAAACTCAAATGATATTCCCAAATATGTGTTCAATGGCACTCAAAATATGTGTTTAATGTCAATGAAAAAAATTCAGTCAAACTTGAAAGACCCTTTACGATAATAATTCGAAACGCGAAAATGGCGACGAAGCTTAATAATCTTGGGATAAATTCACTTAAACGTAAATGTATATGTATTCTCGCGTATGTATGTATGTACTTAAGTGCATTTATTCCTACACATGTAAACATCTGCTCTACACATACATACATACCCACACAAGCACTTCTCAATACTTGCAGTCAATGCGGGCGCTTTGATTTATTCGCTGTCAGATTGGCCAAGATGCCTTAGAAAATGAGTTTGTTAGCCAATCGTTTTGCTTTCTTGAAACAGTCAGCGATCTGTAGGCACCTGGATAAGTGTGTGTTTACAAGTAGTTTGAAACCAAAAAATATATAAATAAAAAAAATATATAAATAAAAATAAATATTTATCTACTCGTAGGTATTTGTGTGCTCACTTTAGAGTATTTTGTAAGCACGGATTAGCGGCTTAGATTAATGTAATTGTATTTAATCGTATATGTCGATGAGTGAGTCGCCTTTTGAAATAATTTCGTGTTGGCGCATTAATCTTTCTGAACGTACAAAATCAACTAAATGAGTTCGTGAATAATACATTTATGGCCATTCGGAAGCTTACATTTTCAGCAGGCGATATTCAAAGTTTAATAAATTATCTTTTTTCTTCGTTATTTCGTTATTGTTATAATTATTTGCCTTGAGCCACAGTTGAATTTATGTTGTGCTCGATTAAGGCGAACAGCTCATTTTCAAAGGCGTGGGTGTATAATTTCCTTCGATGCAGTTGATACGCGCACAAATAACCTGCGCAAATACTTCTATTATGTCGAAATTGACAGTAATAACTTTTGTTGATTTATTGCCTGTGCTGAGGCTTAGAGCTACCGCTCCAATGAGTAGCGCCAGACGGCCGCATCCAGGCTGAGTTGAATTGAATCACCATCTGGTTGCAGGTTATCGTAGGCTGGGGTACGCCTCTGTTGTGCAGTGAGGTAAGTGAGTCACCCAGCGCAATGAAAACGTTGACTAAAAGAAGCTACGAGCAGCCGAAAATGTGCGCAGTTGTCTGTCAATTCTGCTGCGTTAGTCAGTTCCAGACTCATGCGAACAGTGAGAGTCTTGCGTTTATGTTCGCTAATAACCACGCACGGAATGCTCCAATTTGCACTGGGGTTTTCGGACTTTGAAGCCAGTCTATCCTTAAAGGCTTTTTTCGATATAAGGTAGTAGCCCGGTGTGACGGGTTCAAAAAATTGATTTTTTTTTTTTACATTTTTCGGTAGAAACATTTTAAAAATATACCATAAAAGTTTCAGACAGAAATTTTAATTATTTTTAAAGTTATAGCTAAAATAAGAGAGCGCGCCGTATTGTGTATGAAAGCATGTGTCACGCCAGCAGCAGCTGTTGTCGAAACTTTAAACGCGTTTTTCTCAAAACCATGTTTTCGAAATTTCGGGGAATCACTGACTCAAAACTATTCAACAGATTTGGCTAAAAATTTTACCCGTTATTCTAGACACACATATCTAGATCCCGGACCTTTAAAACATTTAATTTTTTAATAATAATTTATTTAATTTAAACAAAATATGAAGAAAAAAAATTAGATTTTGAGAATTTTTTTTTTACAAGTCCGCCATTTTGTTTTTTTTATTTTTATGTATATTTTAGGTTCGCGACCTAAAATAAAGTCTACAGAGTAATAATCTCTTTGAAGTTTTTATTTCAGATGACTTTGGAAGGCTATGTGTTTCCCCGAACTAACTCATCTTTTTTTTAAGGACTCCACTTTGACGGAAAGATTTTAAACAAATTAATACAAAATTAACTTAAAAAAATTTTTTTATATACTTCAAAACACCAATAAAAGCATGTAAAAACTTTATCCCAATAGCATTGTATTTGCTTTTTAAAAAAGATTCATGAAAAAACGTCGAAATTTCGGTCGTTACACCGGACTACTACCATAAACTGCATAAAGTTTCAAAAGAGATGTGCTAAAATGTGATAAAAAGTCATAGAATTCATTTGTTTTTTAATTTTCTTCCCTCGGTTCACTCCTCTCGGGAGCAAAGGCCCTGAACAAGACTCAGTCTTGCATTGGTTCGTTTTGATTTCTGACAGGGTAGGTGATTAGTCTACCGCTACCAGTCCTAAGTAGTGGTAATGCCCACCTGTGTTTGCTTAGGAATAACGCTTTCTTACTGCTTGGAGCGCCATCTGTGTCTCACAATTTTCTGCCAGAAGGATCGCACAGATGGTTGAGGACTTCGCTAAATTCCGTGTGTCTGTACTATTACCGCAGTTGCTCGCTTCCTCTTGCTGGCGCCACTGATGCAAAGTGTAGCTGCGTGTTTTTCATTGTTTTTTTTTTTTGCTTGTTTTAGCAGCCACAATGCAAATAATACACAGACTATGCGGGAGTACGGGAGTGGGAAGAAACGGTTTTGGGGAATGGAATTCGAGAATGTGTTTTTTGTCAGAAACAGAGAAAGTAGGTAAATTTGGAGAAGTGGACCGTGCTTTACATGGGATTCAAACCCACAAGCTCTGGGATGGCAGGCTAGTACACTTAAGGGGGGAGCCTGGTTTATGAGTTCTAAAAATTGCATCTGTTATCATCGGAGTGCGACGCAATGGGCGGTTTAGAAATGTGGGGACTCCTCGGTCGCTCCGATGATATATTTTAGGAAAAATAAAAAAAAGCACAAAGGCGTGTCAGTGCATAGTTCTTATTATTTTATTTGCAGTATATACATATAGCCTTAAAAGCGTTACAAATAGTATTATATATACATATAATATATGTATATGGAAATACGTTGCTTACGTATTATGTTAAGTATAATTAATAATTAATAATAAATTACCTCTTAGTTGGCTGACACGTCCTGATGCTAGGAATTCGAAAATCACAGTGAAAGTTACAATTAAAATTGAAGTGAAAGTAACCTCGCCGAACAACGTTTAACACGGTAAACGTTTTAACTGTTCGGCGGGGAAATGCCAGGGTTAACGGCCTACACGTTGCAGCGACTGGAAACGGTGGTTAGCAACAGTCGGAACGGTAGGCGCAGTTACCATTAGGGTGGCTAAAAATTTATATTAAGTATTAGGGTGTGGCCTAAACAGCATCTCTTTGCGATTTTTTTTTTTAAGGAAAAAATTAATTTAGCACTGCAAAGTTTTTTCTATCTTTTAATGAACATTGAAAAAGTATAAAAAATTTTTGTACTGGTTAAAAAAAGTTGAAAAAAATGTTGAACATAGAAATTAGTAAAGCGCTGCAACGCTGGAGTTTCCAACTGGCGTACAAGATACAGCTCCTAATTATTATCTAAAGCAAAATATTCAAATGGATTTCTAATTATCATGATTTTTTATTCTAGATGAATTAAGAAAACTGAGAGAAATTCCAAAATTTCAACTTTTTGCAGATTTTAAAGAAAAAAATGCCTTTCTATAAAAAAAAAATTCACTTCAACTTGGTATAAAAATCTTGAAAATTTTTTTTTAATCTATTTTGTTAGTTCAAATAGAAGAGAATTTAATACTGAAGGGAACAAGCTATGACTCATTTCGAAAGGTTCATTATTTTTTTTCATTCATGTACGCCAATTCAAAGAAATCATAAAAATGAAAAGTTGAGAAAAGAAGATAAAGTTTGCGGTGAGGTCACAGCGTAACCTTTGGCTTTGTATCTACGGAAATATTGAGAATTAGGCTCTGTAACTTTGTGTGAATATTCTGAAATATATTAGGAATCGCTTAAAACGAAAAAAAAAAAATGATTTTTTTGACCTTATAAACCAGGCTCCCCCTTAAGCTAAACTACCGTGGCCGCTTATCAATTCTTTCCACATAATCGCCCTCTTCATTGGTCAGAAAGGTCGACACAAATGCTCCACGCGCTTGCAGTGCATATCACTCCTTCACTTGTATGTTTGCGCTTAGCTTTTTTAGAATCTGTTGTAGTTGTTGTTGTAGTGGTTGCATATTCCTGCTGAAATATTCGTAATTAGGGACTAGCGCCGTTTTTCTACCACTATTCTTGTGTTTTTCTTTTGCTAAGTCAGATCTACTTTGTGAGATCCAGGTATAGCAGCAAATTTTTATCTCTATGCCTGAGATTTCATTAATTTGCTGTAAGAAGGGCTTGCCGAAGGAGCAAAGTTTTGCTCTTGCTAGACCTGGACATTGGCATAGATAGTGGAAGGTACTTTCCCTCACCCCTTCCGTTTCACCGCTTCTGCAGATGGTATTGAAAGGGAGGTTACGTCTGGCTGCGTGATCCCCCTACTTTCCAGTGACCTATAAGGGTTGCAGTTATACGTGCTCGTTCTTCGTCCTCTGGTTGTTGTACGACGGCCATGTTTTCCTTGTAGTGATACACGTATTTATTTTCTTGCACCTTCGAAGCATAGTAGTGCGACGCAATGGATTTTTTATTGTGTTAAGGGGTAACACCACTGTAGAAATTTCAAAAAATTGATTTTTTTTTATAAGCTTAAAAAATTCTTTGAACCTTTTAAAATACAGAACAAAAAGTTTTATACGTTACCGAAGTTTATTTCATAAATATTTTAAGCTTTCAACCAAGCGTTAGTGACTGCTACCTAACAACTTCGCCAAATTTCCAAACTTTAAGCGCGTTTTTCTCAAAACACGTTTTCTGAAATTGGCACGCAGCATAACTCAAACAATTTTAAATATTTTTAATCAGGGTTTTCACTACGTCTGTATAATAACCTTCTTAAGAGAAGAGCGTAGCGGATTTTCGATAGATTAATTTAAACGATTGTTATAATTATTTAAGTGCCGTTTTTTTTAGTCCAAAATAGAGTTTTTTCCTTCAAATGCTTGCTAATTCCACAAAAATAAATATTTTTTAAATCCCCTACGTGTTTCTTTAGCTATTCTTATCTAGATTAAGAAAAAAAATGTTTCTTTGTTCCAGATTAAAATTTGTACCCTCTGAGCTGCGTGCCGCGGAGCTCCTTCAAGAGAAACCGTATTACAAAAATGTCTCCAATGCCGCCATTTTGTAAAATTTTTCGATCAAACTCTGTAGTTTTGTATTTTAGTATATAAGTAATAACTTCCCCAAACAGAGTGATTGTTTTCCTTTTTCTTCTATACAAAAAAATTCTTTAAAAATCGTGTTTATTTTACGCGTGTACAGTGGTGTTACCCCTTAAAAGGAGTAGCGACCGCCACTGCCTCTGTTATGTCTAGTGCCAAGCCTTTTCTTGCTAGCTCATCTGCCATCTCTTTACCCTCTATGTTGCTACAACCGAGAACCCATTTCAGAGTAATTTGAAGCCAATGACCAAGCAGCTCTAGTTCCTTTCTGCACTGTAAAACTGACTTGAATGAAATAGAACTGGAATCAAAGGCCTTAATAGCTGCTTGCCTATCTGAAAAGATAGCTACTCTTGCACCAATTTTCGTGTAGTGTGTTAGTGATTTGCATGCTTCTCTGATTGCTAGCAGTTCCGCCTGGAACACGACGGGATAGTCAGGAAGTCGGATTGACTTGGATATGTTGAGCGGCTCCAAACAGAGGCCAGCCACAACAGCACAGTTCGTCTTAAAACCATTAATGTAGATTTCAATGTCGAATGTACTAATCACTCTTCCTTTCCTCCATTCGGTTCCTGGTGGAAAACGTACCGTAAAGTCTTTCTTGAAGTTAAGGTCGGGGACTGTGTAGTCTGATTTGTTTTTGAGCAGTGAGGGTCTTTGTAGGCGGGTCTTGCTGTGACCGTACCGATCTTGTTGTTCAACTTTCTATATCTCTTTTTTTTTTTGTGGTGGGTGAGACGGGTTTAAAATGCCTTCGCACTTACAGCGACCGTCGTCAACTGCGTTGAATGGTGTAGTCACTAAAGCAATCTCCTCTTCTGGGGAGACTACCTTCCCGGAAATACCTTGCATTACTTCGGGAAGGCCCAGAACGGGGTCCATTAAATGGATCAATACTATTAACCCACGTCTGGGTCCACCATATTTGTATGCAGCTTCATGCTATAGGCTCGTCTTCTAGTGTCTCAGTGCTGTCATACCAGTGGTATGTGTGGCATGCTCTCAGGTTCCTCTCACATGGGCGTATGTATGTTATACGCTATCGAAGTTTCTTTTGCATCTGCAGCAAAGAAGATGTTGCAGTAATATTATACCGTCTTTTGCTGTCGTGAGCACATGACTCGACCGTCTGTTATTTGTCGTCAGTTCGTAGACAGTCCACCTGCTATCGAGGGCTGATTTGTTTTTCTCTGCGTTTTGCGCTGCCACTCCGCGCGTTGCAGGTGTAGCATTATCCTCTTTGCAAAACTCTTAACTGCGTTCCAATAGTCATGTGATGCACACATGCTATTGGTTAAGTTGTCTGGGCTCAGCTGTTCGCCCAAGACTAACTCAAGCGTTCGGCGTTCTTCGTTGAAACGATGACAGTAGAAGAACACTGGCTCCGCGCTTTCTATTGCATTGTTGCAGCTTGGACAGAACGAAGAGTCTTCCATGTGAAAACGATGGAGGTACTCCAAGAAACATCCGTGGCCGCTCAATATTTGGGTTAAATAGTAATCTACGTCACCGTGCCTTCTGGTCACCCATTGGCTGATTTTGGGGATAAGTCTATAGGTCCAACGTTCGTTAACAGACGAGTCCCATCTGCTTTGCCATTTTTCTAAGGAATGCAGACGTTCTGCAACTTTCGCTTCAGTTGTCGGCTTTACTCCTTATCTGTCATAAAGTTTCCCCATTTCCTGTACAAGCATATATAATATATTGGGAGCTTTCCAGTGATGACGCAAACTGCGTCGTCTGATACGGACCTGTATGCGCACGCGACTCTTAGTGCGTCTCGCCGGTGCACTTGAGCTACTGGTCTAGCATTCGATGGCTTAGCTCCTGTCCATATAGAAGCAGCATATAAGATGACTGAATCCACCACACTTGCCAGGAGGTGCCTTCTGGCGCCCTGCGGCCCGCCTATGTTTGGAAGAATTCTTGTGAGAGCACCGTTGACTGTCGCTGCTTTGGAACCCACAGTTGCTAAATGTTGCTTAAAGCAGAGCCGTGCATCAATCATTACGCCTAAATACTTTATTGCCTCTTGCGAAAACTTTATTGCCTCCTATATGCCTGAGTCTCTCCGCACTGCAAGTAGCTTCTGGAGTGCGGCTTTGACGACTTGTGCAACAAGGGGTCAGGCGTTGTCGTGAATGGCATGGTTTGATCATGTCGATCAGGTATTTTCAGTCGATTAGCAGTGTAGCTGAACAATGAAGAGCTCCTTGTTGACCGTGGCATTCTTTTCCAGCATTTCCTAGTGCATCTTGCCCTTCCAGTCCCACTAACACACATATCATGATCTTCTTCGGATGAAGATTTGACTTGTCTCTCGGCTTTGGCGCATCTCCTGGAGCCACCATTTCTCATCTCCCGTGACGATTTGGTACAAAAGGCGCTGTTTATGGCCGCGTGTTATTCGATGGCGTGCGAGATGCTGAGAAGCTGTTTGAAGGCGAGTTTCTTTGTTTTTTTGTACTTGAGTTCGTGAGGAATTCAAGCTCCCAATTTTTCGGTAAATCCCATTAAATGATGATGATTGGGAATCGTTTTATGATCGCAGCTAATTTTTTTCGTCATTTCACCACTCGTTTGACTACCGTTCGCCCTCAAAAGTTATTTCAGGCGCTCCTCATCGAATTCAGAAGGGCTGCCGCTGCGGAACATGTCATCGACGTCAACGTCGCCATTTTTGAGCTTTGCATACCATTTTCGTGCTGTAGACTCGCCTGTGATGTCTTCTTCGGCAGCTTTCTGATCTCGATGAAGCAGGTGTCGAAAATATTGATTTTTGCCTCCTGGGTACCCCATTTCTAGGTCTCAAAACTAATAAAAAATTAAGTGACTCAAAAATACAATTAACATGGTTTGGTAGAGCAGAAAGAATTCTAACGAATGAATATTTAACCTTTGCCAGGCAGCAAAGAAATCCTTGTAAAATAAAAAAATATATAAAAACGCTATGAACTTATTCGCCAACCCAATACCTGCAGTGCTCATAAGGTATATTTAAATGGTGTCATGTTTCACTTATAATTATTAAGAGCCTTATTTTGAATAAAAATAGTGAAACCTGAAAGAATCTTAATTTTTATAATTTTTTATTTCAAACCACATCAAGACGCGTCTTGTAAAAAACTCTTTGTAGCAAAGAAGTAACTTCGTAGTTATTTGCACTCTCCTTCGCTCTTCGACACAATGCAATATTCTCATTATATACCAGTCATTAACACGCAATCTGAGCTATTCCTTCAATTAACTACCTAAACCCATTTCAAATCTCAAACTTGTTTTCATTTTCTTTCTGTTAGATTAGCATCCAGCTTTACGTCATCCATACTCTGTGCCCGCATACCAGGCCTAACGCCACAACAACGTCAGCTGTGCAGCGAATCGCCGGACGCGCTGATCGCGCTGGGTGAGGGTCATCAGTTGGGCGCCTACGAGTGTCAGCATCAGTTTCGCGGCCATCGCTGGAACTGCTCACAGGTCTGGCAGGAAGGTGTCTTCGCGCACGTCATGTTTGTCGGTAAGCTCTTCTAGATACTGCACTTGCTTTCTTTTGGCATGTGCACAGTAACCACACACACACACACACTCACATATAGAATATACGGGAAATGGAAAATTGAAATCTAAAATGCCATCTCTGTTTTTAGGCTCTCGAGAGGCGGCCTTCACCTATGCCATCGCCAGCGCCGGGGCCGCACACTCTGTAACAGCGGCATGCGCGCGTGGCAACATTTCACTCTGCGGCTGCGATATGCGCCACAAGCCCACCAGCATGCGACGCGCGAACTCCGACTTTGACGTTGGCGGCCTGCAATCGAGCACGCAACCTTGGAAGTGGGGCGGCTGTTCGGCCGACATCGATTTCGGCATGAAGTTCGCACGCAAATTTCTCGATGCACGCGAAATCGAAGGCGATGCGCGCAGCCTGATGAATCTGCATAATAATCGCGCTGGCCGTAAGGTAAGCACATGCCCACACACATACGTATGTATGTATGTATAAGTAAATAAATATCTGTAGTGAACCTATTTGACTCTTCCCTGCATGCAATTTATCAACTATTACTTCCCGCAGTTAGTTAAGAATCTGCTGAAGACGGACTGCAAATGCCACGGGGTAAGCGGTTCGTGTGTGATGAAGACGTGTTGGAAGAGTCTGCCACCGTTTCGCCAGATCGGCGAAGTGCTAATGCGGAAATACAACAAAGCCAAACTCGTGCAAGCCATCAAAGGCAAACATGGACTGAAACTAGTATTAAGCAAGTAAGTCTAGGCGGGATGTGGGTGTCCGGCCATTGATCATTTGGCACATTGCATGTGACTCTATCGAAACTTATCGTATTCGCTTTTGCAGGAAGAATCGTTTCGGCAAGCATGTCCATATACCGAAACGCATGGAGCTCGTTTATCTTCAAGCGTCGCCGAACTATTGCGAGCGCAATGTGCAACTGGGCACACTCGGCACCATGGGACGCCTTTGCAATCGTACCTTGCATGGACCTCAAAGCTGTGATCTACTATGCTGTGGGCGTGGCTACAATACGCATCAGATACGACGCACGACGCAGTGCCGTTGCCAGTTCAGATGGTGCTGCCAGGTGCAGTGCGAGGTGTGTGAGGAGAACTACGAAGAGTTCACTTGTAAATAAATACGATTTGTGTTTGTAAGCTGAATTTAGTAAACAAAAAAAATGTTACCGTTAAGTGTTAGTATAGAGTTGATGTGCTGAAGTGGCTGCAGTGGCTTATTTATTACTTTTTTCGCTTTCTTGTAAGATATGAATTCTGCTCGTTTGTGTATTTCAGCGACATTTGCAGCATAAAGCTATTTTTCATGTATTTATATGTATGTATGTATGTAGAGGTAAGCATTTAATTCGCTCATATCGAATTGTAAAGATAACTTATTTATGAAATTCTCAAAAATTAAATTCTAAGTATTATAAATTATATTTTGCACCGAACAAAAACGAACGCAGTGAGTTATTTCATAGCGGATTTTTAAAGACAGGTAATGGTAATGGTAATGGTAATGGTAAAGGTAATGGTAATGGTAATGGTAATGGTAATGGTAATGGTAATGGTAATGGTAATGGCAATGGCAATGGTAATGGTATTGGTATTGGTAATGACAATGGTAATGGTAATGGTAATGGTAATGGTAATGGTAATGGTAATGGTAATGGTAATGGTAATGTTAATGGTAATGGTAATGGTAATTGTTGTACGAGTTAGGCTAATGCCTTTACGCACTGCGACCTGACTGATCCATTGTGCGAACCTAATTACTTAATTATAATTAT
Source organism: Anastrepha fraterculus (assembly GCA_037575425.1). Lineage (NCBI taxonomy): Eukaryota > Metazoa > Arthropoda > Insecta > Diptera > Tephritidae > Anastrepha > Anastrepha fraterculus. Next base: position 97,676 of record JAYXIM010030390.1, read on the forward strand.
TTAGTACACCGAGGAATCGAACCAGCTCCTTAAGAGCGAGCAATTGTAGGCCTTCCTCCTCTAGTAGGTACGAGTCTAGGATTCTGTGTCTTCTGTGGCCAATGCCTCACAGTTGGTGATTAAGTGTTTCATAGTCTCCTCTTCATCACAGCAGAACCTGCCTGATCCTGTAGGAAGGTAACACGCTTACATTTTTCATATACAAGGGGGCTTCAATAAGTACCCGTATTAGAAACGAAGACACCATTTAAAAAAAATATATTTTTCTACATACAGCGTCCGGCACTCGAAGTGTAACCTATTAAAATGGCCATAAATTTAGTTTGAAAAATTACTTTTTTTCAATTCAAAGTAAAAAATGTGTGAAAATAATACAAATTCCAGAATAAATTCACCTTGGCTCGATATGACCACTTTCTGCTTTGACTATGGCCTTGAGATGCTCCAGAAACGAATCACAAGCTGCCCGAATGTGACTTGCAGATATTTTTGCCCACTCGCGGACAATGGCTTATTTCAGCGCCGCGAGACTGGTGAATCTTTTAGTTCGGACTTTAATCTCCAATAAGGCCCAACGAGAAAAGGCCATCGAATTCGCTTCTGGTGAATTTGAGAGCCATTGTGTGGGCGTTATGAGGTTTGGAACCTTGTTTTTTAGCCATTCTTGGTCTATTCGAGCTTTGTGAGACGGTGCCGAGTCCAGAATACTTTCCCGATAATATTTCATATTTACCTTGACGTCAGTGTCGATGAAAACGATTAGAGAGCGCCCATCTGCGGTTACAGCGACCCAAACTATTGAATGGCGGGTACTGTCGCCTGGTGGCCAATCGATGACTCAAATTCTCGTATGAACGATCGATCAAATTAACTCTATCGTTTTGGGAGTTTACGAATTGCTCAATTTGAAAAATTTTCTCGTCAGAAAAACACAATGTTGGGAAATTGAACGCTTACTGCCAAGGGAAGCAACTCCTTCGCTCTCTCAAGTCTGACTTTTTGCTGCTTTGGTGTAAGATCATGCGCCTTTTGGATCTTGTAGAGCTTGACTTTGAGATCATTTTTCAGTAGGCGGTGGATGCTATGGTCAGATCATTTCAGTTCTTTCGCCATTTGATTGGTACTTCGTCGGGGATTTTGCCCAAGTCGCTTCTTCACTTTTTGAACTTTTTGATGACCACCTGCTTGACGGTTCGCGATGCTACCAGTACCGTTGTAACGAGTAATGGCGCGATAAACAAAAACTGTATTTACTTTAAGGTGCTCGAGCTCACGAACAATCGCTGGTTGTGATTTTTCAGCCAAATATAATGCAATCTCACTTTTACATTTGAAATCTATTAGTGATTTTCTTTTTTCGCGTTTACTCTCGGCAAAATGCTTCCGCGCGCTTGTAAACAATACTCTGTAAACAATACGCCTGTCATTTAGGCAACTAAGACACCCCTGATGTCCATTCAACAGCTGCGCGAGCGGTCTGAAGTTGGTTACTTTTCGGACCCTGTAGTCCCCTTTTGAAAGATACACTTCACTCAACGCTCCGGCAACTTCTTTAACAGTTCCAAAAAATACGCCGGTGTCTCAGCGATGATTTCCTCGTTTGAACGAAATTTTTTTTTTTGCGAACCATTTCTTCATGTCAGGGAGCAAGAAAATGTCTCAGGGAGCCAGATCAGGCAAATACGGAAGGTATGGCGGCAATTTATAATGCAATTCATGCATTTTGGTGGCGACAAGTCCGGAGGAATGTGCCTGTGCATTACCGGGGGAAACAGCACCTTCTTTTTGGCCAAATACTCCCGTGTCTCCATCAATTCTTTGTGAAAGTCCGAGGTCCAGTGATCGTTCTTCCTTTTTCTAAAACATCCTTGAGGTTGACGCCATTCGCATCCCAAAAAATCGTCGCCATGTCCGCTTTCCGGCCGATGGGACTATATTCGCCTTCTTTGGAGCAGATTTACCGGAAGACAGACATTGCTTTGATTGTTGCTTAGTGTCTGGTGTCTAATGATGAATCCAGGTTGCATCAAAGGTTACAACTGGACACCAAAAATTCCTTCGGATCGCACTTAAATTGTTCCAAACACTGCTTCGAAGTTAATCATCGTCGGTCCACACACCTATGACCTGTGTTACTTCATTCGTCGATAAACGAGAATCATGTCGTGGACTTTTTTTATGATTTCCTCGGTAACCATGGCCACCGTATGTCCTGGGCGCTCCTCAACAAAAACGGATGCTCATCCACGTTTAAATTTGTAGAACCAATATCTAACTGTCGTCATAGATGGCGAGGCGTCCCTATAGACAGCATCCAACTTTGCTTTTATCTCCTCGCATTGTTTCCCATCCAAAAACAAAAAGCGAATTACAGAACGATTCTGCTCTTTTTCCATCTTAGCGAAAATCACGAAACACATCCAACCTAACCTATCAATCAGTCTAAAATTTGTTTTCCCGTCGTTTGATAGTTGGCAGCACACGATGCGAATACCAAATTCCCTCAAGAACGCCCTCTATAATCAGACATGGGTATTTATTGGACCGCCTTCGTCGGCTTGACAGCTACATAGGGAGGAGTTGGTTAGTGGGAGTTGGTTACTGGATAAAACGGAGTACCTCTTACCATCAAGAAAACAGTCGGCACACTCGCGTATGGACACCTTCCTTGGTTATTGCTGGACTAGTTTCCATACACATTTTAGCGAAAGAAATGCAGAGAATGTATATAAAGCAATCCGAACACCAGGGTCGAGCAAGGCCTAAAAATATTGCTGAAGAACAAAGGCGTCGTTCGATTGTCAACTGGCAAGCGCGGTGGAATATGTAGATCGTCGAAAGGTAGATGGGCGCATTAATACCCATTCTTGCGACGTGGTTAGAAAGGAAACAAATTTCCACCTAACCCTAATTTCTTTCATGGCACGGAGTATTAAATACCTCCATATGTACGGCCGTGACAATTCCCTAAACTGTCCAACCTGCACGGAGAGGTAAGAGGGTGTGAGACGTTGTTCCCGAAACCTGTAACATATTAAGCGTAGAAAATATTATAGATTTCATACTGATATCGGATGGTAACTGGAAGCGAATCTATGTGCATGGAAAACATATTCACAATGATTAAAGGGGCGCGGAGCTTCATAGACATTGTAACTAGCAGCCTATGAGCTAACCAGCCCCGTGAGATATTACTATACCTTTCTGGCAGTTCCACGGGGATAGTGGTATATTGTGGAGAGGTGTTTAGTACGTAGGTGAAGATGTGAGGCTTCAAGTTGTGCATATTACTATGCCTGTATAGCAGTACTCTTGAGAGGTTCCTCTTCACGGGCTTCATCCCAGAACAATGTCACATCCACGTCGCTGTTGACAGTTACGATTTCGAGCTTGTAAGAGACTTTTTTTATTTATCTAAGAACCAACATTAACACCGATGACAATGTAAGCCTTGAAATCAAAAGAAGAATCTCTCTTGCCAACAAAAGCTACTTTGGATTATGTAGGCAATTTAGTAGTAAAGTCCTCTCTCGACGAACAAAACTAACACTCTGCAACGCTCTCACCATGCCCGTCCTAGCGTATGGCGTAGAGGCGCGGGTGATGTCAACATCCGATAAGTAGTCCCTTGGGGTGTTTGAGAGATAGATTCTGCCTAAGATTTTTGGACCTTTGCATGTAGGTGACGACGAGTATTTTAGTCTATGGAACGATGAGCTGTATGAGCTTTATGACAACATTGACATAGCGCAGCGAATAAAGATCCAGCGGCTACGTTGGCTGGTCATGGCGTCCGATACAAACGCTCCGGCTTTGAAAGTATTCGATGCGGTACCAGCTGGTGGTAGCAGAGGAAGAGGAAGGTCTCCCCTGTGTTGGAAAGATCAGGTGGAGAAGGGCTTGGCATCACTTCCACGTGTCCACGTGGGGTCGGTTAACACGAGAAAGAAACGACTGGCGCGCTTTGTTAAACTCGGCTAAAATCGCCTAAGCGGTTATTGGACTTTGGTGAGGCCACAAAAGGGTTCTGGTACATGGAATTTTAAAGTAGCACCTAATTCCGCTGGGCATTCCGCCTGTTCGTCATAACTTTCTTGTGTTGGTACCTAGCCCAGCAAGATGGTGTTTCTCGCGCCCAGGGTATTGGGTATTGAGGACGTTAAAGTATTCGTCATTAAGTTTAGATGGAATTATGTGAGGCTGCAGTGCACATATAGCTACATCCTGGTTGTCTGGCAAAATTGAACCTATTTAGTCACATGCAATTCCCTATCTCTTGGATCTCCACTTTAAGCTTCGGCCCAAAGACAGTCGCAGCCTTCAGTCCTACTATCAGCAATCTTCGAATCATTTGTGTACCAGATTTCCGGGTCAGGTTGAATATACCTACTTATATAAATTATTTGTCTCCTAGAGCACTGGTCTAAAATAGATATAATGAAGTTTCTAAAGGCCTTTAGCGCAGTAATTATTGCGTCATGCAATTATGAATTTCATTGCGATTTCCATATAGTGGCGGCCACCGTAGCCGAATGGGTTGGTGCCTGACTACCATTCGGAATTCGAAGAACATAGATTCGAAAGAAAAAGTTTTTTCAGAAAGCAATTGCAAACCTCCAAGTGAATTTCTGCCATGAAAAAGCTTCTCATAAAAGAAATCTTCCTAGTTGGCTTAAAACTGTAAGTCCCACCATTTATGGAAACAACAACAAGACGCGCCACAAACGGAAGGAGGAGCTCAGCCAAACACCTAACAGAAGTGAACGCGCCAATTATTTATTTATTATTATTTTTTTTTTTTTGGTTTTTTGAAAATTCAGATCTTTTGGTCTAACTCCGTCTTACTTCTCCCAAAATTGTTTCCTTTTCTTTCATGACGTATTCCGACAAATGTGCTGAGTGCATCCACGGCGCGTGTCTGAGTATGGCGCACAGCAATCGTAGCGAATTAAATAATTTAGTTCTTGCAGTTCATTGCTTAGTTTTAGTTTAAAATGCCAAGGAAGCACAGGTAACTTTTATTTTACAACAGTAAGAACTTACCATTCAGGAGGAAAGACGGCTTGTTTCACCAAAAATACGTGTTCAGGCGAAAAACGCCCTCGTCACCTTGTTGGTAACAACATCTAAATGAGCATTCCTAGTGAGATTTCTGTCAAGCACCACACAAAGATATGTTGCTTCTTTAGGCTCCAAAAATAATATTTAGCACCACAGTCGGCAAATTAAGTCTCCTCAGTGGCACTTTGGAACTAATGTGTGAGTTCCGATCACCCAGTGGCCGGTGAATACCGCTAGGAGTTTGCAAATTGAATGGCGGGGAATACCCCGCATTTTGTGCGTTTTGCTTCTGTCGGACTGAGGTTGAAGTGGCTTTGATATAATACACGATATGCGCTTTTTAAGAAATAAGTTGGCAACTGTTTAGGGTACACCGAAGTCTGAAATGGAGACATCTGAAACCGTTTCCGTCGAACCCTTCCTGGCGAGCTCATTGGCAATTTCATTTTACACTATGTTGCCATGCCCAGGAATCCTGAGGCAGTTCACAAGATGGTTTTTCTTCATTTAAGCTTTAGAATGTTTCTAATTTTCTACGCTGTAGACTACAGTTTCCAAGCTTCTCGGCATAAAAATTACAAAATTTTTACTCAACAGGGATAAAAGAAAGCGATATAAAATAAAATGCTTTATAAATTTTTTTTAAATCCAACAAAAAATCTTCATAAACGGTTAACCGGTTTTTTATACACCTGATTGCACTTTACATTCCTTCAATCTGTATTTTCCGAACTTTTCTACCCACAACTGCCGGCATTGCCAGCACTAAGCTTCCACATGAATTCCAATGTGAATACTCACACAAACTACTTCCACAATTTTACTATTTCCTATTTGTCATTCGCTATTTGCCTTACTTTCTTTTTGCTATTTCCACTTCTAATGGAATTTTCGTACTATTAGCAACAAAATACCTACACACACCGCGCACCTCACAGCCCTTACACCCACCCACCCAACACAAATGTGTGCCACCAGCGCAATGTGAGTAGAGAGTACTTAGCTTAGCACTAAGAGAGATAGAGAGAGTGAGTGAACCGTTAAAATTTCTTTGTTGCTGCTTGGGGTGAGCGAGTGCGTGAGACCGCCTCATATCCTGCGGTAATACGCTGGCGCCACATTTCATTGATTACAAGTGCCATTACCAACAGCAACTAAGCGCATGGTATAAATGACACACTCGCCCTACTCTCTCTATGCGTGCGTGTGGCTGTGACAGTGCCAGAGCCGTGTCATGTGCGAGCATACGCGCTTAGCATAATTTCAATACACTCTTCTCTAGCTAAACAGAGCGGGCGGTTTGAAGGTGATAGGTGTGTGTGTGGATATCGATAACTGGCGTTGTTGTTAGTCTTTGCTGTAGTTATTGTTATTGCGTGCTTATTCATGTTACTGTTGCTGTTGCTGTTGCTGCTGATACTCAACTGATTTCGTATCGATGTTTTGTCTCATGCGAAACTACTCTAACTCTTCTTCATGCCGTGCTAGTGGCTAGTGCCTGAGTGCTTAGTGCGCTCCATGCGCGTAGTGAAAAGTTTTACTCAACAAAAAATGCTTTCACTAAACGGGCTTTTCCCGATGATTCGGCTACACGAGTTGAATGGCAAACGGCAAAAGGCGTAAGGCGTAAGGCGAGTGGTACAACGACGACGACCGCGATTCAATACTTTTGGGTATAACAGTAGCAGTTTGCCGAATTTGAGTTCAGTTCTTAAGGGTAGTTAGTTGGAAAACGGCGTCAAAATCGGGCTAACGGTGCCGCACAATTGGGTGGATAATAATTTTTTTTGTATTGTACTAAAACTAGTGGTGCAGCAGAGGGCAAGAGGCGCACAGAGGGCCTAAGTAGAAAAATGTATATATAAATTTGGTAGTAAATGCAGAAAAAGTGTATACGGCAGTGTAGAAAACATAAAAAATTCATTCAAAAATTGTGTTCAAATGTGAAAAATTCCGATAAAGCAGTTTAGCAGCAACAAAACGAAACGAATGCATTGTGCAACCCACCAAAAATCACACAAAAGGTATATGAATTAAGAAATTTACAAAACCCCCCAAAAAATATATATATAAGAAAATAGAAGACGAAGGTGTAATGGAGGAAAATTTTTACTAAGTGGTTACGCTTACAAAAAAAGAAACAAAAAGTTTTACCAAAATTGCAATAACGAAAAAATGTAGCCGAAAAATTCTGTGCAAAGAATTGAATGAGTGAAAAAAATTAACGTGAAAATTTTGTTGGGTATAACAGAGAAAACGGTGTAATGACCACGCAAGTGATGTGAAAACTGGAGTGTAGCGCGAAGGCGGCGACGAAGTAAAGTGGCAGGAGGGAGTTTTCTAGGTACAGAAAAGTGAGTGCGAGTTAACGCGAAGTGATGTTGAAAATGTTGGAAAAATTCATTACGCCTGCAAGCGCACACCAACAACACAGCGCGCACAGCATACACAGACGTGGCTTACTTGTTTGTTGTGTGCCTAAAAATAGATTTCCCGAAATCGGTTGCATGCGTGAACTGATAAAAATATATTAGAAAAAAAAAATAAAAAAAAAATAGTTTTTTGAAATTTATTTATTTAAAGATATTAAAACTGAAACGATAAAAGCACAGAGTTTAAGAAAATTCAAAAAAAAATTTATTAAATCTACACCTGCACAATTTTGATGAAGCGAACGCCTGAGGTCTTAAAACCAGGCGCTGCAAAACTGTGCTACTATGTTAAGCAGATGCCTATGCATATACACATTTTCATGCACAGACCCACATATGCACACACACACATATATATATGCTGTACAAGAGTATTCACTGATTACATTAAATGCGTGTGCATGCATAATTTTAGGCGTTGGAGCGCAAGATGCGACAACGACAAGCAAAAGTTACATTTCTTAAACGCCAAGGCACTTACCGTTGGCGCCGTTGAGTGGCCAGCAGAGCAGGGAGCGCGGTAGTGTGCCTCTGTTTGTGTGTCTGTGACTGTGTGTGTATATGCACTCGTCATAGCGGCAAGAGGGCGTAAGTAGCGCAGAGCAGAGCGCAAGTAGTGCAGGTTCATTGTATTAACTCAATCCAGCGTGGAGGTGTGTGATGTCTATCGATTGAAGGCAAACACGAAATTTATTATAAATTACAGCAACCTACAACTGATACGAAATCGTGTGTATTACATACATACATACATACGCATGTGGCTATACAAATATATACATATGTATGTATCTGTACATGTAAAGCTCCATATATCCCTTTGCCATATACATACACAAAAAATAGCGCTGGTGTTGGAGCGCCACAAATGTACATGAAAAATTATCACAGTTGGGGAATATCGAGTCTATACGAGAGTAGTCACTTAGTAGAGTCACCCAGTGCACAACAATCGGTCGGCTATCGGCTGTCAGCGCATAATTTTAGCGGCTCCAGAGTGGCCACTAAATGCTTCCACCAAATGCCTACCACTGCTTGTAACACAGACAAATTCCAACAACAATGCAACGCAATGTTGCTATTCTTAGGTTTAGCGCACGCACCAGAGCAGAGCAAAAGTAAACGGAGTGCTCCGCATGAAGCTGAGCAGAAAGCAAAGTCGAGTGCGGAAGAGTAAAAATAAATTAGAGTGGAGTTGAGTAGAGACGCACACATTGAGTTGCTTTCAGTCGTTTGACTTTGAGTCACATTTGCGCTAAAGTGCAGAGTTGAGAGCTGCTTGGCATTCGTTGTTTGCTCCACAAAAGCAGCATCAAATATTTGTGCGGCTTAGTGGTGGGTGGTTGGTGTTTGTGTGTGTGTGTTTAAATATGTATCGGATATGTGTCAATGTGACTATGCATTAGCTGACTGACTGATTGACTGAATGAGTAATAAACGGTCTGTGGTAATAGCGGCATATACAAAGTAGGCAAAAGATTACAGCAAGCAAAGTGCCGAGCTCGTTTTAGTTGTGAGTTCCAAATCAATCAACTGCCGATGTGTGCAACCAAACACCGTTAAAGTTTTGTGTAGTTTACTTTCAATTTTGAACACAAGTGTGGATTAACACTTACAGCTATACTATCGATTTGAATTCAATGTTCCACAATAGCGAAAATTTCAATTGATTTGCGGCTCAAGTGAGGGGTTGGCATGTCAAGTAGTTAATGATCACTTTTCCCATACCAAAAAGTTCCGCACTATCCCACTTGGTATAGAAACTGGGATTTCCTGCGGTATCACTGTGTAACCCAAAAAATATCCAGCATAAAGTTGCAAAAATCGATTCTATGTCTGAAATATTCAAGATAAAAGTTGCCTATGCAAGCTCTGAAACCAGTTCCTCAAGATATTCTAGAAGAGTAGCTCGTAAAACGGAAATATTAGGAAATTTGTTTTTACGTACAAACAAATTAAAATTCTATTATTACAGCGTGCGAGTATCAAATGCATCCAAAAAAAAACTTTGAAAAATATCAACTTAATATTTAAAGAATTATACGCACAACGAAAATGCATCCAGGTTCTTAAAAAAATATTTTTGTTAACTTTCACCAGGACAATAGCCGCCGTAGCTGAATGGGTTTGTGCGTGTACCTTTCGGAATTCAGAGAGAGAACGTTGGTTCGAATCTCGGTGAAACACCAAAATTAAGAAAAAGTTGTTTCTAATAGCGGTCGACCCTCGGCGGCAATGGCAAACCTCCGAGTGTATTTCTGCCATGAAATAGCTCCTCATAAAAAATATATTCACCGTTCGGAGTCGGCTTCAAAGTGTAGGTTCCTCCATTTGTGAAACAAAATCAAGACGCACGCCACAAGCAGGAGGAGAAGCTCGGCCAAAGTCTTAAAAATGGTGTACGTTTTTTTCCTTGTAGACTCTGTTCGGGAGTACTGATTTCCCAAATGAGCTGAATATCGGCAATTTAGAGCGCCTCGAGATTTGCGAATGCGCCAATACTTTACGCATTCGCCCAAGTGTCGTCATTGCTTGGTTTTGCCTACAGTTGACACCTTCGTTTGCTCCTCCGTCTGACGTGTGTCGTGATAGTGCAGCCGAGGTAGCAAAAGCTTTCGACAACTTCCACTGAACACCCGTCAATCATTATAGGTCTAGCTTTATTGTGGTTGTCGCTCAAAACTTACGTCTTGGCGATGTTGACCTTTAGTACGACAGTGCATGCCCGGGGTGACGAGTCTGTCCGCCTTTGCTTGCATGCGAGTTTGTGAGAGAGGAAGCAGATATCATCGGGAAAGTTCAGGTGCTCAAGAAACTCCTTACGATGCCTCTTTTGTGCATGACCAATTGACCCATGATGTCGTCTAGAACAACCTTGCCTTTCGCCTGCATTGGTGATGAATGGGTCACTGCTGCCGTTGTGAAACACTGTCAGTTCGGAGTTCTCATAAAGGGCTGTGATGAGATGGATTATCTTAGCGGGAACTCCCTCTCAAGATAACGCCAGCCAGTTTACGTCTGACTTCTCGTTTGGTTGTGTCGAATGCCTTCTTAAAGTCAACGAACAGTATAGAAAGCGGGAAACATTACTCAACTTATTGTTGGCTTGGTCAGCACAGCTTCGATGAGGGCGAAATCCAGCTTTCCCATCTTTTAAAAAGCGTTCGATACACTGGAGTCTGGCTTGCACGATCGTGACTACAATTTTTTAGATGGCGTTGAGCAGGGCTATTACACGCCAGTGCCGCAGTTGACTTTTCGCTGTAATTTGCAGGTGGGCGATCAATAGTTCTGACTGTATGCCATCTTTTTATGTTTTAAAACATCAAGGCCCTTTAAACAACTAAGTTAATGACACAAATGAAAAACTGCGTACGCAAGAAAAAATCTATAGTTAGTTAATTAGCATATGCAGTATTTCCTGAATAGCAAAAAAAAATTGATTTTTGTCGACGGTATTGCACTGGGTTTTAGACTGAGCAAAATAGAAACGACTGGAGGTTTGTTCTGATAACTTCGAGTTTATTTATTCAAAACAGTCCCATCTGACCTCGCTATACTGTTTTGCGCGATCTGAAAGCTTTTCGAAATAGTGTTTCAGGTTATTGACCGGAATGTCCTTCAGGATGTCGATAAAAAGCCTTTTGGATGGCCCCTACGGACGAAAAACATTTTCCTTTGATGGCCAAATGCAATTTTCCGAATAGATAGAAGTCACAGGGAGCAATATAAGGCGAATTCTGGGAGCGGTTGATGGTTAAAATGCGATTTCTAGTCAAAAAATCTGTCACAAGATTGGATTGATGAGATGTCATGCAATAAGCGCCAGCTTCCTCCTTCGCGGTATTCAGGGGAATTCGACGAATGCGTAGCAAGAAACGCTTCAAAACGCCAAGATAGAAAATAGCATTGTCGGTTTGGCCCATTGGCACGAACTCCTTGTGGACAATTCCCTTGGAACCGTAGAAGCAAATGAGCATCGACTTGATTTTTGACTTTCGTTCTCGGAAGTTCTCGTCTCTTTAATGGTAAGAGAGAGAAGGTCTTTCGAATGTCGAATTCTGAGCAATTTTTGGTCCTCAGCTAATTTGAGCGGAATGAAACGTGCACAGACCTTTCGTAAGCCCAAATGATTAGTTAAAATGTAATGAATCGAGATTGGAGATATTCAACTCCGATTCCATGAGTTTCTATGAAGATTTCGGTTAATTTTTGAAAAATTTACGAACTTGTTCGATGAAGTTTTAGGTGATTACTGAATTTGGGCGGCCCGTATCTTCTTTGTCGTTTATGTCCTGATAGCCATCCCTGAAACGTGTAAACCACTCATGAACTCTGGCACGAAACAGACAATCAATGCCATGAACTTTTTTCATCAATTCAAATGGGTCGGTAAACCTTTTACCGATTTTAAAACAAATTTTAATATTAGCCCTTTGTTCGAAACTCATTTTTGTACCGATGACTCAAACATACTGACTCTTTAGACGTAATAACTTCGCTCGAATTTTACGGGAGGGCAGACTTCAGCGCCATTTTTAAAATTAATAAAATTAAAAAAAAAATTCCAAAAGTTCCGGGGTCCCGGAGTTCGAAAATTGAGGGTATTTTCAGAAAGTTTTTTTACAATAAAACAAGTGAAAAACGGCCCAAAAAAAAGATTAATCAGTGTGACTGTAGCTATGTCCCCCTACTTGAATAAGAAAAAAATTGACAAAATGGCGCGGTTTTAATTTGACACTCTAAAAATCGTGTTTTTTTCAGTTTTTTAATCAAACAAATACGAAATAATTGAAATAATAATATGATTCTAGTACCATTCTAGCCATTAATGTTGGCAACAAGATATTAAATTTTCAGACGATTCGGTTGAATGGATTTTTTCTTTATTTGACAACTCCAGACCGAAAAAAGTAGTTCTGAGATAATTGAGTTTGAAGTTTTGAGAGTGGATAATGCGATCATTGATGTCGCCGTGTGACGAATCTGACTCTACCTGCTAAAACGGCTGTAGAATCGAAAATACTAGGAATATTCTTCCAAAAATTTGGCAGTATATTCCTAAAAGCCTATACTTTCGAAATATCCAAAAAACAAAAAAATCGATTTTATGAAAATTCTAGACGACCGAGACCCCTTTAGTCTGGCGACAGCCTGACAGCGGCAGAAAAGCTGCTCTGTGCTATCCACATTGTCCAAACATGATTGTGGATTGTTGGGGCTGTTTAGGGTGACCACATATCATCTCCATAGATTTTGTCTCATAATTATTGCTATCAGCACTCGCGGCTCACTTCTCTTTCTGAGAAAGAATTTTTCTACCATCCTATCAGGCCTTGGAAATAATTGGTTATTTGTTTTAGTCTCATTACTGCACCAACTGCTTTCATACCCTTTATCGATTAAAGCCGAAATCAAAATAATGCACACTTCTTCTATTGGTATTCTAAGCCCCAAAATTGGCTCCTAGTGGCCACTTCACTTCGTCGACGCTATTTACATTCGCCCGAAAGCCGCCATTGGTTTGCTAAGCCTGCAGTTGCTCCTCCGTCTGACGTCTGCCGTGATAGTGCAGCCGAGGTAGCAGAAGCTTGTGACAAATTCCACTGGACAGCCATCAACATTATTTGTTTTCCTTTGTTGTGTTTGTCGCTCAAAGCCTTCATCTTGGCGATGTTGACCTCCAATACGATAGTGTATGCCAGGGTGACTAGTCTGTCCGCCTTCGCTTGCATGTGAGTGAGTTTGTGAGAGAGGAAGGAAGTTCAGGTGCTCAAGATGTCTGGTGAAACTCTTTACGGTGCCTCTTTTGTGCAGGATCAATTGGTTCATGACATCATCCAGGATGATAGCGAGGAAAAGAGGTGACAGGGGACAGCCTCGTCTTATGTTGTGAAACACTGTCAGTTCGGAGGTTTCATAAAGGGCTCTGATGAGGTGGATTAGCTTAGCGGGAACTCCCTCTCTAGTTTACGCCAACCAGATTACATATCATTTCTCGTTCGATTGTGTCGAATGTTTTCTTAAAGTCAACGAACAGCTGAGAAAGCGGCGTGCGCCACTCAACTGTTTATTCTACTATGATGCGAACAGTTCGCTTGGCCAGCACAGCTTCCATGAGGGCGAAGTCCAGCCTGCTCGTCTTTTAAAAAGCGTTCGATACATTGGAGTCTGGTTTGTATGATCGTGGCTACAATTTTGTAGATGGCGTTGAGCAGGGTTACTCCTCGCCAGTCACTCAAATCGCCTTTCTTGGGCAGCTCAACGATGATGCTTATTGTCCAAGACGAAGACAGCTTTTGAGTGTCTCAAATGTTCAAAAACGATTACGATTTTGGATCGAATTGAAGTTGCGCTTTATTATATCAAAATTCAATAGGCTATGGAATTACGTATGTACACGAAATTTGCCTGCAATTTCTGATCAAAATAATGTGAAATGGAAGTTTGATGGAAATTTACTAAATTTTTGTTTAAATTTGCGCTAAGTTTGAATGTTAAATTTATATGGTTTTCGTAGTAAAATGATGTATATTTCCATAAAAAAATTATTAAAAACCACTAAGAAGCAAATAAGTTTGACAAAACTTGTTAATAAGTCCGACTGCTGTTATTTAACGCAATACATAAAAAAATGGAGCTAGAATTTAAATATGCAAATTTGTATTGGCTTATGCGTCTGCAAAGAGACAACATTAAGTCCATTGTACTGCACCCTTTCGGGTTCAGTTCCCTTTTTAATTTATTTAAATTTACCCGACCTCCGAATAAATAGATTTAGTAGTGCCGAGGAGCCAAGATGATCGCTTCTTAAGGCATCAGTGCCAAAAACCTCAAGTCTGAATCGAGCGTAGGTCGAGCAGATGTATAGAAAACGGTCCGCCGTCTCATCCTCCTCTCCACATGCTGGGCAGATTGCACTGTCTGAGATGCTTCGCCCATAGAAAGTGGCTCGTCATCGGTCCAACGAGTAGCCTATTGTTCCCCCTGCTTAATGACAAGAGGATCTGCAACAGTCGGTCGGACATGACAGGTAACATCAGTTTTGTACATCTGCAGCCTCTCTCAGCCTGCCAAGCTCGCTTGTGGGTCGAAGTTACCCGCTTGCCAATGGTGGTTTCGATGGCTGCAAAAGGGAGTAGCAGAACCAAAACATTTGGCCTCTGAGGCTCATCCTAGCTTAGACTCAGTGGTCTCGTTACCCGCGATATCTACGTATCCGAGGACCCATATTATCATCAGTCTATTATGTCTACCGACATAGTTCAGCCTGGATTTACAGGACTCAACTACCCTTGAAGTGGTTGCTGGACTGTCTAAGTACAGTGGACTGTGTGGACTTACGTCGTTTAGATTTGGGGTTTTTCCAGCCAAAGCAATATTCAACTTTTTAATTCAAAGGTTTCAGCACAAAGTGCTTAAATGTGCCGTTGGTGCTCCTCGGTATATCCGTAGCTCTGATCTCGAACGTGACCTCGCCCATGAGTAAGTTCCAGGCACAATTAAGAAGATGGAGCCAATAGAGGAAGAACAAAATTTTCCTGTAGGAACGTTTGTTTTTTGGTACCACTTCTTCTTCTTCTTTTTAAGCATGACAATCCTGGGTGGACGGCGGCCGCGGTAGGCGAATGGGGCGGTGCGTGACTGTCATTCGGAATTCAAAGAGAACGTTGGTTCGAATAGCGGTAAAAGACCAAAATTGAAGAAAAAGTTTTTTCTAATAGCGTTCGCTCCTCCGCAGATAATGGCAAACCTCCGAGTGTATTTGTGCATTGGGAAAAGCTCCTCAGAAAAAACCTTCTGTTTATGAACCCAAACGATTTACTCCGCTGACAATGGCAAACCTCCGAGTCGTTCGGAATCGGCTTGAAATGCAGATCCCGCCGTTTGTGGAACAACATCAAAACGCACGCCACAAATAGGAGCAGGAGCTCGGCCAAACACCTAACAGAAGTGTAGGCGCGCCAATTATTTATTTTTTATTTTTTTTATTTTTTTAGTCCTGGGTGTACCACTGCTTCCGCAACTACCTTTCTCCAGATTTCTCGATTCGCTGTCGATCACCACCAATTTTGTGTGCTCATCGCTGTGAAGTCTTCGTTAACCGAATCTAACCAACTTTTCTTTGGTCTGTTCTTAGTTCGCTTCCCATACGGTTGCTGCTTGAAGGCCCGTTTTGCTGCTCTTTGCTCTGGCATTCTTTCCGCGTGTCCAACCTGGCATATTCGTTGGGTTTTTGCGTATTTCATGATGTTTCGTCCCTTGATAAGGTCTTCAAGTTCTAGATTGTAGCGAATGCGATATGCGCCATCTGCCAACTTTCGCCCCTTTATAAGGTCTTCATCTGCCAACTAAATAGATTGGGCCACATATTTTTCGCAAATTTTCTCTTCGAATGTTGCTATTTAGTTATTTAGTTCACTTATACGCTTACGTTTGAAAGTATTTTGCAAAATATTTTTTCATAAGCAAAATCCAATACCCAACACCAAATTTGCGATGCAGGCCGCATCAGATACTTCAAAGCAAAAACAAAAATTTTAACTCTCTCCGAAACCCGCCGAAATTTAAAGAAAACTGTCTCGCAAAGTGTAAAAATTTGGTGTCATCGCAAGATAATTAACCGAAAAGTATTTGCGTTGAATTAAACCATATTTTTTTATATTAATATATTTTTTCCATTATTATTATTCCCCTAAATACATACATACGTGCACGAAATAACAAAAATAATAAACAACAACAACAAACGTGTTCGCTTGTGTCAACAACCTCCATAGCGTCATGTAAATAAATCGCCAAGAACAAAAATTATAAATCACATTTGCCAAGAAATTCATCAGCGCCAACGGCAGCGGCGGCGGCGACAGCTACACTCATCAAGCAGCAGCAGCAAAGACAACAGCCGGCTAACCAGCCAACAACTACAAGTAGAATAGTCATAAGAATGCCGTTTGGGTCGACAGCCAATTGACCGACAGCAATCAAACGACAAAGCAACAACGCCTAAAAGTAGATTATCGCAGCGAGGCGCAACACAAGCGCACACACACGCGCGTCCAGTGACAGCATGCAAGAACTAAATATTTAAAAAGCAATAACAAAAATTATTGTCACTTGCCCAACCAACCAACCAACAAACTGAGCGGAGGGCGCACAGCCTAGACTACCACAAGCATTTTTTTCCAACTAACGGCAGACGGCCGACGGTAGCAGCAACAGCAGCAGCAGCAGCATTTATTAGCACCCAAACCTGATCAAGAGCTCCCCACTTAACCCTCGTCGTAGTGTATGCGTAGCTGAGGTGAACCGTGTAGGCGGTTATTGGGAAATATTCTTCTGTCAACGGTAGTGCCAAGAAAGCAGTCAAAATTCACCGGCTAAGTAAGAGTGGTAAGTAGGAGATGGACGTGGGCCATGCGCTTGCTTGCCTCAGCTTAGTATATAAATATTTATAGATATGTATATATGTATGTATGTATATGTATATGTATATATATGCATACTGTATGTGTTAAATTACATGCATTTATGCAGGTTAAATTGCCGGCAAAAGCTAAATTGATTTCACAAACTTGGCAAATGCAAAATTTCTATGCAAATTTATTCATTCACATCCAATTCGCATACCTTTTGATGTACTCGTTCATATGTATGTATCATGCAATAATGTATGTACATATATTTATATGTATGTATGTAATCGTATATGATGAGCACACTGGCTCATGTAAGTACGTAGATATGTAAGCGCTCAAGTACTACATAGTTGGCTTGGCAGGACCAATCTAAATGATAATAAAGTTGAGCGCCGTGAGTCGGCGACGCAGAACAGCGTAGAACGTAAGGACAATCGCACTAAGTAGGTATTTGAATGGAGCGCATTCTAATTTGCAGGCATATTTATGAGGCAGGAAATTAAAAAAAAATGGAATTGTATGCTTAACATTAACATATTTAGGAAGTAATAAGAAACTGTGTGAATTGTAAGAATTTTTTAACTTAATTTATTTTTATTTATTCAATTTTCAAATTAAGGAATTTTATCCTAGTAGCGTCAGTTAAATTTTGAAGTTATTTTTTAACTTGGTTTCTTAACGAATTTTATTTATAATTTTTTTTTTCAATAAATTTTACTTGCTGCTGAAAATACTAAAAATTTATCTTTTATTTACAAAAAATCTTTTTCGCCACGTTAACCCTTCAAGCATCTAATATGAAGGAAAATGAAGTCCGTATAACCGTATAACTGTATAACCGCCTTATACAACCATAATGTATACTTGGGTTGAAGACTCCATCTCCTTCCCAGCATACGTTTGCAGGCATATGTATAAAGCGATTTCTGCTTTCTTTACCCGTTCTTCTATGTTTAATTTCCAGTACTTTTCACTGGGTGAAAGTGAGAGGGTTTGTCCGGCCACAGCCTGTGGCCCAAGAGTTAAGCTCGCCTAATGCCCTTTGGATGATCCCACTGATCGTATTAGGACACAGTCCTGACGCCATTAACACCGCATCATCAGCGTACGCCACCGCTTTTACCCCACCTTTATTAAGTTTTATTAAGACTTTGCTAATAACGCATAACCAGAGAAGTGGAGACAGTACTCCCCCTGTGGGGTGCCTCTGTGGACCTTCTTGGGTATACTGATATTACCCATATTAGCTTTGATGATCCTGGTGTCTACCATAGAGATGATCCAATTGCTGATACAATTTTCCACCCCTAAGTCTATTAACGCCCGTTGGATAGCATCAGTGCTAACGTTATTAAATGCGCCTTCTATGTCACGAAAAGCTGCCATAGTGTACTGTTTGCTTGCTAGAGACCCCTCTATTGTTCGGATTACTTCGTGAAGCGCTGTCTCCGTCGATTTGCCTTTTAGGTAAGCATGTTGTGCAATTGATATACTGGAGATCTCCAGCGAGCTTCTAATGTGTATGTCTAAAAGCCGTTCAAATGTTTTTAGAACGAAGGACGACAGACTAATTGGCCTAAAGTCCTTCGCTGTTTCATGTCCCCTTCTGCCCACCTTTGGTATGAAGATGACTCTAACAGGTTTCCAGCTATTTGGAATATAACCTAGGTTTAGACACGCTTTGAAAATTTCCATTAGCCATGGCAGAATATTATCAAGAGTTTCCTGTAACATCTTGGGAAAAATCACGACTGGGCCTGGAGATTTAAAAGGTGAAAAAAAAAACGATTTGATTGCCCATTCAACCTTCTCTTTTGTGACTATTAGGGAAGGACCTACAGTACCACAAATATATCCGGTCAGTCCATAAGTTCGTGCGTTTTTTAAAGATGGTTTTCAAATTAATAAAAAAGACCTTTAAAGTATTTATTAATCAATAATATATTTTCTTTCATTATTTACAATGTCTTCCCAACGTTTAAGCAAATTTTTAATTCCCTGCTCAAAAAATTGTTTGTCCTTAAAGCCAAAATACGCTTCGATATCCTCTTTTATAGCTTCGTTCGAGGAGTAGTTCTTGTTGCTCATATGGGATTGAAGTCCACGGAAAAGGTGATAATCACAAGGTGCAATATCCAGAGGGTATAGTGGATGCGTCATTAGCTCCCATCTGAGCTCGTTCAGCTTGCCTAATGTTTGCTTTGCGGTATGAGGTCTTGCGTTGTCGTGGTGAAACAAAACTTTGCGTCTATTCACTAAAGACGGTCGATTTTAGTTTAGTGCCTTGATAGCTGATGGGAATAATAATCAGCAGGTATCGTCTGGTTGTGTTCCAGAAGTTCATAATAAACAATACCGGCCAAATCTCACCAGATAGACAGGAGAATCTTCTTGAGGTGAATGTTCTGGTGTTTCATCTTTATCTAACCATTGGTGTTTGCGAACAGGATTATTGTGAAGGACCCATTTTTCATCACCAGTAACGATACGGTTCAAAAAACTTTCATTTTAAAGCCGTTACGGCAGCTGAGAACACACTCTCTGCTGAAGGTTTACGACGGAAAGTCTATGCGGAACCCATTTTCCCAGCCTTGGAATCTTTTCCAACTGAATCAGGTGCCTGTGAACTATTCCATGCGATGGATTTAACCTTTGAGCTATCATATCGACTGTCAAATTTGGCTCAGCCTCCACGAGTTCGAGCAAGGCGTCGTAGTTAAAAACTTCAGGACGCCCAGCGTGCGGGGCATCCGCCACGTCGCAGTTACCACTTCGAAATTTTGAAAACCACTTTTGCCCAGTCCTTATCCCCTCCGTGAACAGTGTTTATTTCTACAGCAGCAGTTGTTGCGTTTTTACCTCATTTATAAAAAAAATACAAAATATGCCTCTTATACGCGCTCGAAGATTCCATTTTATTTTTTAAGAACACTGCTTCTATCCGCGATTAAAACCACTTGTTGAATGCGCAATAAATCAAAGAAAATATAAATAGTTCCGTTATATTCTGCGAATAATTTTTTGTATGCGAAAATCGTACAAAAGTGAAATTATGGGTAAAATACGCACGAACTTATGGAGTGACCTGATATTTTATGAGCAGCTTTTTCATGGCAGAAATACACTCGAAGGTTCGCCATTGCCTGCCAAGGGGCAACCACTATTAGAAAAAACTTTTTCTATCATTTTGGTGTTTCATGCACGAAGATTCCAACCTACGCCTAGACTTCGTTGACAATAAGGAATACGAGGATAGTTTCGGTTAACTTAAGAAAACTGCTCTTTAGATCAAGCTCACTTCATGACCATATCGACTGGGTACGAAAAGATTTCCCCATTCCATTGACTGTTCTGAACTTCTCGAGCTGATTAGTTTCAATAAAGGGTGATAAATTTAGAAGTAACGATTTTTAAATTGAAATAAAGCACCGACAATTCAAATCCATTTGACCACCTTTATTAATTTTGTGTCGCACCATTCATAACATTTATTTTCTAAAGATAATCCCGGTCAAATGTTGGCCGCAACTACGCCGTCATTCGGTCACACGTAAACAGCAATCTTGAATGACTCGCTAGAGGACTTCGGTCGGTCGGTCGGTATCTCGTAATAACTTTTCAATACCTTAATCGAAGCTGGTTCATCCACAAAGCATTTAGACTTTGCATACCTCGACAAATAAAAGGCCACAGGTGTGATATCACACGAACTCGGTGACCAATCGGCCAATCTAGTGGTCGGAGACGAGAGATAAATTGCTCACGAAACAATGGCCCATTGTGTGACGGGCTGTATTGCAAGTAGCGCAGCTTTGTTGAAATCAAATGTTACGAAGATCACAAACTTTAATTTCCGGTATCAAAAAGTCGTTTATCGTGGCGGGATATCGTTCGTCATTTACTGCTACATTGGCGCCAGCTTCACCTTTGAAAAATATGGGCCGATAGATCCCCAAGCCAAAGGCAGCACCAAACGGTTGTTTTCAATGGATCTAGTGGCTGCTCTTGAATGGCTTCGGATTGCTCTTTAGTCCAATATACTGTGGGCAAAAAGTAAGGGGAATTTAGTTGTCAAACTTCGCGGGATTAAAATTTCGCTCTAGTTATTTTCTTCATGAGTTGGCAGCACTGTTAATAAGATCTGGGCCAACTTTCATGTGAATGTCATTATCAGGAATATATTTACGCTTGTGTTTACCAAACGACCAAGAGTGCATTTTTCGATTTTTACAATGTCTTATTTGATTGAGCAGAGAAGTGCCATACATTTTGTTTGCGGAATGAAATTTCGGCTGCGGAAACGTTTAGCATGTTGCAGAAGGCATTTGGTGATTCGACCATGTCACAGAAAAACGTTTATAAGTGGTACAAAGACTTCAAAGAGGGTCGAGAACGTGTTGGTGACTTGGAGCGCTCCGGATGACCATCGACGTCAACAGATGACCAACACGTCAATAAAGTGAAGGAGTTAGTGCTCAAAAATCGTCGGTTGACTGTTGACTGTTAAAGACCTTACTGATACGAGTATGATCGGAATATCAGAAGGATCTGTGAAAACCATTTTGGAAGACCATTTGGCCCTACGAAAAGTCAAATCTCGTTTGGTACCGAAAACTCTCAATTTCTTGGAAAAAAGTCGTCGCGTTGATGTGTGTGAAACAATCCTTTCAGACTATCAGGACAAGCTCAAATGCATCATTACGAGAGATGAGACTTGGATTTATGCTTACGACCCTGAAACAACCGATCAATCAAGCGAATGTCGTGCTAAAAGCGAGGCCAGACCGAAAAGAGCACGTCAAAGTCGTTCAAAAATAAAGGTCATGATGACAGTTTTTTTCGATTTTCGTGGTGTGGTGCACTATGAATTCCTTCCACCTGGCCAAACTGTTAATAAGGAGTACGAGTATTATTTCAGCGTTATGCGTCGTTTACGTAAAGCAATTCGTCTAAAAAGACCAGAATTATGGGCCAAAAACTCTTGGTTTTTGCATCACGATAATACACCGTCTCACACTGCACTCGCTCTTCGTGACCATTTCGCCAAAAATTCCACGCATATCGTTCCGCAACCACCGTATTCGCCTGATTTGGCTCCGTGTGACTTCTGGCTATTCCCAAAACTCAAGAGATCACTCCGGGGAACGCGTTTCGAGTCGATTGAGAAGATAAAAGCTGAATCGGAGAAGATGCTGATGGCTGTACCGGAAATGGACTATTTGGCATGTTTCGGGGATTGGAAAAATCGTTGGCATAAGGGTATTTCATCGAAAGGGGATTATTTTGAAGGGAATGAAATTGATTTACAAGAATAAGTAAACATTTTTCATTTTACAACCAAATTCACCTTACTTTTTGCCCACAGTATTACTTATTTCTATGAGGTATTTAAGATGTCAGAACGCTTGACCCAGCTTTAACACCTGCGTAACAGTTAAATTTTGCTTTAAAAGCACTGACAAAAAGTTGTAGCGAAATTTCTTTTTAAGGCATCGAAGGAAAGAACTACGATTTCTGGTTTGATTGATCGTTGATGTCCAGTTTATAAGGCCAACTTATGGCTGCCACAGTCGCCGTCGAGGTTTTGTGCGCTTTCTATGTTTTTGGCCAGCTTTCGCTGGTTTTCGCTGTCATAGTTCCTGTCTTTCTTTTTAGATCTTACAAGGGATTTTTTACTATTCCTTGCGCCTACTCAATTCTATCCAACGATCAAAGCGCTTTGCCTTAGCAAGGAATGTCTAGTCCCTAATTGTCTACAGATCCCAATAAGCGCAGCTCCTTGCGCACACTGTTCTTCAGCTGCACAACCAACTTAGAATTTTCCAGAGAATTCCACTAGACTGATTACCCCACACCGCATTATCGATTTTTTGTCTTCTTAATAGCTTTTCCATACCCCACTGAGCAAGGCAATCCGACATGGATTCGTGATCCTTTTCCCATTGTAATCGCCATTAACTTTGCCTTAAGAAATCCACTTATAGATACATTTAAATGTATTATTCCGAAACAATTTCCCTAGACGTATATAATCTCATTTCGAAAGCAATTTGGAAGAAAGAAAACGCCGTTTATCTATGGTATTAATAATGGAAACCAAGTAATCGTAGACTCGGTCTCTCTGAGCAATTACGCATTTTACAAAGCAACTGAAAAGCGAGTAGATAATTATCGTAAACGCTTTTATATGAAAAACATGACCCACATATCAAGCGACTCAGAATCGCCTATCAATTCAAGCACGCAACTCTCCACGAAAAGCCTATCGCACGCATACAGTGGGCACTTGAATGTGTTGTATTTGTAGTATTTGTAGATACAAGTAGGACATATGGATGTACATACAGACACACAATCGTACCCACACATAAAATGGCAAGCGTTTAGCGGATCAAGCGATGAATTATCAAACGTCGGTTCCGAGAAGTCAGCAATAAAACAAATTTCAGTTGAGTGTGTGTATGGAAATATATTTATTTATACGTGTAGAAGCAAGTTAGTGCATACACTCACGGTCAAAGTAATAAGTACACCATATTTTGGCCAGTTCTTACAACTTTCCTTTCTGTTTTTGATTTTCATACATTTTTTGTAAAACTATGGTTATGGGAAGGAAATTGGCCTCTGGGCGCAACTTCCTGTAGGACATAGTAGCATCTTGAAGCAGATCTCCCTTCTTTCTCTATACTTTGTACTCTCTCTCTCTGATCTCTTCATCCGCAAACAGGGTTTTAAACTAGGGCTAACTCTCCGAGCAGGCAAGATTGAAAAGAGGGGAGAGTCGGCACGGATATACATAAATACCTCTGCCTTCACTGACGAATCCAAGATGGAATCTGGAGTTGGAGCAGGGGTTTTTTCTAAATCAGCCAGCATTTCAGTATCCTTTAAACTGCCGGGTACGAGCAACGTTTTTCAAGCAGAGGTCTTCGCGATCCTGCAAGTATGCAAAATGCAGCGGGATCACTGTTGTGAGAGAGACATTAATATTTTTTCCGGTAGTTAAGCTGCGATCACGGCCCTGTCGTCGCCGTATTGCAGCTCTCTTCTGGTTAACTCCTGTAAGGAGGAACTCAAACTTCTCGAACGTGCAGGAAACATTTCCCTTAACTGGGTTCCGGGGCACAGAAATATAGAGGTAAATGAGCTTCCGACGAGCTTGCCAGGAAGAGGTCGACAGAACCGGTTTCTGCCACCTTCCCAGACATCGGAGTGCCCTTGACCATTGATAAAGGGAAACTGCACAAATTCTTTCTAAAAAGCGCAAGACAGATGGAGGTCATCAAAATAAAATATTAAATATGAGTATAAAACTGCAAAACTACTCTGCGCAGAAAAGTTCGGATTACTAAATCCAGAAAACTATGGCTTGCACGAAACGACCAGTCGTGCACAATCCCTCAATCAAACAGTTTATTTATAATTTTTTTTTTTGTCGGGACAGACTAGCAAGTACGGCACTCAGACACAATTAAGTACATTGTACTACACTCGAGTTCCCTTTTTAATTTTCTTTAAATCCACGCGACCTCCGAGGAAATCTAAGCAGATTTTGCGATGTCAACGACATCATCAGTGTCAAAGACCTCAAGCGTGATTCGAGCGAAGGCCGGGCAGAAGTACAGAAAGTGGTCCGTTGACTCATCCTCCTATACACATACTGAGCAGAGTCCACTGTTTAAACGCCAATGAAGTCAAATCCTACCGCCAAATAGCATTACTTCCCGAGTACGAGGGGATACGTGGGAGTCTAGGAAAAAGCGCACCACCACTAATGCCACCGAACGCAGATGCCACGGAATACAGATGCCAAACCATGTAGCGGTGGCAAAGCCGCTGGGACACTGAATCGAGTGGCAGATGGACGGCGAAGCTCATTCCTATAATAGGTAATTGGGTTCAAGGGAGCTTCGGGGAAGTGGGCTATTTTATGACTCAGTTCCTCTCGGGCCACGGATAGTTCCGAAAATACCAATACCTCATGGGTAAGATAAGTGACCCCAGGTGAATATATTGCGAAGCACCGAGCAATGACGTCGAACTCACGCTCTTTAATTGCGAGAGACGGCTTGTGAAAAGAAATGCGATGAGGGAGCAGTTTGGTGACATCGCACCGACCCATGCGATCGGCAAGATGTTTGAACGTGAGGATAACTGGTATGCGGTTAAAAGATACGTTGAAGTCGTATTACGAAGAAAAAGGATAGACCTCAACGCAGTACAAGAAAGCGTAACCTCACAGACAGAGACATAAGAAGACGAGCCTATAGCACGAAGCTGGTCAGAAGCATAGTGGGCCCATACGTGGGTGATTAGAATTGCTTCATTTTATGCACGTCATTCTTGGCCCTTCCGAAGTAACGCAGAATGTAATGTCGGGAAGGGAGTGTCCCCAGAAGAGATAGGGGGACAGTTTTAGGATTACTTCCCTCTTTTTCTTCTTAATTTGCATGTTCGTTTTCGAATGTAGGGGATCGTGGAATTCAAATTGCATTACAATTTATTATTTTGTGTTTACCGTAGTGTTGCCAGTGTTGTTGGGGTCGTGTTAAACATAGATTGTAATACAGTTTTGACGAGTTATAATAAACATTTTGAACTTTTGCCAGCAAAAAAAAGTATACCGATCCGAGGCAGTTGTAACGAGCTTTGCTCAGAGCAGGAGAGTGGCAGAGGAGGTGTTCTATTGTACCCCTTTCTTCTTGGCAAAAGTTACACGCGTCGTCTGGAACAATCCTATTTTATCTCCGTAATATGGAGTGAGACTATGTCCCATCAGTGCTCCAACCAATATTTTGCATTCCTTTCTTGGGAGGGATAAAAAAAAGTTGGGATGTTTTCATGTAGCATTATTTTGGTAATCCCATATAGGCTGTGGTCCCAGAGTTAGTTCTTCGTGTAACGTACTCATCCTAGGCCAACGGGTAACTAACTGCCTTAGCAAGCTCGTCAACTCTCGCACTTCCCTCTATTCCCTTATAACCTAGTACCCAGTAAATTGTGGCCTGTATATTCTCGCAGAGCTCATCCATTTTGGGCCTGCACTGTAGTCATTACAGCCATTATTGCTTCAATCGCTGCTTGACTATCGATGAAGATGTTTGTGCGAGTGTCGAGGGGAGTGAATTCCAGTGCCAATTCAACTGTTTTGGTTGTGGCTAAGAGTTCAGCTTGAAATATGCGTAGGTAGCCTAAAGACTTTTGGAGATTAAACTGCGGACAGAAGACAGTCGCATCTACTTCTTCCATCGGTAAATAAATTGTATGCGTGGCGAACGGATTCTAAGCCCTTCTACCAGCCATTCTGTTTTACTACAAAACCGGGCCTCTTGCCAAAGTCTACTTGTAGAATAACGTGACCAAAAAGCCTTTGTGTGAATTGCCCAGTAATCCTTAGTCTTAGTGCAGATCGTTTGGCTGAGTTTCTTACTACTAATTTGATTGGATGCCAGTCTAGAGGTCTTTCGATTGCCGCTGTTGGAGTAGTTTTCGTAGCGCCGGTTACACGTTTTTCTGCAATCCTTTGCGCGCCTTTCAATTTTTCAACGTAAGTCACTTTATCGCTGGCCGCCCTCTATACTAGTGAACCGTAGAACATTATTGGTCGAATGGCTGAGATAAAATCCAACTCTTATTCAGCATTTTACTGCATGCGGATAATGCATTAGAAGCTTCCTTTGCTCTTTCTTCCACATTAAATCTCCATTGCAGTTTACTATCTACAATAACACTTAGGTTTTTAGTTGTTGTTGTTGTACCACCACACATATTTTTCATTCATATCCAGAGAAAGCTGCTGAAGTGACAGTCATTGGCAGGTTATAAATCCGGGCCATTCCGGTTACATTGAATTGACTGCCGTGGAAACGCGGGTTTTAGTCGATGTTTTAGGTGTTAATCCGAATCCTCCAAGTATCGGGGATGACCAGTTGGGAATCTTGTACATTCTTGTGAATAGTACTATTTTTTTTTTTTTTGCTTTTGTGTCGGGACAAACTAGCACGTACAGCACTCAGACACGAGTTCCCTTTTTAATGTTTTTTAAATCTACGCGACCTCCAAGGAAATCTGGGTAGATATTGTGGTGTCAAAGAGCCAAGATGGTTGCTTCTGAACACATTAGTGTCAAAGACCTCAAGCGTGAATCGAGCGAAGGCCGGGGCAGACGCACAGAAAATGGTCCGCCGTCCAACCAACCGCCTACAGTTCCTTCTGCTTAATGACAAGAGGATGTGGGACAGTCGGTCGCACATGACAGGTAACATCAGTTTTGTCCGTCTGCAGCCTCTCTCAGCCTGCCAAGCTCGCTTGTGGGATAGAGTTACTCGTTTGCTAACCGTGGCTTTGATGGCTGCAGGAGAGAGTGGCAGAATGGGCTCCGGGCCAAGGAAGGTTGTACTAAGTCTGTCTTATCTGGATTTATTTCCAGTTTGTCGTACTTCCAGTTCGTCGTACTTCCAGTTCGTCCGTCTAGTAGACGCAATTCACTTGCAGATTTATCTGAGCGCACTTGTGAGTATTTCACTCATCGTTTGAGGGCACCTGCACGAGATGACAACAGCCAAGTCGTCGGTCTATGCCGTCAGTTTGGGTTTGCTATCTCCAAGTTTGATGAGTATCTGAATCATCACTAGATTCCATAGAAGATGGCAGAGCACTCCTCCCTGTGGAGTCCCTGTTTTTATTTTTTTTTTATTTTTACTAGACCCCCATTCGGGGGTTTCAAACAGCGCGTTGACTTCATACATAAACTTGATTGCACTCAAATTGAATAAGCTATTAAACTGCATACCCAGGTGAGGTTTGAAAAGTTGAACATTTCAATGAGAAAATTTTGAAATTTGTTAAATTGTTGAGAATTTTATGCTTTCATTTAAAAGGTTTTTGTCATAAAGGGTGGTGAAGTTTTAAAGGCCGGTGTTGATTTTGAATAAAATACAATTTTTTTAAGAAATTATTGTTATCCCTCCATATCATGATTATATTGGTATAGCTCAATTACGAATAGAACAAAATATCGGCCAAATGGCCGCCGCGGCCTCGCAAATTTTCGATGACGCTGAGGCATAATTGAGGTTCTA
Organism: Anastrepha fraterculus; assembly: GCA_037575425.1. Taxonomy (NCBI): domain Eukaryota; kingdom Metazoa; phylum Arthropoda; class Insecta; order Diptera; family Tephritidae; genus Anastrepha; species Anastrepha fraterculus. The sequence goes on from JAYXIM010030390.1 coordinate 125,669, forward strand.
TGCCGTTAATGTGCCGAATTATCTCATCCTTTAGCTCTTGAATTGTTGCTGGCTTATCGGCACCTTTTCTTTCAAATAACCCCAAAGAAAGAAGTCCAACGGTGTCAAATTACATGATCTTGGCGGCCAACTGACATCGCCGCGACGTGAGATTATTCGGCCATCAAATTTTTCGCGCAAAAGGGCAATTGTTTCGTCAACTGTGTGACAAGTGGCACCGTCCTGTTGAAACCACATATCGTCCACAGCCATATCTTCCAATTTGGGCCATAAAAAGTTCGTTATCAACTCACGATAGCGAACACTATTCACAGTAACTGCCTGACCGGCCTAATTTTGGAAAACATACCAAACCGGCCCAATGATGCCGCCGGCCCATAAACCGCACCAAACAGTCATTCTTTGTGGGTGCATTGATTTTCCGGCAATCACTCTTGGATTATCATTCGCCCAAATGCGGCAATTCTGCTTATTGACGAATCCACTGAGGTTAAAAGGTGCCTCGTCACTGAAGATGATTTTCTTCACGAAGTGCGCGATATGCATTTTGATTTGAACGCCCGTTTTCATAATCAGCCTGAATAACTTTAACGCGTTGCTCGATTGTGTATCTTTCCATGGTTCAAATTGAGTTAGTCTGAAAGTGAAAAATGTCAAACGAAATGCAGGAAAAATTTGACGTTTAGGAGTGGTTCACATTCAACATCAGCCCTTAAAATTTAACCACCCCCAACAACGTTTTTGTAAAAAATTTACGCAAAAAAATAATTACCATGAAAAATATTGCCGGTATTGCAAAAGCTTAAAAATAAAACATTAAAAGCTTAAGTGCCCTAATTATGTGAGTTCAAGTGTACCTGCGTATGTAGATTTTCTGTAGCGATTATCTGTCCATAAATAAGTATGGCATTCAAATTCATTTTGCTGAAGTAAATACATACGAATGCCAGCTAATGACTAATGTGCCTACACACACACGTACACACACACACAGACACTCATAGTTATACACGCCGGTATTTGTATGTTTATGGATTTGTGTATGAAAATAGGCGCCCCTATGAGTGTGCTTTGAAAAAGGGGTCGGAAGTGGAAACACATTTGACAAGGTTTTCATGTCATTTATTTATTGACAGGCACCTGAGTTCAACTCAACGCCTGCGCGCAATAAAAAATATGCCATACATACCAATGTTTCCAAAATGAAATAGAATGCGAAGCAAATTCGTTTTTATGTACTTCTTCTTCTTCTATTCAATACTTAACTTTCTTATTACGAACACATAAACTTTGTTATGTTTTTCCACTTCGATTGATTTGGATTGGAGATACGGTTTTAGCATTCGGCAGCAGCGCAGTCAACGACTTTGCTATTTTTAGCGCAGAGTAGAATATTTTTATTGATTTCAAATGTCAGCCTTATTTTACGTTCATGTTGCAATACCAACAACGCAACATAAGTAAAGCACAAACAAACAAACAAACATGCATACCCACAGAGGCTTCTCCACTTCTCCAACAGCCAGCTGTAATGTATGCCATTACATACCTATTGATTAATGCTCTTACATTGGCGAGCTCGTGCGCTCGCTCACTCATTCGTAATGTTGGGCTCGTGTGCGCTAATGACAGCAACATTGTTGTTGTGGCTTGCTGAATGTTGGCAGTGACTTAATACGAGCATGAACCACACACAGCTAACCATTGTTATGCGGTGCACAAAAGTTTATGCACACCCCCACACGCATGGGTGTGTTGTAGGGGCCGGATGGAATGAGCGTCGTAAAAATGCATCTAAGTGCGTGTTTTTTTTTTCGAGAGTATAAATCGTAAATGACGATATCGTTTAGTCGTCATTGCTGCGAATCGTAGGCATTGATATGCATAAGCCTAAAAGTGTGTGTGTATACTTCGGTAGGAGTATGCACTCACCTGAGAAAGTGCTGAGGGTGAGTTAGTGAAAGAGAGTAAATGAGTGAAAGAGATGAAGTGTGAGCGAAAGATAGTGGAAGAGTGAGAGAGCCAGCTAAGTTGCAGAGCGCAAATGGCAATTGGGAGCAAACGATTATGAAATCGAGAAATTATAAATGTGCAGAAGATTGAGTTGAAAAAATTATAGAACTTTAGGAAACGGAGCAGGCCACGTAAGTCGTCTGCCTTGCGAAAAAGCTTCAATAGAATTGGCAGAGTAAAGGCAAATTCAATTGCTGCTTTCAAGAATTTATAAGAGCGAACAGAGATAAATACACACATATGTACAAACACATATGTATATATGTATGTATATAGACTTGTATACTTTAGTACTCTTAACGCTCTTTCTCACGTGGAGAGCAATAATTTGTAGTGTAACTGTCAAAAAATCGACCCAACTGTCAGCGTATCTTCCCTTTTGTCTAATTTCGGCATTCTGCTAGTATTTGCCAACATTCTGTTTGTGCACTTTCTTATTTTTACCTTACCTATTTTGCTTTGCAAATTGATTCAATTTTTCTATTTTGGCGCGGAAATGTGCAACATTCTACGACCACCTCATACAAACACCTCTCCGTTTGAGCTAACTACCAGCGAAAACGACATCATTATCGAAGCTGTGGATGACTTCTACTACCTCGGTAGCCAAATCACAGTTACAGCAACTCGTATTTGTAAAGCACGAACTGTGTTTCATAAGCCCAACAGACTGCGGCGATCTCGCACCCTGTCACTAAAAACAAAACTTAAAATCTTCAACACCAGCGTAAAATCAGTTCGCTTATAAGGTTCTGAGACCTGGCCTGTGTGTGACCACATAAACAGTTTGTCAACGTTCCGTATCTTTTGGCCGAAAACAATCTCCATTATGTGCTTCCTTCTGCTTAGTAAAAGATGCCCAATTAATTTCGAAATACAAGTAAAAAGACGAAAATGGAATTGGATTCGTCATAATCTCTGTAGAGCAGACTACAATGTTGCTAAAATGGCTTTTCAATGGAATTCGCAAAGAAAGTCCACGCAGAGATCGCCCACGTGAAACTTGGATGCGCACAATCTCCTCCGAGAGTCCTACCACCGCCACCTTGGACCAAATCAGACACATAGCGACTGACACAAATCGTTAGAGAACATTTGTTTCCGTCCTATATTCCGACTAGGAGTAATGTAATACCATGTTTTTCTTAAATAGGATCAGCTGTAGTTCTCAGGTAGCTCATAAACTACCAATTCACATCTACCCCATAACCAGAAAGTACATGAAATGTTTAAATCAAACAAAACAGAATTAAATTTCAGGCAGATTTATTTGATCTCCTTCAAAATATGACTCGTCTGAAGCAACACACCTGTGCCAACGTTTAACCCAGTCCTCCATGCACCTCTGGTAGGCCGACGAAGGGATGGCCTTCAGCTCCTTCGTCGCATTCTCTTTGATCTCCGCTATCGATTGAAATCTCCTTCCACGAAGTGGTGACTTCAACTTGTGAAACAAAAAGTAGTCGCTCGGGGGCCATATCAGGTGAATACGGTGCTTGCACGATGGTATTTACTTGGTGTTTTTGGTCAAATAATCCAGCACAATTAGGGTTCGATGCGATGGCGCGTTATTATCATGCAAAATCCAAGAATTGTTTGCTCACATTTCCGGCCGGCCAGGCAGACACTAGCGGTCCGATGACGTTAAAAAGTGACAGATGTGTGTATTGTAGTACTATCAACATCAGAAAAAAATGTGGACTGGTTCGGACCATGCGCGTGGTTCGTTTAAGCTAAACATTCCCGGTACTTTTTGAGCATAGGGTATTTTACAAACCTGTATATACTCATTCAGAAGTGAAGCTGATCCCAAGGTTATCATAAATGATGACAGCTGCAGGTAAATGCAGAATGAATATTTAGATATCCACGTCAGTATCGACCCGTCACCTATTTTTTGTAACAATTTTTGGCGAAGAAGTCATCTCAACTAACGCATCTCCGATTTAGCTGCCGAGTTTTCTCTATTTGAACACTTCGTGGTGTGAAGGTTGTGGAGAGGGTCGAAAAGTGATTACTTACGGTTGTGTGAACCGCCTCATATCACCGATGAAATTAATTGGGCCTGTTATATGCGCAAACGTGGCAGAGAAGTGAGAGCCAAGATGCATAAATCTTAGCTCCACGAAAACAGGGTATTTGAGGAGAAGGTGCTGAGATGAACTCACTTCATCTATTAGATATCTCTTTTAGGACGAAAGTATTACCAGGTCTCTCCGCGTGAACACCTAACGGTCAATGTCCGGAATGCTGTCTGGAGAACGAGGCGGAACCATCTCAGTGTCTTCTTCTCAGCTGCCCTGCTCTCGTGGGGCAAAGATTCGGACGTGCCCAGACGTCACTTTTTTGCTACTTTTGGGGATAATGCATGTATCGCACACCTGACGAAATTCAGCAACAACTTGAAGCGGTTAATATGAACGTTATTAGCCACTATTGATCGCCATCCTCTAATCCAAGACCATTTCGTCCTTTTTCCACTTGTTTGGTTCTTTCTTATAGCGGCTAGAAGTACATCAAAACTGTACATTTTGATATATAGCAGTTTCCCATCATCAAAGCACAGGTTTACAAGGGAGCTCCGATCCCTAAATTATTTGGGCTACTCATTTCGAGGGCTCTCACTCCGTAATGTCTCTTGAACTTCGTCCGTTCATCAAACTTCGAGCCATCCGTGAACAGATTCACCGGCTACTGTTTCCAAATACTACACCCTCTCTCTCTTTCCATAAGGGAATATGAATGAAGAATGCCCTGCTCGGACCCAGTGAGGGTGTACATTGAACAGTCACTACGGGGATTGAACTCAAAGCTTCTAAGAATAGTGGTATGTTGGTGACTTAAAGTTTCTAAGAATACTGGTATGTTGGTAGCTTAAGTCTAGCTTTCAGTCCGAAGCTCTCAGTCTGATTGCGACAACAGACTGCGACGCCTGCGTGGTACCCGTTGGTTCAGCATTCCGCTAAGTGCTAGCGTAGGCGCGTTCCCAAACAATCCACTAATTCCAATAAGGGTAGACCATTGAACTCTCTCCAGCTTCTTAATCGACTCGTCCTTTTCAGCGAGTTCCACCAGAGCAGCACTCCTTAGCATAAAATTGGCTTTATAATTATGCTATTTAGCCAGAGTCGAACTATAAGTGAGACCTCTCATATTTTGGGAATGGCATCATTTAAGTATTTCTTAATCCTTTCCTCAAATATTTGGCTTGTTAGCTGTTAGCTTTATTTAGAAATGAAACTTGAAGTGTCTTGTATCTCCTCGTGAATAAGACAAGCTCCACTTTGAGAGGATGTACTGATAGGGCAAATTTTTAGAATTGCGATTAGGAAATCTTGCTTCAATTCATACAGAATGTCCAGAGGCTTTCTTCTAACAATAAGTGGCACGTTATCCATGTAGGCAATCACCCTACAGCCCATTAACTACAACAAAGCAGACTATAGGTCAGAGAACACCTTCTTCCTCTTCTTAATTGGCAAGATTACCGCTTACGCGATTTTGGCCGAGTTTAACAAAGCGCGCCAGTCCTTTCTCTTTCTCTTAATAACCGGCGCCAGTTGAACCCACCAAGTGAAGTCAAGTCCTTCTACACCTAATCTTTCCAATGCAAAGGAGACCTTCCTTTCCTATGCCACCACCACCTGGTACCACATCGAATACTTTCAGAGCCGGACCGTTTGCATCCACACACCTAGTGCAGCCAAGTCTTTTTCCACCTGATCTAACGCTGAGGAGACTTTCTTCTTCATTCACACACCTAGTTAAGCCAAGTGCTTTTCCACCTGATCTTTCCAACGCTGAGGAGACTTTCTTCTTCAACTGCTACGACCAGCTGGTACCAGCATTCTTTCGGAGCCGGAGCGTTTATATCCATTCGGACGACATGACCCAGCCAACGTAGCTGCTGCTTCTTTATTCGCTGCGCTATGTCTATGTCGTCGTAAAGCTCATACAGCTCATCGTTCCATCGCTTGCGATATTCGCCGTCGCCAACATGCAAAGGGCCAAAAGTCTTCCGCAGAAACACCTCCTCACCAGATTCACCAGAGAACACCTCCTTGCGTAGTAATCCTACACACTTTCAGCCGGAGCAAGGTGTTACTCCACTCTACCACAGCCGTTCTGTCGCTAAGCAATCTAAGCATTAAAACCAATTCCGAATCCAGTTTTTCCAAATAGTTTGTGGTTACCTCCTTACCTACGTACAAAGAATGGCCAGTCTTTGCATCTGCGGGGCCCTCAGAACCACACCACAGATGCACTAAATATTATTCTTAACATTTTACTATTAGAGCAGTACGGTAAATAAACAGCTGCCAAAGCAACTCTCAGACTAAGAGAAATCGGCCTACTCAGAACGTGCCAAAGAGGACACTCCTCAATTTTAGAACAATTCCCCTGCATTCCCAGCACAACGGATTTCTGTAGAACCAAGGACATCAATTTTAATAAATCCTTTGTCACAGTATTTCCTTCCAAAGAGGAATGGGATAACGGGGTCATTGTTAAGATAAATTACTTAAACATCTATCCAGATGGCTCAAAACTGGACAACAAAGTAGGTGGAGGGGTCTACTCCGACAAACTCGGAGTATGCCAATCATTTCGCTTACCTAATCATTGCAGTGTATATCAGACGGAAGTCACTGCCATAAAAAAAGGACTCACGGTAATAAAATCGAGAGTATTATCCACAACTGAAGTCTTCATATACTCGGACAGTCAGGCGGCAATAAAAGCGCTGGAATCAAAAACGCACTCGTCACAAACAGTTCTAGAATGTTTTAAAGTACTAGATGACGTATCTAAGTGCTAAAAAGTGCACCTTATCTGGGTACCAGGCCACAGGAACATCGCAGGAAATTGTAAGGCGGGTGAACTTGCAAGAACCGGTACAACGCTCGATCTCGAACCGGATAAGGCGCTGATACCCATGCTCATAGCCACTTGTAAATTACTTATAGACAGGGAAACCATAAAAAAGGTAAATACAATCTGGCAAAACCTCACAACATGCGAACTAAGCAGACAGACATGGCCGAACTGGAACAGCGGTCGATCGAAGATCTTGCTAAGATTTAACAGAGAATCTATAAGAAAAATGATAGGTGTTTTAACTGGTCATTGTTTAATAGGCAGCCACGCTAGAAGGTTAGGACTCCCTTACTTCGATTTCTGAAGAAGCTGTCTTAATACAGAAGAAGAGGAAACAGTCAGACACCTGTTATGTGAGTGTGAAAGCCTAGCTAGGAGAAGGCAGCGCACCCTCGATACAGCATTTCTAACCGATGTAGCGGATATAGCCCATCTAAAACTAACGAAGCTCTGCTCGTTTATTAAAGCAACCGGATGGTTTGAAAATGAACACGTATGGTAAGGATAAGCTCCAGTGGTATCACAATGGGCCTGCCGAAGGTCTAAGTGTGTCTTACGACAACCACCCTACCTACTTACCTACCTACCTCCTTTTGCGACGCTAAATTCTAATCTCTCCCCAGAGAAATTTTAGTCACGTCAGAGTTTTGGACAAAGTTTACTCAAAGTATCGAAAAAGTACCTCTTAAGTAAAGTACCTCATCTGATACTAAGAACAGGGTGACCTTTGTCACATCTTTGCCATATCTTTGCCTTTAATTAGGTGCCTATCTTGTCATCTAACTCAATCCCAAATACCTCTTTCTCTTGTCGGGCAAACGGTCTGACCCTTACGAGTAAACTAAACTGACCCATAAAGAGTAAATAAATATCTGGCCAAAGTTTAGCCATTTTTGGTCAAATCCGATCCAGAACGGAAGCTCGGTCGAGCTTCACCAATTTCAAATTTTTTCGCTAAACTCAGCAAAAAAACAATTTTTTGCGCAACCAAAACTCGAGCAAAAGCATTCTCCTTTACTTAAAAACTGTTTTTGGTTATTTTTAAACACAAAACTCATAGACAAATTCATTATGTCGTGTAGGGCATAAGGAAGAGAGTTCGCGCCAAAAAAAGCGCAAATTAAGATCAACGAGAAAACCACGAAAAGTTAAAAAAGCGTCTTTGGAGAGCTTAACGTGTTAAATTCACACCCACACACACACACAATGAAAGTTGCAGGCCTGCGCTGCGGTAGATGCCGTAGAGCGAACCTCTTGATGTAACTAACCATGGCAATTATTTATATGCTTCAGCCGGTGGGTGGGTGAACGGTGATTGTGATGAATGTACACTTCCCTCGAATGCGTGACTGCGTAAGTGTGCGTGCTCGGCAAATAATACTAAGTTCGCAAAAATGCACAAAAAATGTAGAAAAATATAGCAAAATGTAGGAGGAGTAGGCGCTGCACCCTAACAACAGCGACACGTCATGGCCAGCCGCCGGCCGTAAGTGAGCTAATGTAATGTTGTTACTACTGTGCAGCACTGATGTGTGTGCGTGTGTGTGCTTTTTTTATTTTGTTTTGTTCTTTTTTTTTTGGCTAAAGTTGTACCTATGGCTAACTGTACTCAATGGAGACTTGAAATCAAGAAATCAACTAGTTTCAGACTGGTGTGGCGCTGGCGAACGCAACTAAAATTTTACTATTTAAAATTCAAGAAAATAAAGAAAAATCTATTTCATGCGGCAAGTTATTGGATTGTCCGGAAAGAAATTGCCGATTTTTTTAAAAGAGAGGAAATACATTTTTATTCAAACTTGAACCTGAAACTGCAATTTGAAAAGGTCGAGCCAAGGAGCACCAGGAGATTTGGTGGCTCCTAAAACACTCAGGCTAAAAAGGCAATTGTATTTAAAACTCTGGAAAGGGGGTAGATAGTCAAGGAGAAAGAGATAGAAAAGAATAGAGACAGAGATTGAGATAGTTACTCCTGTGAGAATTTTCCAGATTCTTTGACAAATCTGTAAATATCCTCCAGTTTTAGAGAACAAATATTACTCATTCTCATGACATCGGAACCCAAAACTCGTAGCAGAGCTCTAACAAAGGCAGGACACTCACAGAGAAAGTGCTCAGTGCTATCCGCCTCCTCCGGGTCATCTATGATTGCTGGCCCCATGGGTTGTGTCCTGATATCGACCATCAAGCGAACGTCTTTCCTTCTAAGTTTTAGTAGAAAGTTTGTCAGTTTTCTGTTCGGACCTGTCACAAAACACTTTGAAGTTCTGCAGCGTTTAAGACCCGACCATCGCTCTTTATGTAGATTGCCTACATAATCGCTGATCCAATTCATGACTCCTGCAGAACTGATTCCGATTATTGGCTCTGGCCCTTGTGGGGGAACCGCTGATCCTCATTTCCAGCTCATTTCATTTCCTTAAACACCGAAGTGTCCTGGAGCCCATATAAGTACAAGCCTGTTTTGTTTTGTGACAGAATTAAGCTTCTTCTTACATTTTTGACCAATCTTTGAGGTTTGTTTCGCGTTCTCCAGATCAATTTATTCTTATATATGTAAATGTGACATGAATTTACCCTTTCCTTTCGTAATGAGAAACAGAAAAATTTTTCACTAAAATACGTAGAAAAAACTAAAAATCTTAGGTTAGGTTAGGTTGAAGCGGTTGTCCATTGTAGGACACACTCAGGCTCATGGCCCATTGTGATGCCGCGTGGGGAACTAGCCCCTCCTGAAACGAATGTGTGCTATTCAAAAATTTCGCAAGATCTTGAATTTCGACAGAGCCGAAGTCTTCTAATTAGTTGAAGAAATGTCCGCCCAAAATAGCGAGTTTACGTCTGGATGGGGATCGTCTCTTCCTCGTCTAGACAACGTCTGCAGAAGTCATGAGTTTGCACACCCATTCTCTGGGCATGCCTAGCGATCAGGTAGCGCCCCGTAATGACTGAAATCAGTGTGTTAAGACTGTGCTTATCTCTTCTTAGTAGAAGTTCCGTGCGTTTAGCATTGAGAGTCGGCCACAGCTGTTGGGCAATTATGCTGGTGGCTTCATTACGCCATCTTTCATTCGCTACTCTGACAATTTCTTCGCGGGTACGTAGTTTACATATTTGCAAGGGTATCCCTATGTCATTGTCTATGTATTCATCGGTCAATTTGGTACCAATCCTCGCTAGTTCATCGGCTATGCAGTTCAAGTCCTCAATGTCGCAATGAGCAGGAACCCATGTTATCTTTAGGTGAAACTACTCAGCCATCTCGTTAAGAGATGTGCTGCATCTATGGCTACATTCGAGGTTGTCGACTTTTTTGTGAGGAATTTTATCGCAGCCTGACTATCAGTGAAAATGTAGATATCATCTCCAGGTATCGCATTACACTGTACCAGTGTCACGGCTTTCATTATTGCCATCAGTTCAGCCCGAAAGACACTACAGTAGTTGGGAAGCCAAAAACTGAAGGAGATCCCCTGATGCTCGGAATATACACCTCCGCCCATCCTGCCCTCGAGCTTTGAGGTATCTATGTATACATGGATGAACTCGCCCTGTCTTACCACCCACGTCCCGTTCCAACTCTTCCCTCCAGTGTAGGAGGGTCACGAGAGTTGTAGTGGCAAGTATAGGCGGAACTGTATAGTCCACCTGTCTGGGAAGCCCCAATGTGCCGTCCAGGATTTTACGGTAGCCATAGTCTGTGTTTGACCACTTACTTAAAGTGCTCAGCCTTATGTACTTTGCCTGGCCTGCAGGTCTACCGGAAGCAAGTTTAATATCACATATAGTACTTTCGATGGTCTGGTTGACATTGCACCGGTTATAAGAACAGGTGCAAGTCTTTGGACCCTGTCAACGTTTTTAATGTTCACGCCCTTCACCAGGGCATTCCACCATATTGCAATACCGTAGTAGAGAATTAGTCTAATTACTGTTGTGTACATCCAATGTATCATTCTGGGTTTCATACCCAATTTTTTCCCAATGAGCTTTCCGCAGGAGTATAGCGCCGTCGTAGCTTTGCGTGCTCTATCTGCGACTGTGAGCCCCCAATTTAGCTTCCTATCCAGTACAAGTTCTAGATATTTAGCGTTTTCTGTTACCTTAAGGGGCTTACCCCCTAAAAGTATTTGTTAAGAGCCGGTATTTTATGTTTTCTGCTGAACAGTATCATGGTGATAGTCTGTTGAGAGCTCTTTGTTGAAGATCACACTTAGTTGGAAGGTGTTTGCCAGAGATTGCTATTACAATAACATCGGCATATGATACAATTATTAAAAATATTGCTTACACGTGTATGCACGAAGAACACTCCTACACTTATGACCGTATATCAAGTACAAATTAGTTAGGTTATGTTAACCGAAGCACGTGTTGTGAAGTACTGACTACAACCTACGGTTTAATCCCATTCCAGCGCTTTTAAAACGAATATTTGTCACTCCAGTAATTTTTGAAGATTCTCTGGGACTTCTGGGGCCTTTCGCCTAGAGTTGTTTTTGGCTATATAATGCTATTGTAAAGCCTATCTTGAGAGGACGGCATTGGTTAAGAAGCTGGAGAGAGTTCAGAGGTCGGCACTCATTCGAATCAGTGGGGCGCTTCGAACGACTCCTACTCGTAAACATCGCAGGCACAATTGCCACTACACGTACCGCAATCAGACTGAGGGGCTCGGGCTATAAGCTCAACCTCACTTAAGGGCACTCAAGCATCCTTGGAAGCTTCGAGTTCATCCCTCTGTCAACGGATCAGTGTATACCCTCGCTTAGTCCAACCGGAACCTTCGCCACTCATATTCCATTAAGGAAAGAGTGGACGGGGGACTACACTTAGGGGCAGGGCCTGGTGAACTTGTCCAAGGATGGATCGAAGTTGGAAGGAAAGGTTGGCGGAGGAGTTTTCTGCGAGGAGCTCCCCATCAGACTCAAATTCAGGTTACCGGACCACTCCAGTGTGTTCCAGGCACAGGTAGCCGCAATCAAGGAGGCACCTGATTGGCTGTTCACATGCGTACAATATCAGTAAGGAAAGTAAATATTTACTCCGACAGCCAAGCGGCAATAAGGGCCCTCGGGTCAGTGACGATGCATCCAGAACTGGTCAGGGAATGCCTGACCTCACTTTCGACTGCGTTCGAATTCTTTGACATCAGCCTCATCTGGGTTCCTGGTCACAGCGACATTGCGGTAAACTGCGAGGCGGATGAGCTGGCCAGACAAGGGACATGTGAGGTGATCTCCCCGCGAAAGGAGAGAACTGGGATCCCCCTGACCACCTGCGGTCAGCTCCTGGAAAGATGGGCATCGCGCCAACTCAGCGAGCCCTGGGCAAGTACACAAACGTGTAAGGTCGCGAAATCCTTCTGGCCGCGTGTGGACCGGAGGCGCTCGGGCGAGCGAGGCTAACAAAATATCAGCTCTCCAATCTAGTGGGTTCTCTCCCAGGGCACAATGCGCGAGGAATGCATGCTGTGAGACTTGGAATAACCTCAAGTCCCTTTTGCGATGCATGTATGGAGATTGAGGTGGAATCATCTCAGCACCTTCCCCTTAGCTGCCCTGCTCTGGCGGGGCTAATATCCAGGCATATTGGCTCTTACTTCTTTGCCACGCCTGCTGATATAGCTGGCGTTGACATTAAAAATCTGATGAATTTCATCAGTAGTACAAAGCGGTCGACGCAAACGCAGCACAGTCATTGTTCGTAGTCCACACAATCTAAACCCACCTTCTTAACCATCCCAGCACCACCTCTTTCTGCCCTCTCCCCACATCCCATCGGTCTTCCTCTCTCACCTCACCTCCTTCATAATGGTACCACAAAGGACGAAACCGTTTTTCCTTGTCCAAGTGTGCTCATTCCTTGGGCAACTATACCAACCTAACCTAACCTGGGACTTATATATCCCCGCAGTTTTGAAAGGGTTAAGATACTATACTTTCGATACTATCGACAAAACAAAAAAATCGATTCTTTGAAGATCCAAGACCACCGGGTCCCCCCTTAAGTGTGAGTGCATATGGGAACTAGTTGTGGGTTTCTAGAGGGTATCAACCTTCCCTAACGAGCGCATGGACTTTCTTGTACTCTGGCCCTTCAAATCTAAATGCAAATCCTGTTGTGAAAACTATTAGAGATTTACTATATTTGTAGCAAATAAACATGGAGTAAAATTGTAGGGGAATAAAGAACCAAGATATGGTTTTCTATTTCTGATATCTACATGCGTGTGTGTGTGTGTGCCTCTCAATATGCCATATACTTTTATTTATAATAAGTGTATGTATGTATGTATGTGCACGTGCAATACTTATGCACGAAAGTTATGGGTGTATTAAGTATTTATTGTCGTCTAGGTGGCCGTTGCACGCGAGGCTATTTTCAAACGCGTACGTAACTCACGATGCCATCACCGACATCGCTAACACCCTTAACGTCACCTTTTCCACGCATATAAAAATAACTCTGTGCCAATGTGGCTTTGTGGGTGTGTGGGCGGCGTTTGTTGGGTGTTTGTTTTGGAGGCAGCCCAGCAGGCACCCGCGTCTGTGGTTAGCAAAGAAAGCGCAAGTAGGTGTAGCGGCGTTTAGTGGGCGGTTGTTGACCGTAAGGCGGTGGTAGCGAATGTTGTTCATAGTTGTATTGCGGCATGTTATTGCAGCATTAGCTATCGTTCTTGTTGTTGTTGTTGCTGTTGTTGCTCTTGTAGGCACATTAGTTGCGTTATTGCGGTTCGTTCTATTCGTTTGTGAGTCGACTCGTCGATTACATTTCGTTTCGAAAATTCGTTTGCAACCTATTCATTCATAAAGCTTGCAACAACAACACCAGCCCATAGCAAATGGCAACAGCAACAATTACAGAAACAAACTACAGCTCAGCTTGAAAGTGTACACACACAAGTGGCAGCATCAAGTAGCCTACTCAGAAAACTTTGTGTGCGGTTCAACGTTTGTTGTTGGGTGGGCGTGCACGGCCACTGGCAGCTGGCTTAGGTAACTTACTCGATTTTTAAATCGTTTGAATTGAATTTCATGTAGCCAAAAGAAGGAGGCGGAGTGCGGGTGCCGGGGGTCAATTTTCGAGTGAAAAACTGTTTGCATTTTATGAGTGCTCCAATGTATTGTACAAATACAAATTCATAACCCAAGCGCGCCATTTTTCCACACACACACACACACGTCCCTCACTTAACACTCCCGCTACCTTTGCGCCGATACGAAGGCGTGGAGTGAAAGCTTGAAAATGGTGGTGGTTGGGTGGCATCTGTTGGCTAAACCGTTTCATGTGGAAGTAGTCAAAGTTAGGCACTTACATGGAAATTGCGTCTAAACCCATGCACACACACACATACACACGTACACATAATCACCTATACAACAACATCTCTTTTTAATTTTTATATGAAATTTGCAGAATCTTGTGTGTGAGTGTGTGTGTGCGCGTGTTTGCTGCCGGTTGAGTGCATTTTAAGTAGTTTTTGTGTGCAAACAAGAAATTAGCATTTATTTCTGCCATAAATCGTGCAGCTAAATGAAAAATATTCGCATATGCACATTTGCACATTTTTAGCGAGCAAAATTTTACTGGTTGGGTAGCTTCGAACCCATTCGCTTTTTATGGTTTTTGGCTTCACAACACAAAACAAAAAATTAATATTTTCTAATAAATGCTTTTGAAAATAAATTTAAAGTTGCATGACCTGACATTTTACCGTTTTAGCGTCAATCTCTGATAAGGCGCGGTATCAAACTATTCACTTTGCTCTACTTTTGCTTTTAACGTAGGAGGACACATCGTACCCCCCGCCACCGGCGGCCGTCGTAGCCGAATGGGTTGGTGCGTGACTACATTTCGTAATTCAGAGAGAACGTAGGTTCGAATCTCGGTGAAAGACCAAAAATGAAGTAAAAGATTTTTCCATAGCAGTCGCCCCTCGCCAGGCAATTGCAAACCTCTGAGTGTAGGTCCCTCCATTTGTGGAACAACATCAAGACGCGACCCATAAATAGGAGGAGAAGCTCGGCCAAATACCTAAAAAGGGTGTACGCGCGTATTATATATACCAGGTAGATACCTATGAAATGATACTTTCAGCTATTAGTCCATGATTTTAAAGGTCGGAAGATGGGTGCCGCATGAACTGATTGAAAGGCAGCAGGCGAACCGAAAAACCACTTGTGAAATGCTACTCTCCCGGTTCAAAAGGAAGTCTTTTTTTGCATCGAATCGTTACGGGTGACGAAAAATTGGTGTATTTCTCCAATCCCAAGCGTAAACGATCGTATGGTCCGCCCGGCCACAAGCCAAAAACAACGGCCAAGCCAAATCGCTTCGGCCGCAAGGCAATGCTGTGTGTTTTCTGGGATCCACACCTCCTACCTATAAAGTACCGATCTCTTCCCGGTACTACCGTTAAATAAATCAACGGAAGGCGGTTGAGCACTAGGCTTTACGCCAGTTACTCTTCACATACAGTCCGTCAAAAGTTGCATGCACTTTAGTCCAAACGCAGTTTTGTTTATGTCCGTAGAGAGCTACCCCAGTTGGGCCTGCCCTACCATACTTTCACCATACTTGTCACACTTCGACTTAAGAATTTATTTCTCTGTTTGGCTGCCGCTGACTTCGTATACGTCTGCGTGCATTCTTTGTAGACATCATGAAGTCGACTATGAGTTCTGGCACTATCAGACCTTTTTTTTTGTGTTTTTGCAGAGGAAGTTGAGTGATACAATCGCTTATTCCTTCTGCTCGTATATCGAGGGGAACTTTACTCGCTGTAACGCAGATGCCATTATCAGATACTGTTCCGTACGCACAAGCTACTCTGAGCGCGCTAAGTTTGTTAGCTTGCAGTACCTCCTTTGAACGTCTCGTTCGTCCCCCTGACCATACTTTGGCGGCGTATAGGATAATAGAGTCAGTATCCATTGAAAGAATCTGGTTTCTACTTTGTTGGGGTCCTCCAACGTTTGGTAGGATTCGCATTAGTGCGCTAATCACTCTCGTTGCCTTGTTACTGGTTATTTTTAGATGCTCCTTGAATGTTAACTTCTCGTCGATGTGTACTCCAAGATACTTTACGCATATTTCGGATGCAATGGCATGTCCTCCAATCGATATAGTTAGGCTGTCACTCCGCCTACATTTACTGATAAGGGCCAGCTCAGTTTTTTGCGCTGCCAGCTCTAGGTGCTATCAGATCTGCTGATCGTGTAGCTAAATCATTTCTGATAGTTGCAGCTCGTGGGCATATTAAAAAACACATGCCTAGCAGCTTCCTTTTCATGGCATACTGAATATAATAGCGAGTCACGTGTCCTCAGGCGATGTAGGTACTTCTGGTAGCAGCCATGACCTGCCTGTAATTGTGCTCGCCGGAAGTTAAGCTCACCTTAGCTTCAATTTAGCCATAGGTTTACCTTCTTTTTGCTGAGTTTTGCATTTTATGATCTCTGATATGTTAGTGCGATCCTGGTCTTTTGGCACGTACACTCTTTCTTTCCCTCTCACTCTACACTCATTCCTCCGCCAATATATCGATGCGCGTCATGCGTGCGATAATCATTCAGCTTCGTCCTATTTGCTGTTTAATGCGCTTATCGCCCTCAGGAAGCAGAGGTCGCGGTCGACCAAAAAACACTTCGAGAAGGTCGATGCCGTGCGAACTAGCAGATGCCGACATCTCTTTTTCTGGGCAACCATTACAACCAACCAACTAAGAAGCTGTTCCCAGTCTGCTGAGTTGAAGGTATTGTTCACATCCTAGGTCATGACTGCTCAGTATTGTTTATCACTTCTTGTATTGCCGCTGTAGTAAATCTTCTTTTTCGAAAACCATACTGGTACAGGGATAGTCCCGCCTCGCATTCAATGTGCGGTTGTATTCTATTATTAATAAGCTCAATTTCCCTTTAGCAACAGTCCGCGGAATGCCGATGTGCGAGTGGAAGACCTCTGAGACCAATACAGTCAACAGCCGATTCCATCTTCGAGCCGTCAGTGAAGACAGAGGTAAAAGTCTCCCTTCATTCCAATTCTGCTTACTTGGGGAGATTGCTCTGGCACGACCCTCAAACTCCAGTTTGCGGGTAAAGAGATCTGTACGAAGTTCAGAGAAAGACGGTGTTAAATGCTAAGAAGTGCAACCTTGTCCCTCGAGAGATTGCCTTCTTTAACCGGATTGCACATTGAGCAGCTTCCTTTGAAAACTTGGGCAAAGTTCCGAAAAAATATACCAAATTTTTTAACGGGCTTTCTTTTCTTAAATTTAGGTATGCAGTTTCACAAACCATTAAATTTTAGTAATTTTAAGCTTGAAATTGCTCAAAGTTAGTGTACATTTTGGTTAATTTTTCCCCCTCAAGGTGTTGCGCATTTCTCCATATAGCGAATGCGCAACTTTTTTTATATGGAAGATAACACTCATCACCGTCACCAAAAATAATTTTCAAAATTCAATGCGATTTTTGAGTCACCTGAGTTAGGATTCCGAATGTATTTCTGTCATGAAAAAGCTTCTCATAAAAGATATCTGCCATTCGGAGTCGGCTTTAAAGTGTTTTTTGGTGGGTGCTGTTTCAGCGCGCTACCCTCAAGTGGCCCTGTGAAACCAGGACAAGTCTGTGGTTTCGTCGAATTCCTCAACCCACGGGACCACCGCCAAGCATTACATCGTGGGGGGCGTTTCCACGACAGTCGGTTCTATGTTACCGAAACGACCCGGATTTATATCCGGCCAAGGACTGTCACTCCAGCAACATTCCCCGTATGTAATTATGGAGAATGCTTATGCTGCTACAACAACAACAACGTGGGGGAGGCCGAATTAATCGTCGGTCCTTCGTCGTAGTCTTTCGCGGGTCCTTAGTTTCTTCATAGTCTCTGCTATGACATCACATGCTGCCATCCATTTTTCCCTGCTCTGCAGCATGGATTACACGAATGAATCTGGGTCGTAGTTTCCTCCAAATATGCTGCGAAGCTTCAATCTAGAGCCATAAAAACGCTTACATTCGAAGAATACGTTGTGGACGGCTTGTATCGCATTTAACCCACAGTATTCACAAGTGGGATCCGATTCGTGTTTGAACCGATGAAGGTATGCTTTGAAGCATCCATGCCCGGTCAAAAATTGAGTCAGGTAAAAATCCACTTCTCCGTGTTTTCTTTCGTGCCAGCTTCGCAAGTCTGGAATGCAGCGAAAGTGTAGGTACCTCCATTTGTGGAACAACAACAGGACGCGCGCCACAAATAGGAGGAGCAGCTCGGCCAAATACTCGAAAAAGGCGTAAGCGGCTCTACTCACTAACTTTAACAATTCGATTGGTACTGATTGTTTTGCGCCGATATGGTAAGCTGAAGATGGGGTAGCAGAGAAGATCTATTATTCTTGTAATGTCTCATACAGTTTTGCTTATATGATTACATTGTTTTATGCCGGTTTTTTAAGTTGTTTAAAAAAGTTGTATTTTTTAATTTTTTATACAAATATTTAGTTTTTTTTAGTGATAAGGGTGATATAATATGACATTCACAGAAACCACTTAGGAATAGCTAATTGATTTCTTAAAATGATAGTGCTTGAGAGGATAGTGTAGGAAAATAATTTTAAAATACTGTAAGGTCTATGAAAAACTAAAAATTTAAGGAAAAAAAATTAAAAAAAAATAATAGAATATAGGCATCAAATGCTTTTTTCAATTGAACTGCCATATTATTATAGGTGGCTTGTGCTTTTGTTTTTTTTTTTACTTAATTTGTTTGCATTTTTCTGCTTTGATATGCTCACTTATCTTACGTGCGACACATCCAAAGTATAAATTTAGTACTGCGTTAGACGCTTACTTTTATATGAACTAACTTTTAGCTTTCATTGGAAGACTATGCAGAATACCATTTTGCGTTTTCGTTCATGCTCTCGTATTTCTTTTTGTTACATTTGCAGATTTAGAAACGTGACAGATACAATACCAAGAACAAACAAAACAAAAAATATGAGTAAAAATATGAAAATAAAAAACCATACAGATTTACACTCTAAACGTTGTAGCACCCATTCGGGCTTAAACTAGGATCAGTTGTTTGAGACTTAAAAAAATATAAAAAAGAGAGAGCACTCAAGCAAATTTACATAGATTACTTATTGCGTCGCCTTATAATCCTAATCACACATGCACATGCATACATACATACAGATGCCATTGCATAGCCGTATGTGAAAACGGAAGGGAGCAGAGCAAATAAAAAACTAAAACTAAAGAAACAGACAACACAAAGTAAAAGCAAAATATAAGAATTGAAAATAAAAACTGAACTAGAGTATCCCCCTCCACTGAAGTAAACGTAATCGAAGAGCAGTGTGAAGCGCGACAGAAACCGCGGATTAACCGCGGCATATTATGTCACGAGACGATTACAATCCTGTAACTAGCTCTGGTGTTCGTAGCCCGGGTCGCTCAAGGCGGCTCACGGAATTGCCAACAGTCGATCGGTCGCCATCACGAGACTACGGTACACGTGGAAGTCCTCTAGGTGATAACCCAAAAAAAAAAAATACAATTTTTATATCTATGCAAATACATAAATTATTGGTTTATTTGAAGTTTTTTGAGATTTTTTCACAGTTTTCAGTTGTAGTCTCTGATAAGCAAAAATGCATTTAAATGGAAATGGCAACAAGCAAACAATTTTGATTTTAGTTATTTGAAAAGGTTTGCAATGCAAAAGTAGTGACCAAGCAAATTTGAGTTGATTATATTAAGCAAACAGCACCAAGCAGTTAATAAGAATAAGTACTAAAAATTAATACGTACTAGAAAATTGAAATTAAAATTAAATTATTTATAAGAACTAATTTGAATTTCACTTTAAAGGTGGGTTATTTTGCAGCAACTGGCTAGAGCACAAAAGTTATCAAGTTAATGAGCAATAAAAAATTAATGTGAATTTAGTACTTAACAAAAATACCAAACAAATGAGTAGATAAGTACTAAAAAGAATTTACTAAAGAGTACTAATAATAGAGTTAATTGTTTTGCTAAATAATTTCTTTCATTTCTAAGTACTGTTTGAATTACTTGTAGAGCTTAGAGTAATTTTTAGTACTAAAAATGTATTACTTAATAGGAATACCAATTTAATGAGCGCAGAAGTACTAAAAACCATTTATTAAAGTGTACTAATAATGAAATTTTTTTTTTTTTGTTAAAAATTTCATAAAAGGTTTAGTACTTCTTGATTAACTAGTGGAATTTAGTAGAATTTTTAGTACTAAAAGAAGTTCCAAAAATAATTTATCAGAACACTTAACAACAATACCAAACAAATTAGTTGAAAAGTACTAAAAAAAATTTAACAAACTGTTCTAATAATGGAATTAATATTTTTTGTTAAAAATTTCATAAAATTTTTAGTACTTCTTGATTCACTAGCACAATTTAGTATAATTTTTAGTACCAAATATGTATTATTTAACAAGAGTACCAAAAAATTAATGAAACAAATTTTTAGTACTCCTTGACTCACTAGTAGAACTTAGTATAATTTTTAGTACTAAAAATTTAATATTTAACAAGCGTACCAAACAAATTAATGGGCAAGTACTAAAAAAAATTAATCAAAGTGTACTAACAATGAAATTAATTTTTTTGTTAAATAATTTCGTTTATTTTTTAGTGCTTCCTGATTGACTATTAGAACTAAGTATAATTTTTAGTACTAAAAATGGAATTAATTTTTTTGTTAAATAGTTTCTTAAACTTTTTAGTACTACTTGACTCACTTGTAGAACTTACAATAGTATAATTTTTAGTACTAAAAATTTAGTATTTTACAAGAGCGCAAAACAAACTAATGGGCAAGTACTAAAAAAATTTAATCAAAGTGTACTAATAATGAAATAAATTTTTTTGTTAAATAATTTCGTTCATTTTTTAGTACTTCTTGATTGATTATTAGAACTTAGTATAATTTTTAGTACTAAAAATTAAATTAATTGTTTTGTTTAATCATTTCTTTCATTTTTAAGTACATTTTCATTCACCAGTATATTTAATTTTTAGTACTTTTTATTTTGGATTAATTTTTCTGCATCACTTAATGAAATCTTTTTGAAGTTATTAATTATTATAATTTTTTTTATATCTAACTAATAAAAATTTTTAGAACTAAACAATCGAACTAATTTCTTACAACTAATTAATTCTTAGGGGCTTCATTAATCTTACTACTAAAAGGGTGCTGAAAATTTGTGCTTAAAACTTAATTTAAAAAGTATTAAAAAAAGAGTTTGAACCAAAGAGCTGATTAATAAGTACTAAAATATTTATTTAAACGAAGCTGCAAGGAAGAAGAAGACGATTAATTTGTTTAATTAAATTGATTAGTTCAAAATAATTTACCATAATTTAAATAATTATTTCATTGAATTAATTAAACATAATTTTTTTAATTGCTTTTCAGTATTTTTTTGTTAATTAATTTAATGCATTTTTTAGTACTTCTTACCTAATTTTTGTACTACTAACTAATCAAACTTTTCGTTAGTTATTAGTTTATTTTTCTAATAATAAAATAATTTAGTACCACAGAACAAACAAATAAGTATTAGTACTAAAACATAAACAAAAAAATATTAGTACTAAAACATAAAACAAAAAAAATTTGCTCTAAAAAACAAAATAAAAAAATATTAGCACTGAAACATAAACAAAAAAACATTAGTACTAAAGAAAAAATAAAAAAATACTAGTACTAAAACAAAAACAAAAAAATTTTTTCTACCAAAAATAATATGAAAAAATATTAGTACTAAAGCTAAATATTGTTATAAAATTTAATCTTGGAGTGAAATAAAGAGATTGAAATGAGTGAATAGTTCTAAAAAGATGATTGAGTAATTCAGTTTTAATAAAATGGTTTTTAGCAAAAAAATTATTAATATTAATCGCATAAAAATGAATAGAATAAATAAAATTAATTAATTTTTTTAGTCAATTAATTTAAATTTTTTAGTCCTTATTAAGTAAGTTTTGAAACATATAATTATGTGCACACATCTATAAGTTATAATACATAATTTCAAAATACTTGTGTAGTACTAAAATCATTTGAAATCTTTTTTCTTAGTACTAAAAATGGTTAAGCAATAAACTTCTGTTGAAACTAACAATTTTAGTACTAAAATCATTTGAAATCTTTTTGCTTAGTACCAAAGAAGAAAGATTTTTAGTACTAAAAGCATTTGAAATCTTGTTCTTAGTACTAAAGAAAAAAGAACTAAAATCATTTAAACTCATTTGACATCTTTTCTCTTGGTACTAAAGAAACAAGATTTGTAGTACTAAAATCATTTGAAATCATTTTTCTTAGTACTAAAAATGGTTAAGCACTAAACTTCTGTTGAATCTAACAATTCTAGTCCTAAAATCATTTGAAATATTTTTTTTAGTACCAAAGAAAAAAGATTTTAGTACTAAAATCATTTCAAATCTTTTTTCTTAGTACTAGAGAAAAAAGATTTTAGTACTGAAATCATTTCAAATCTTTTTTCTTAGTACCAAAGAAAAAAGATTTTTTGTACTAAAATCATTTCAAATCATTTTTCTTAGTACTAAAGAAAAAAGATTTGCTGTACTAAAATAATTTGAAATCATTTTTCTTAGTACCAAAAATGGTTAAGCACTAAACTTCTGTTGAAACTAAGAATTTTAGTAGTAAAATCATTTGAAATTTTTTTTTACTACCAAATAAAAAAGATTTTAGTACTAAAATCATTTGAAATCATGTTTCTTAGTACTAAAAATGGTTAAACACTAAACTTCTGCTGAAACCAACAATTTTAGTCCTAAAACCGTTTGAAATCTTTTTTTTATTACTAAAAAATCGTTTCTCTTAGTACCAAAAATATAAATGAATAGCTTAAAATATTAAAAATGAGTTACTAAAATATGTATTAAACTAGTACTAAAAAAAGTAGGTTAAGTACGAATTAATTAAACTTTTTAGTACTTATAAATGAAATTACCGAAAACATTTGTGTACTAACTGGGTGCTGCAAAATAATGAAAAGTACTAAAATAAGCTTATTAAGTACTAAGATTATTAGTAGTTGTAGTACTAGTTTTACTACTAAAAATAAAAATCGAATTAGTACTAAAACAAATTAATTAAGAAATACTAGAAAATTTAACCCCCATAAATCAAATGATTTAATTTATTAGGGCTAAAAGTTAAGGCGTCGCTTTCAGTGAGAGCGAATACGGAAGTATGACCATCTCGATCAGTATAGAGCAACTCCATAACGGAGTTTGAAATCAGTTCAACACACAAGGGTACTCCTCTAGCTATCTGTGAGCTACCTTTTAGCACTAAAAAAAAAAATGAAACAACTAAGTTGTAAAAATACGCAATTTTTGGTGGTCCCTTTCTTTCTGAAGAGAAAAATTTTTTTAATTTCTTTTTTGCAAGGCTATTTGCTTATAGTCAGAGAGTTATGCAGTCCCTTTCCTGAGTCATTAATAAATATATCCAACAGTTACCAGCACCGAAAGATTTGTGCATTCGCCACATAAATTCCTATGAAAGCAGAAAAAAAATGTTGCATATCTTAAGGAGGACTGCCTTTTAGCTGTTTTAGTTTCCGTAGACTGTCAGACAACTCCTTACTAACTGTGGACAGTGCACCCCAATCGAACTGCCTATTCCACTAGCCACTTTAGCAACGGCCGCATAAAAGTTAAATGCATTACGTTTGGAGCCGCCAAAGGCCTTACGCCATCCTTCTTTTTCGATAGTAATTTCAAACTTCTTGCCTCTTTAAAAAGCGGAGCTATGCAGTCCATATACCTGTAGTCCTTTCATTAATCACCCATAAAATGGCTGCTTCACTGTGCCTACCACTTCTCTGAAAGAAAGCGACATTCAAATCCATCCGCCCAGTCCTTTTGGTGCAAATGAGGATCATCCGGATCACAGTGTGATTATCTACTATATATATATAAGTATATATTTCCTGGGTTCCCAGGTGCAGCATAAGGTCCCTTGTATAGGTCTCTTATTTTCAATACTATTGACCAATATTTAGGTATCTAAGTATGTATGTATGTAAGTACTTCCCTTCTGTTCTCGTGCAGTGATGTATGAAAAAGAGAATTGGTAGTGAATTGGATTGAAAACTTTTATTGAGCATCTAAATTAAGAATTGCAATGTATCAAATGTTTACTCTCATATATTTGCCATGCACTCGCATACGCACACACGCGCATTTAAGCCACGTTGTTTGCATTTATGCGTTATCAGGAGTTTTACAAAAGGCCAATAAATCAATACGAATGCATTATTTGGTAAAGGCATAAAAAGAATATTTGTAATTAAGATGTGTGTGTGTGTATGCATTGACATTTGACCTCTCCGCGTGGTGTGCATGAAAATATATGAGCGTGAAAATATATGTACATATTTATATTGAAAATTTTTATTAACTCATAAATAAATGACGACAATTTGTATATTCGTAGTTGTGTGTGTGTGCAGCAGGGAACACATGGAATTGGCATGTGCAGTTGTTTGCAGAAAAACGGAATTTAAAATTTGTTCAACTCAGAAAATGCAAATATTTTTGCGCCACTGAGTGAGGCTAATTGCACGACAACAGTTTTCAAAATATTAAAAACAAGAAACTGAAATTATATAGAGTTGATTATTATTATAGTACAGTTTTTTTTCTATTTTTCTATTTAATTCTTTTCGGTGCTGAATCGCATATTTGACTGATGGCAAAGTGGAGAGTGAAATTGTTTAAAATTTTCAAAGAAAAATATCTAAAGGTTTTGTAAATATCTGTCTAAATTTTGTCCGAAAAGGTTTGAGAACGAAATTTTTATTCCTCGCTTGGGCTTCAATTAATTTTTTCAAGTCACAGCAAGTGCTGATACAAAGGGTTTTTCAAATAAGAGTTGTTATTCCCGTAAAAGCTCAATGGTTTCTTTGCTTGTGTGGCTCCTAGCGCCATCTTGTTGGAGATAAACGTTGTCCAGATCAATACCATCTACATGAAAGAAAATTTCAAATTAGGCAACCTCACCGGTCACCTAAGTATCCTAAATAAAGTCAAAAACACCATAAGCATGGCTCAAGTTTCAGACCACATTGACCCAACCCTCTATTTCACAAAAGGATACACAGTTACCTTTCCTGAGAGGATCGAGTGGAAAACAAACTCAAAATGGATGATTGATGATTCACAAAAATGGTACACTGATGGATCAAAAAAACCTTATGGTGTAGGAGCAGGAGTAGTGGGGCCCAGAATCCACAAATCATTCACTCTCACCAGGGACACCACCACCATCTTCCAAGCGGAATTATACGCAATAATGGAAGCAGCCAACATCATGCAACGTAGAAACCACAAGAGAGTAAAGATTACAATACTCTCGGACAGCCAATCAGTTCTAAAAGCTTTAGATAGCTATACCTACAACTCAAAAACTCTCTTAGAATGCCACAAGGTACTCAATAAACTGAAATCCAAAAACAATGTCTCATTAATTTGGGTACCAGGACATGGGGGATATGACGGCAACGAAAAGACAGACTTTAAAGCCAAAAAAGGGGCAGCTGTAAATTTCATCGGACCTAGCCCCATGTTTGGATTTAACAAAAACAGTTTAAAACAAAAAGTAAAATACTGGGCTAAAACTCTAATAAATCAGCATTCGAACAACGTAGAGGGTCTTAGACACTCCAAAAAGTTCTTAAGCTTCAATGCTAAAAGAGCTAACTTGGCCCTCACGTTAAACAATAAGAGCATTCGCACTCTCACAGGCGCCCTCACGGGTCACTTCACCTGCAACAAACACTTACATAAATTAAGCATCACCTGCAGATTTTGCTGCGAAGATGAGGAGTCTATAGAACATCTCATCATCGAATGTCCGGGGTTGACGCATAGAAGGAAAAAGTTTTTAAACAAGCTCATGCTTACAGATGAAGACCTTCAATCACTTCCTCAGAAGGAGCTGGTACAATTCATAAGCCTACTTAACAGTCAATAGACAGCATAGGGTGCACAATAGATCAATATGGTCGCAGTGCTAAAGTCCCATACCTTAACCCTTAACTACCATTAACCATTAACCATTAATACCATCCAATTACGGCCATAAAAAATCGTTAATCATCTCTCGATAGCGCAATCCATTCACCGTTTATTGTTGCCCCAGCTTCATTTTCGACAAAGTAAGGTCCAATGACTCCGTCGGACCATAAACCGCACCAAACAGTCACACGTTGAGGATAGAGAGACTTTTCAACAATAACTCTTGGATTTTCTGAGTCCCAGATCCGACAATTTTGCTTGTTGACGAAGCCACCGAGGTGGAGATGGACCTCATCAGTCAAAATGATTTTGCAATGGAATTTTCTGGATCATTTTCATGCATTTCAACGACCCAATCAGCAAAGACACGACGTTGTTGATGATCGGCCGGCTTGAGTTCTTGTGTTAACTGGACTTTATAAGCCTTAAGACCCAAACCTTAAGGCCAAAATCCACAGAACGACGAGGAATGGACAAACCTGGGTTTTCTTCCACACTTTCGGCTACAACAGCAATAGTTTCGGCTTTTCTTGAGCGACGTGCGCGGGTTTTATTCTTCGTATCACTAACTTGTCCCAACAACTCGAATTTTTTCACAAATTTCGGTATTGCGATCCGATTTCGGTAATTGCTTCACGATGACCCAAAAATGTTCGAGTTTTACTTTTTTTCTGACTATGTTCAAGTGGTGGATGAATATGTTGCTGTCTCAGGATCACTAAGCGATAGCGAAATTTTTTCTGCGACATATACGAATGAAGAGATCAACGATGAAGATGATCCATCAGAACCTTTGGCAGAGGTGTCAGTTAAGGTGGCTGAGGCTGATTCGATAACTTCCTTTAACTTTTGTCTAGAAAACGAAACTGATGGCACTTTTTCTCCTTAAAAAAACAGGCTAGAAGTTTTCGAAATGTGCCGCTTACTGAAAACCTCATGCACTGATCACATTTCTAACTGTGAGGTTCTTTGCCGAATGCACCAAGGCAGACAACTCCATACGACGATAAAGCGGAAGAAGACTGCCTATCTGGGACATATTTTTTGTAATCAAAACTGCAGACCGCTTCAACTCATCCTGGAAGGAAAAATTGAAGGTAGACTTAGCATAGACAGAAAACATGTGTGATGGCAGCGTATTATTAGACAAAGGTAGCGAATCAACAACATTAGAGACCTATGGAATGCGACGAGGAGACGAAGTAGCTTTCAGCGAAATCACAAATAGTATACTTGAACCACAATAAGGTAAGAGATATAATAGTTGACGTGTGTTGGGTGAAATTTGTCCAAAGCTTCTACTAACTCGACTGCACCATTACGGCAGGAAACGGAGCAGATAAAGATGTTACTGCAAGCTAAACACAGTAAAGGTGGCCTTCAGGCGAATGCATACAGTATCGACGAGTTCGCAAATCTTCAGACATTCTAAACTGCGAATATTCAAGTTAGGCGCGAAGTCAATATTGTTGCTCGGATGCTCAACATGGCTGGTCTCCCACACCATCACGAAGAGGCTACAATCTTTCGTCAACAAATGTCTCTGCATCATCTGCAAAATATTCTGGTCGCACATTATCAGCAACGACGCGCTGTGGAGATCAACGAATGAGGAACCTATCCTATGACAAGCCAAATGCAGAAAGTGGCGATGAATAGGGCACCGGCTTAGAAAACTACCAGATAGCATTACGAGAACGGTCAAGGACTGGAACCCGCAAGGGAGCAAAGGTTGCGATCGGCCAAAGAATACTTGGAGAAGGTCTTGCCGAGTGTATAAGGAAAAACATATTTTAGCACTTACAAATTGTAAAAGAAATTACACTTATATGTATGACGCAGTACTTTTTAGAATGGCTAGTCCCGCGACAAAAATACATACACACAGATAAGGTGAAAAAATGGATGAAAGATAAAAAAATGAATTAAAATAGAACAGAACCTGTTTGTAAGCTCCCAAAGGCCCACATGAAAGAATTTATCAAAGCCTGGGAAGACAAAAATTAATGGGAAGTCAAAGGCAGTTTATACTCCTGAAGAGCATCAAATAGATTCCGAAACCTGGATAAAGCGGGCTTACGAACTCTCACTCACTACTATGTGTGACATTTTAGTCCATTACAGTGTTGCAGAGGTCGCAGTGCATTCTACTTCTTCTTGATTGGTGCGATAAATGCTTAAGCGATTTCGACCGAGTTTCGCAAGCGCGGCAGTCATTTCTTTCTCGTGCTAACCGGCGCCAGTTGGGCACACGAAGTGAAGACAAGTCCTTCTCCACCTAATCTTTCTAACGCAGGGGAGACCTTCCTCTTCCTCTGCTACCGTCAACTGATAACGCATCGAATACTTTCAAAGCCGGAGTGTTTGTACCCATTCGGTTGACATGACTTAGTTAACGTGGCCGCTGGATCTTTATTCGCCATGCTATGTCTATATCGTCGTGAAGCTCATACAGCCCATTGTTCCATCGCCTGCGATACTCGTCGTCGCCAATATGCAAAGGTCCAAAAAACTTCCGCAGAATCTTTCTCTCCAACAATCCATGTGACTCCTCATCGGATTTTGTCACCGTCCAAGCAACTTTAATACGACAGATCTACTCTGCCAAACTTGGTCGAAAATATGTGCGAATCGCACAAAATCCCTACTCAGTTTCGGCAAACTGGGCAGACGCCTAACACTCTCGCTCTCTACAGGGCATTGCTTGCTTGACCTCCACGCTTGAGCGTTTCTTGAAACGACTGCTGTAGAAGTTAACTGGAACTCAAGCACAAGCGGACTGCAGCTTATCTATGACAATATTTTACTCTCTAGGTAAAGGATTCGAAACCTCAGTCGCGACTTCTTTAAGGCACGTAAAGATTGCAGATCCATAACCACCAGAAATCTGACGACATTGATTTGGAGCACAAATGGGTTTGAAGGTAATTGCAACTCCCTGCGGCATCACAAGAATGCGGAGCCTAAATGTGTCTCATTAACCAAACTTTGGTTGCAGATAAGTCATGGAGCAAAGCGCACAACTAGAAGATTTCTCCATCGGTGCACAAATCTTAGTGTTGCAAGCTCACTGATGTTTCAAGGAAAGGGCTGTCGAAGTCCGATAGGACTGCATGCCATGTTTAAAAATTGACCCGCACAAGGGATAAAAGATGCATGAAATGTGGGTTAAGGTCGCATTGACCGTATGTGCCCAGCAGCACTTGCCAGGCTAGACTTAAGCTGATGCGGGCAGTAAAGTTGCAGAGTTGGGAATACCAAAAACAGAGTGAGGTTCCAAAAAGCACTAATCCAGTGGGCAGAAATATTATAATTTATTTCTCTGGCTGGCTATTCAAAGAAGTTTTTTTGCAAATATGCAACACAGTGGCAAAGATATTGTTGCACACCCTTTACTTTGTAGTCATTCCAGCTGATGCGTCGAAAGTTACCCAGTAGACAGTAGTTGCTACAAGTTAGTGGATGCCTTTGGAGTCCACGGTCGAGTGTTTACTAACGCTTCTGGGAGCAAAACATCGCATCGCGTGGTAACCACTTCAGTTCGTTGAAGTATTCAATAGCAAACTATGAAATGATGTTTTGGTTTGCGGAGATCTAATGGTAGCTCTTCTACTGTCCAAGTTTCGCAAGAGAACGTGGGGAGTTAGCCGCGATTTTCATGAACGTCTTCAATTCAAAATATTGCTGGGATGATGCATGGAAATTTGTCAAGCGAATTTTCGTACGATACGCCGTACGATACGCCAGCAGGACGAAGAAAGGCGAACAATATAGCTGTTTCAGCAGTGGCAGCTAGAGCTAAATAATATACGCCCTGGGCCGCATCTGAGCATACTGAATTTCCTGATAAATTCTGAATTGCACATCAAGCATTGTTCATGAGGAGGTCGCCTCAGACGTACCGACGACAATTACAGTCGCTTGAGTTAACGACTCGCAACCAAATCTTACGCCGACAAAACGTCAATGCCCCTGGTTATTATCACTCGCTCTCACAGTTCCATCTGCTTCATAAGGAAAATAATGGAGTCTGCATCAGCGACGCATAACCTCCATTTGGCATAGGTAGAGAGCCTAGACGCAGGTTTCTTTTGTGACTCCACCCTCGATGTAGTGCAAATGTGGCCCCGGGTGAAAGTCAGCCGAAGAGCGGAGATATCTTTTAGTGGGGACATGCGCCACATATCAATGGTCGGACGGGCTCACTCAAACTGTTTCTGACATTTTTAGCCTCCCTTTCCTAAAAAAAAAATAAGTAAAATAAAAACTTGTCTGTCGGTTAAATTGTGGTAAAATATAAGGTAGTTTTCGAGCTTCAAAGCGGGCGCTCCTGTGGCTGGCAATTCAGCTTGTGGAATTCTTCAGTGGTTTTCTTCAGTGATGATGGCAGACGTATGCCAGTTTAGGCTTCACGAAGACCGCTCATGAGGGCCACTTAATCGCGCACTTAGAATTTTGATAAATTTTCCACAATTTTGCTTTCACTTCACCCATCAGTCAAATGTACAAAAAATTCATCATTTATTTTTTTTTTTTTTATAAAAATCTATTTATTTTTTTTGTTCAAAATATTTAATCTAGAATAATTACTATTAATGTAGTCAAGTAAGAACATTTTTGTAAATTTTTTTAACTTTCAGTTTACTTACGTATGTACGTATATACATTAATTAATATATGAAAGTTGTACTTGTAATATTCTACTTTATTGTTTTTTCTTTATAAAACAAAAAAATGCAAACTTGAACCTAATCTTCATTTTATCTTACATCACGCATGCGCATGAAACATTTTTCTGTTGCATTTATCATCGCTTGGCGCAATCATTTACATTTTCATTTTTCGTTACAATTTCATTTTCTTATATTGTGGCAATATGTTGCATACTACCATACACGCACACATACATAACCACATACACATAATATATGTATACACCCTCTCTCCCTCCTTGATTGTAAAAAGTAGTTTAGAAGTAACCAATTTAGGCTTAATACTTCCCAATTGGCCATTAGGCGAACGTTGCCTGTGCAGTCGTGGAGGCTGCGTCGGTTTGTTGCAAGACGCCTCGCACTCATTTCTACACACGTCTAACAAATAAAGGTTCCTTCTTTGTGTCGTAACACAATAAGGCAGCAAACTGGATTACAACTATGGTTAGTCAATGCACTCATTAATCGCTCCATTCATTCAATGCGTCAATTAGTCGGTCATTAATGCATTCAACTGACATGAATGGCAACACTTAACTGATGAACTCGTTTAATTTGGTATTCCCATATTTGAGTTTCACGCCTTAGCCGGATTTTGTTTGAATGCTAAATTTGCAACTGACCAGAGAGCTGCGCTTGTCACAAAGCAGATTTTATTTTTCGTATTCCCACTAATCCCGTGGAACAATTCTGAGAATTTGTTTGCTTCTAATTTAATTTTAATAATTTTTTTAATAAAAATATATGCAGTTCATTTTCCCACAAAAACCATATAAATTCAAGTTTCAGAATTTGATTTTTTTTTTCGATTTAAAATTAAAAAAAAAAAAATATATTAAAATTTGTTTAAAATAAATATTTTTAAAGTGAGCAATTTTTATGGGATTTTAAAAAAGAAATGAAATTTAAATTATTTTTAATTATTTTAAAGTTTTTTTTTTACTTTCCATAAATATTTCTCACATTTCCATCAGAATTTTTAGAAAAATTTGTCGGGTACGCATTTTTATAGCCCGCAGAGTTTTGGTGTAATAAAGCGCAAGTTTGAAGTGGCTGAAAAGTCACTTGATTTTGAAAAAAAAACTTTTTTTTATCCCTAAAAATTTCTCACTTTTTTATAAGAATTAAAAAAAAATCGAGTACGCAGTTTTACGGCCCTTGAATTTTAGGAGTCATAGGCGACCTTGTACTTTTTCTCCACTAAAAATTTTAAACGGGCTTTCGAAGTTCCCTATCTCAATTTCACACCTTTTAAAGAGCATTTTTAGAAAAAAAATCGAGTGCGCACTTTTATTCCCCGTGAAATTTTAATATAATAAAGCGCAAGTTTAAAGTGGCTGTGAAACCGCGTGGTTTTTGAAAAAAAAATAATTTTTTTCCGATGTTGTCTATTTTCTGCACAAGAACGCGATTTTCGAAATTATCCATAAAAATATCACATTTTTTAATCAGAATTTTTAGCAAAAATTTGAGCTACGCAGTTTTATAGCCCGTGAGTCTTAGTAGCCCGTGGCGGTCTTGACCATTTTCTACACTAAACATTTTAAGACGGCTTTCGAAGTTATCCATACAAATTCCTCACTTTTTAATCAGAATTTTTAGGGAAAATTTCGGGTACGCAGTTTTATAGCCCATGGAATTTTGATATAATATAATAAAGCGCAAGTTTGAAGTGGCTGGAAAAACGCGTGATTTTTGAGAACCCATTTTTTTCTGGGATGTTGTCTATTTTCTGCACAAGAACGGGATTTTCGAAATTTCCATAAGCATTTCTCACTTTATAATCAGAATTTTTAGAAAAAATTCGGGTGCGCAGTTTCATAGCCCATGAGTTTTAGTAGTCCGTAGCGGCCTTGCCCATTTTCACCACTAAAAACTTTATACGGGCTTCCGACTTTTAAAAAAAAATTTTCGGGTACGCATTTTTATTGTCCGTGAATTTAAGTATAATAAAGCGCAAGTCTGATATAACTGAAAAGTCGCTTGATTTTGAAACCTAAAACTTTTTTTTGCTGCGATGTTGTCTATTTTCTACACAAGAACGCGATTTTCTAAGTTCTCCATACAAATTTCTCATTTTTTTATAAGGATTTTTAGAAAAAAATTCAGGTACGCAGTTTGATAGCCCGTGAACTTTAGTGCCCCGCGACGGTCTCGTCCATTTTCTCTACTCAAAATTTTGAACGGGCTTTCGAAGTTGCCCATACAAATTTCTCAGGTTTTAATCACAATTTTTAGAAAAAACTTCGGGGGCGCAGTTTCATAGCCCGTGGAATTTTGGTATAATAAAGCGCAAGTTTGGAGTGACTGAAAAATTGCGTAATTTTTGAAAACACATTCCTTTTAATGCAATGTTGCCTATTTTCTCTACAAAAAATTTTAACGCGATTTTCAAATCACTTCACACTTGCACTTCATTGCACTAAAACTCAATAAGTTATAAAACCACATAACCGCCATTTCGCTGAAATTTCTGCTTTTCTGCTTTCATTTGGAAAATTTTTCATAATTTTTTTTTTGTAAAACTTCACAAAATTTGAAACTTGAATTTATATGATTTTTACAGTAAAATGAAATAGATTTCCATACAAGAAATTATTAAAATTAAATAAGAAACAAATAAATTGTCAGAACTTGTCAATAAGTCACTGGAGCAATGCGCTCTTATTATTCTTGATTGACATAATAACAGCTTATGGTCGAGTTCAGCAAATCATATAAGTCATTTATTCCTTTGCTCTCTCCTGCGTTAGCTAGCAACAGCAAGTGCAGCCAAGTCCTTCTACACTTCGATTTTCTAATACAGAAGTGACTTCCTCTTCCCATGGCAACCACAGCGGGTACCAAATCGAATAATTTCAATGCTGGAACGTTTGCATTCATCCCTAAGATTAGGCCCTGCTAGCTGAACTGCAAATAGTGTCATCTAGTGCCGGGATTTTTAATAGCGATATTTTTCCCTGCATCAAACTTGGTTAGTAATCCTATGAAAATAGAAATACGCAAGAGTTTTATATTTTATCAAAGTCCCTTTCAAGCTCTATACCTACAATTCGCCCAACACTTTACAAATTTTGTAAAGAAATCCAAACATATAGGGAGCGATTTCTTGGCGCCCATAAAATAATCATTTGTCTCATCAATGACCAAAAATTTTACAAGAAACACCAGTCGATTTGTGCATCTAAAAAAATATCCTGCAATTTTACCATTTTGATTGCAAACTTGTGCGCCGGTGCCACCAACCTATGGATGATAACTTTTTTCTCCAATCTTTTTCTTCCTCTTGACCGGCGCAATAATCGCTTAAGCGATTTGACCTGAGTTTAACAAAATGTACCAGTCCTTTCTTTCTCGTACTAACCGGCGCCAGTCGGGCACACCAAGTGAAGCCAAGTCCTTCTCCACCTGATCTTTCCGACGCAGAGGAGACCTCCCTCTTCCTCTGCTAACACCAGTTGGTACCACATCGAATACCTTCAGAGCCGGAACGTTTTGCCATTCGGACAACATGGAGCCCCTGCAACAGTGACGTGGGTGCCGATACGCTAATGCACTGATTGTTTTTTCGTTGACAGGAGGTACTTCGTTTTGTCGATCCATTCTATCTTTTTCAAGGTATTCCTTGTGAAGGGTCACTAGGCTATCGTCAGCTTGAATTAACCATGATGAGTCCCTTATACCAATAGATCTTTTGTGCGCATACGCACTAAAATTTAATATCGCCAAACACTTTCTGGAAGTTGTCGAACGATTTCAACTTACGAATAATTTTTTGATTTCCAAAGCTTCACAAACCCGTACCTTCTTCAAATTCGAGTGCTCTAAAAACCTCGACTGTCCAACGTCGTGGCGCTTACACCCTTTTCGGGTATGGGGCCGCACACTGCTCCAATTTGTGATGTGCGCCTATTTATATTGTTTCACAATTGGAGGTACCTACAGATTTAAAGCCGCCTCTGAGCTTCAAATTTATGCTATGATAGTTTTTTTAAAGCAAAAATACATCTAGAGATTTAGAGCGGCTCACTGCTTGAAAACAGTGTCTCTATCACTTAGCATTCCATTTCTGTAGAGAGATTCAAAGTCGAAGCAGAACATACCCACTAAAATGTGGCTACCTGCAAGACCGATCACCCAGCGAATCCAACTGCAATGTAGCTCAAACTAATTTCTGAAGATTTCATTTACAGATAATGAAAGTCGCACTAAAGTAAAAAATTACAGAGCTTCATACTAATAGCGAATATCACAACTGAATTTCTCTCATTGCCCACTAAAGTTTCGACGTAAGGAAAATTTAACGCCCTTGGAAAATATCACACCCTTGACGGGTCCCTTTTTTATATAGCTCATACGCAGTTCATTTATATCGGTACCCCGATCACAAAGATCAACTAAGCTTTGAATGAGAAACTTTGGCTGAGTATAAAAGTAACTTGAGGAATTATTTTTAACCAGTGCCACGAGATACATTGCGCGTAGTGAGGCAATAAGATTGAGGCACTTTAAGCAAGTGGTCAAGCACGAACTACAGCCACGGTAAAATCCTCGCTGGCATGCCGGAGCTTCCCGGACTGGTAAACCTATCACTCGAATCTACAATTGCCATTCCAACGTACCCTCGTCGGATGATTGCTAATGGGACGATGTAAGACTGGAGGTGTCCATCCATATATTCACTGTTGACTCAAAGCTTGAAGTCAGGGTGGGCGAAGGTGTGTACGCCGAACATCTGGGGATCTCCTTCAGCTTTTGGCTTCCCGACTACTCTACTGTCTTTCAGGCTAAACTGATGGCTAGTATGAAAGCGGTGGAAATATATGGCGTGCAGTGTGATGCAAGACCTGGAAATGATATCTACATTTTCACTGATAGGCAGGCGGCGATAAAATCCATCACAAAGCAGTCGGCAACCTCAGAGATAGTCATGAAATGCTACACATCAGTTAGCGAGATGACTCTGTAGTTTCACCTGAAGGCAACATGGTTTCCTGGGCATTGCGACATTGAAGGTAGCTGTAGGGCCTATGAACTAGTGAGACTCGGCACAAAGTTGACGGATGAGTATACAGAGACTGACATTGGCCATTGACCCATGCAGACTTGTAAGATACTTACTTTTGAGCAGCGGATGAAAAATGGCGTAATAAAACCACCTGCAGAATCGCCCGACAATTGTGGCTCATTCTCAATGCTAAACGCACAGAATCTCTATTAAACCAAAACAAGCACAGTCTTAGCACACTGATTTCCGTTACAACAGGGCACTGCCTAATAAGCA
The DNA here is from genome assembly GCA_037575425.1 of Anastrepha fraterculus. Classification (NCBI taxonomy): domain Eukaryota; kingdom Metazoa; phylum Arthropoda; class Insecta; order Diptera; family Tephritidae; genus Anastrepha; species Anastrepha fraterculus. Next base: position 161,665 of record JAYXIM010030390.1, read on the forward strand.
GACACGCCCAGAGGATTGGTGTGCAAACATATTACTTCTGCAGAAGATGTGTAGGTGAGGAAGAGGAAGAGACGGTCTCACACCAGACGATCTCTTTCACTGTGCCATTGCCCTACTCTATCAAGACGTAGCTTTACTATTCTAGGTAGACTATACTTTAATTGGAATATCTCAGTACTGTGAAAATCTGGGATCTCCTAAAATTTCTTAAAAATACACACTGGATAAGGACAAGCTCCCCACGCGGCATCACAATAGGCTATGAGCCTGAGTGTGTCTCACAGTGGACAACCGCTTCAACCTAACCTAACCACCACGAGAAAAGCAGTAGAATAAATTGAAGACTAATACGGATGGCTTAGAGTGGCGAGTTAAACTATTCCAAATGTAGTTTATCAAGAGAAAATTAAGTAGAAGGTTTCACAAAGTGCCAATAATGAGATTTCACGATCTCTTAGCTCATCCTAGCATCCAAGCACTCAGCCAATTTTGCCCATTGCGCTTAAGGCCAAAAGAGTGCATTTCAAAGATAGGGACAGACACACAGGAGTTACTGAGATGATTACAGCTTCTCCTCCAGACAGCTTCCGCAGAAAATACTTTAAGCAATCTCAAGTCTTCTCGCATAGACCCGTAACGCACAGCAGCTCCCTCGAACACTCCCGATCTACCCGAGGCCAGAAAGATCTCACGACTTTGCACGTTTGCGCACTAACCCAGCGCTCACTGAGTTGACGTGAGACCCATCTTGTCAGAAGTGGACCACAGGTTCTTATGGAAAAATCAATCCTCTCGTTTTGGGATGAAACCGTCTCCAGGGCCGCTGTCTAGCCAGTTCATCAGCCCAGCAGCTTCCTTCTATGCCGTTGTGATGGGGAACCCACATGAGCCTAATATCGAAGTATTCGGCTGCAATCGAGAGAGAACGCACAGCCAACAAAAGCACAAGACCTTTATTTTCGCTTGGCTGTCGGAGTATGTAAGTCCTTTGGAATAGATACAGAAGTAAGCAATCAATTCCCTGCTTCTTTAAATTCGGCTACCTCCGCTGTAAAAAAACCACAGTGGTCCAGAAGTCTAAATTTGAGCTTGATAGAGAGCCCCTCAGAGAATACTCCCCCATCAACTCTTCCGTCGACTTTCGAGCCATCCGTAAATTGACTGACTTCTCCTCAATCGATTCCCTGCTTCTTTAATTGCGGCCCCCTTCGCTGGGAAAACACTATAGTGGTCCAGAAGTCCAACTTTGAGCTTGATAGAAAGCTCCTCGGAGAATACTCCCCCTTCAAGGCTTCCGCCCAACTTCGAGCCATCCGTAAATTGGTGCTTTTGTGGGTGTCAGTACTGCATCAACGATTCAACTGAGCTCTACTAAGGCAAGCTCTGATTTACGCGATCTTTCATGCTAGGCTTGAACCTCAAAATTTTCAAAGTAAAGAACCGCAGTTCGCCCACTCATCGACCACTCATTCGTTGCCTTGAACACCTCAGTTAGTTCAAGATCATTCCACACATTGCAACATATTGTGGCATGTAAAACAAAACATAAAAGTAAAGCTTCGAGTGTCCACTTCGTAAAAAATAAAATGCGAAAATTGTGCCGAAGCCTCTTTTGCAGAACTAAAGAAGCGCCAGCAACACTTCAGCCCATTTTGTACTTTGTTTATGATGGCATAATTAAAAATATGCATATGTTTGTGTAAGTGTACAGTTTGAGTGGCTCGATGTATTATTATTGGCAAGACAAACCGTTGCTGATGCTGATAACATCGCTTTTCCACTTTGTTGTACTGTTTGATAGTAGCCCAGTGCACGCACAAAAATCCCAAGGCGATAATTAAAATTTCCATAGACCGGTCAAAGTTCCTCGAACACACATACATACACACACATTTCCGAAGCTAAATATAAAATTAACGCCTTTAGTTCAGGAGCAGTTTCATGCACGCCCTGACACACACAGATACATGCACGAAAACCAAACACACTTACATACACACACACACACCAACACATACTCGCTTAATAACTACTTTTTCCAATTAGTTGAACTATAAAATTATATGAAAGCTTTTGTCATTCTAGTTAATTTTCTTTTATTTTTCTGTTATTATTTCCATTAATTAACTGCTTTTCACTCTGTTGCCAACAAGTAATTCATTGCCAACATACTCATGCATATGTATTTGTGATAGCATTGTATTTTTGCCTACAATTCTCAGTTTTTTTTTTTTCATTTATTTATTTTATTTTATTTTTATTTTTTTTTTCTTTTTTAGTTCAACACTTGTTAAGAAATTTTAATATTTTGAAAGCGTTCATTTAAATGCTTTGACACGTACTAGCAATTCCAGAAGAAATACGATAAATCCCCAATGCACTGTTTATTTTGATACGTTACCCGATTCCGCAATAAACCACCTGATCAGCCAAAAAATTAAAAAAAAAAAATCCCCACCAGCAATCACCAATTAACTAACACCACCGACCACTCTTCACAACCACATCCATAATCCTTGCGCAATCACGTCTCTCTCTCTCTCTCTCTCTGTCTCTCTACTATCACGTATCACATCCCTTAGCCTCATCACCCTCATTATTATCATCGTCATAATTGTGTGAATTACAGCAATGGGCAGTCCATACTATAGAGACATGGATTAGCCAACAAGTCCAGCCGGTGCGGGCCACCATCGGAGCCGAAGCGCCAGCAGACCACCGATGTCACATGCCATGGATTATCCAAGTAATTTGAAATTTTTTATTTATTGCTAAATACAGCTGATCTCTAATAACAGTCAGTTAACTTTAAAGCACAGTTACAGTAAAGTCGTATATTAACTGCCAGTTAGCGTTTGATTAAGTGGCTGCTAACTGCTGGTTAAAAATAAATTTGAGCGAAAATTTTAACCCCATTAAATAAAAGAGTAGCATCCAATAAACGAAACGCTAACTGTCAGTTAGCGGCAAATACTCTGTGCTAGGTGATAGACGCCTTAACCCAACCCCACTTAGCTGGCAATTAACTGGAGCTTGAGAAATCAGCCTCAATCGAAAGTGGGCGTTATTACCGTTACACATATCTATTTTCTACTGTTGCTTTCATAAATTTGTTAAACAAAAATCCTCACCTAATTCTCTTAAACACAGGAACACGCTATCAGTCGCTGGATCGCGGTGGTTTGGTGGATCCGCATGATCGGGAATTCATACCTATACGTGAGCCACGCGATCGCTCACGTGATAGATCGCTCGAGAGAGGATTGTATCTGGAGGATGAGCTGTATGGACGATCGGCGCGACAAAGTCCCAATCCTATAGGTAAATTTTCAAAAAATGTTATGGAGTTTTATCTGAAACTTTTTTATATGCAAGTAGTCAGGTACATTCCCGCTCCTCACAAAGAAACATAGGCTTCCTATAGTCATCGCGCTAGTTTTTAAGGGTGTTGTAAAGGATGGTTAAGTTTCAAGGGCCGGTGTTGATTTTGAATGAAATACAATTTTTTTAGGAAATTATTATCATTTCTCTTTATTATGCTAATATTGGTGTGGCTCAATTACGTATGGAATAAAATATTGGCCAAATAGATGCCGCGGTCTCGGCGGCACAGCTCCATCCGATGGTCCAAAATATCGATGACGCTGAGGCATAATTGAGGTGCTGAATTATCTCATCCTTTAGCTCTTGAATTCTTGCTGGCTCATCGACGTACACCTTTTCTTTCAAATAACGCCAAAGAAAAAATTCCAACCGTGTCGTTGACGTTTAGGTGTGGTTTACATTCAACATGGGCCCTTGAAATTTAACCACCCTTTAGATAACTTTTAGAGAGATTTTCAAGTACTTGTATCAAATGGGGGTTAACACCGCGCGTTACACATTGGCACTACACATCTGCAGTGACGTCATTCTTAATAAATGGCATACTTATATGGTGGCCATCTACTCAAAAGGCGATTTACGCTTAGGTCCAATGAGCAGACTTGTTATGCATCTTTGGAGAAGAACTTGAAGAACTACCACAAACAAAGCGCTGGAAGTGCCACTCAACTTGTCTGCACTAAGTCTTGTGGGGAACACGTGGCTGTCGCCTAGGAGATTAGGGTTAAAAGTACGGTGCTATGGAAATATCAGTGATTTGGGCACGCCTCTATTTTGCACACTCTGAAAAGTCACAAACAAGAAATGGACTACTCGACTCTTAGACACAGCTTCGACAGACTCTTCAAAACGAGCGTACCATCAAATGGAGAGTGGCAGACACCAAGGCCATGGAGAAGGACTATGAAGAAGAGATGCTATGAAGAATTTTCGAAGGAATTGGGTCCTGAACTATTCGTACGGCTACCAGTCTGCTGCAGCGTCTATCAGGCAGAAGTTCTAGCTATAAAAGAAATAGTTATGTATCTAAATAAGCATGTCGTAACAAAAACTACTCTAAATTTATTCTCGGTTAGCCAGGCAGTCTTTGAATCAATGATTGAGGCCATACTACAAGTAAGAACAAAGGGCAGAAAAGAAGTGAGAGCAAAGATGCTTAAATCTTAGTGCCACGAGAGCGGGGTAGCTAAAGAGCAGGTGCTGAGATGCTTCCACCTCATCCTCCATACAGCTGACGCAAAAAGTACTCGAAGTTATTCCGAGTCTCACGGCATGTATACCCCGCGGATAGTGCCCCGTGAGGATACCCACAAAATTTGAGAGCTGAGATTTTGTCATCCTCAGAATATCCCTCTAATGCCTCGGATCTAAACGTGGTCAGAAGGGTTTCGCGAGCTTACACGTTCGTGTACTTTCCCAGCGCTCACTGAGTTGGTGCCAACAGAGCAAAATCTGCCCATCCTTCCACGAGTAGAGCGCAGGTTGTCAAGGGGATCCCGATCCTCTCCTTTCGCGGCTACACTAACTCCCAGGTCCCTTGTCTGGCCAGCTCGTCGGCTTCGCAGTTTCGAGCAATGTCACTATGACCAGGTACCCAAATTACCTTTATGACGAAGAATTCTGATGCAATCGAGAGTGAGACCAGGCGTTCCCTGACCAGTTTTGAGTGTCCCATAACAGAGTCTACGGATCTAATTGCCGCTTGGCTATCGGGATAAATATTTACAGAGACATTGAGGGAAATTGTAAAGCCAGGAAAGGTACTACTCTTCAACTGCTCGGTGATAGAAGTACCGTTGGGATACCTATGGCCACGAGCAAATTAATAATTAAGAGGATGAGACAGTTGAGCACTTCCTTTGCAATTGTCCAGTCTTAGCTAAGATCAGAGCAGGCAATCTAGGTAAATATTTTTTCAATTCTCTTACGGTACTGTCTGGCGTGGGGTTGGCAACAATTCTGCGTTTCATAGGAGCCACAAAATGGTTCCACGAAGAAAAATAAATGAGACTCCCGTGTCGCAGAGGGGTATCTCAACGGACCTGTCAGGTCCAAGAGAGTTGGTCGTATAGACCGACTACCACCATAACCTAACTACTCATCAGATGTCATATCCCTTTTGGACAGAATGCTTAACAGCAGTTTTCGCTGAACGTCGCGTTTGAATTCGTTATACCAGAAGTTCACCACATTTTTCCAGCCACACAGAAAATGTTATATACTTACGAGTACGAGGCGTACCTAAGCATAACAAGTGCCATGAGAACTACCCCAACTGCTGGCAAGGAAGCGCATTTAAATTTACCACCGCTACAAAAAGAAGCTACTATGCAAGCACTCTCTTTTCATATGAAAGAGAAACTTAAACCAGGAGATCTTACTGGGCACCTCAATATCTTGAATAGGGTTCAACATGCAGTATGCATAACCCTGCATAACCCTAATCCATAATAAACAGATACAGGGTTATCTTCCCATCTAGGGAACAGTGGAACACTAACCCAACATGGCTAAATGATGACTCATAAAAATGGGACACAGCTAGTTCCGAAACGCTTCAAGGAGTAGGAGCAGGAATAGTCGGGCCTGGAGCACGCAAATCCCTAACACTAAGTACCGATCCCACGATCTTCCATGTGGAGCGCTTCACCATAATGGTGGAAATCATATCCAAAAGAGGGTTCGAGAAAGTTAAAATTCAAATACTTTTGGACAGCCAATCGGTTCTCAATAGCTTCACATTCAAGTCAAAAGTCCTAATGGAGTGCAATAATGCATTCAACAAACTGGCTACTCTTAATCAGGTCTCACTGATTTGGGTACCAGAACATGAGGGACACGAAGGAAACGAGAAGGCTGACTTTTATGCCAAAAAAGGGGCTGAAGGGCTATTTATTGGGCCAACCCCACTTTTCGGCTTTAACAAAAATAACATAAAACAGAAAACCAAAAAATGGGTCCAAACTATAATCAGTGAAAACAGGAACGGCACAAGCGGCCTTAATCACTCCAAAAAGTGGTTGAACTTCAATGCCAACAGAGCAAAATCTGCTCTAAACCTAGATAAAAAGGGCCTCAGACTACTCTGTGGAGCACTTACAGGCCACTTTTCCTGTAAAAAAAGAGGTTGTCTGTAAAGTCGGTTTACTGACGATAGTTTAACGTGATAACGTCATAAGAAAATATTGATGGAATGGTTGCATTTTTCAAAAGAAAATTTTAATTTTATTTGTTTGATAGATATTTTGTATGGATATAGAGAATGAGGTAACATTAACATAACATAATATACTTTAACATAACATAACATAACATAACATAACATAACATAACATAACATAACATAACATAACATAACATAACATAACATAACATAACATAACATAACATAACATAACATAACATAACATAACATAACATAACATAACATAACATAACATAACATAACATAACATAACATAACATAACATAACATAACATAACATAACATAACATAACATAACATAACATAACATAACATAACATAACATAACATAACATAACATAACATAACATAACATAACATAACATAACATAACATAACATAACATAACATAACATAACATAACATAACATAACATAACATAACATAACATAACATAACATAACATAACATAACATAACATAACATAACATAACATAACATAACATAACATAACATAACATAACATAACATAACATAACATAACAAATTACCCCGTATTAAAGCACTTATCAACAGCTTTCATTTGATACCCATATTGTACATACACATCCGAAGGTTGCCCGGGTCCACGTTTTGACTTATATCTCGAGACCCTATCTACCAATAGGTATTCAAACTATACGGAAATCATCTTCAATACCTCCTTAACAATGTGTGTAAGTTTGGTTTAATTCGGTGCAAAGACACGGCGGGTCCACGTTTTGGCATATATTTCCAGACCCTAGGCACCAATAAGTATGAAAATTACCCCGTATTAAAGCACTTATCAACAGCTTTCATTTGATACCCATATTGTACATACACAACCAAAGATTACCCGGGTCCACGTTTTGTTCTATATCTCGAGACCCTATCTACCAATAGGTATTCAAACTATACGGAAATCATCTTCAATACCTCCTTAACAATGTGTGTAAGTTTGGTTTAATTCGGTGCAAAGACACGGCGGGTCCACGTTTTGGCATATATTTCCAGACCCTAGTCATCAATAGGTATGAAAATTACCCCGTATTAAAGCATTCACCAACAGCTTCAATTTGATATCCATATTGTACAAACACATTCTAGGGTCCACGTTTTGGTCTCTATCTCGAGACCCTAGTCACGGAGCAGCATGAAAAATACTCTGGACTAAAGCATTCACCAACAGCTTCAATTTGATATCCATATTGTACAAACACATTCTAGGGTCCACGTTTTGGTCTCTATCTCGAGACCCTAGTCACGGAGCAGCATGAAAAATACTCAGTACTAAAGCATTCACCAACAGCTTCAATTTGATATCCATATTGTACAAACACATTCTAGGGTCCACGTTTTGGTCTCTATCTCGAGACCCTAGTCACGGAGCAGCATGAAAAATACTCTGGACTAAAGAATTCACCAACAGCTTCCATTTGATACCCATATTGTACATACACATCCGAAGGTTACCCGGGTCCACGTTTTGACCTATATCTCGACCCCTATTTCCAAAATAAAATATAATCCATGTTACTCGTGGATGATGTAGCTTTCCAATGGTGAAAGAATTTTTAAAATCGGTCCAGTAGTTTTGAGCCTATTCATTACAAACAAACAAAGTTTTCCTCTTTATAATATTAGTATAGACAACATATTTTATAAGGTATATGGTAAATATTACCATACATTTTTTCCTTCATATATAATAAAAGAATTAATAATTATAACATTAAAACAACAGGTATTATTAACAAACTTGGTTTTATTTTAAATTCTTCAAGTGAATCAAATTAATAATAATCAATAAGAAGGCATATGCAAATACAAATACGAGAATTTATATATGTACATTTGCGCATATACATACATACATATATACGCTCACTTAAGTAGGAGAGAGCAAGATATCGAACGTTGCCGTTCGTTTGCTTTGTTTGCTTTGTCGTTCGTTCCGCCCTTTCGCTTGCAGTTCATTCAATGCAATGAGCAAGGTAACACTAATATGAGCAAGGTAACGGCAATGAGCAAGGTAACACTAATATGAGCAAGGTAACACTAATGAGCAAGGTAACACTAATATGAGCAAGGTAACACTAATGAGCAAGGTAACACTAATATGAGCAAGGTAACACTAATATGAGCAAGGTAACACTAATGAGCAAGGTAACACTAATATGAGCAAGGTAACACTAATATGAGCAAGGTAACACTAATATGAGCAAGGTAACACTAATGAGCAAGGTAACTACATATGAACAGTAATGAGCAAGGTAACGACACATTTTTTCGTGCGTGCAGCCTGTTAAATCGAATTATAAGACGTTATCACGTCAAAAACTTTTTAATATAATAGGGTTACCTAGTCCAAGATTACGCAGGTTCTGTTGTGATGAAGAGGAGTCTATGGAATACTTAATCACCAACTGTGAGGCATTAGGACACAGGTGGCACAGAATCCTGGGCTCATAACTACTAGAGTAGGAAGACCTACAATTACTCCCTCCTAAGGAGCTGGTGCGACTTCTCGGTATACTAAATAATTATAATTAAGTAATTAGGAGCACATAATAGACCAATCTAGTCGCAGTGCATAGCGGCCTTAGCATAACCTGTACAACCATTACCATTTCCAACGTGATAGCCATTCTCTTCTGTAGTAAGCACAGTAAAATTTCTTGCTATTCGGATATATGACAAAGTCTAAAAACGCAAATCAAATAAATAGAATTTCCAGCCACGTTTCATGATGTAAAAATACAGAGAAGCCCCTTGTACCATCTATAAGTATAGTCAGCGTGTCTCGCATTCGAACAAAAATTAGCATTTCATTGCATTTCTCAAATTTAACAGAACTCTTAGCTGCAGCTAACCATTCAGAAGAGGTACTCGGCAAAGCTGCTAACATTTTTCTTAACAGAGCCCATCTGCTGTTGCATTACTCTGTAATGCAGAAACTACAATTCACTAAATGGTCGAAGAGTGAAATGATTGACGTATCACTCTGACACTCCCCAAATAGCACTAAAGCTTCAAGGAGTATACTGATTATACTTTTAGGCATCCTAATGATTAGTTAACCTATTCTTAGGGACTAATTTTCTAGTAATAATAGCAGTTCTTGTTCGCTTCTGCTATTGACACAAATACTACATTTTGTGGTTCCGGAGTGGTGGAATTTCTTCATCTCAGGAAAGACTTCCAGCAAAAGATTTAGACTCCTTAGCTTGTGAGAATGGAAGGTTTTATTCTTTGTTAGTGGGTTTCCAATATTCTTGTTCTTTTGTGCCGTTTAGCCAGGAGTCCAATCGCAGAAATTTCACAAATTGGTTGGTATATTCTACTTGGTATTTCAAGTTCTTCTCATTCTTTGCGATTACTATTTATTCTACGAATTTATTGTGCATCGAGTGAATTTTGTTATACGCCGACTCCTGTCTACCTAATTCGTATTATTTTTTATTTTTTTGTGAAACTTTCAAGCACTAGGAGCCATGATTTTAGCTAAGTTGAAGCTTCATACCATTTTTTCTATACAAATATAGAACAACAAAGGATCAAAACAACATGACGAAGAGGCCTTTGAGGCATTTAATAGTCCATAAATGACACAATTAAGTGGACTCTTAGCAGAAAGTAAAATCAATATCACCATTTACGTCATCTCCCGCCACAGGAGTAACAAAAATAATGAAACGTCATTCAAATTATAGAACAAAATTCAGTTTTTTTTCCAAAACTCATCATTTCCACCAATCAAAATATGTTGCCTAATTACTCGATATCAAATACTTTCTTACTTCTGCTCCCTTATTAGGCTACCAAACGGGCTTACCATCATCGGATCGAGCGTATCTGGGCGATTTGCAACATCAGAATACAGATTTGCAGCGCGAATTGGGTCAGCTGAAGCGTGAATTGGAGCTGACAAATCAAAAATTGGGCAGCTCAATGCATAGCATAAAAACGTTTTGGTCGCCGGAGTTGAAGAAGGAGCGTGCGTTAAGGAAGGAGGAGAGCGCCAAATATAGTTTGATCAATGATCAGCTAAAGTTGCTGAGCACAGAGAATCAAGTAAGTAACCGGCATAGCTGCCTACTATGCGCGCTACAATGCAGTGGATGCTGGTGAAAGTAGCAGCACATCCATTAAAATCCATTATTATATGTCTCAATCAAAAGTGTAGAAATATGCAACCTTTTTATTATTGAATAGAGTTAGAAATCATGGGCAATAAATTTATCTCCTTTTTCAAAAATTTAGCATGTTTCAAAATAGAAAAAAGCGCGCTAAATAAATATGACAGTAGGAGTTTTTGAAAAGTTTTGACAGTTTATGTTTTTTATTTAATTTTAAGATTTTTTTTTGTTAAAACATAGTTGGTTCTCCTACAAAAACCGTATCGTACATGTAAATCCTTGCTTCCAACTTTGTGCAAATAAATAAAAATTCAACCTTTAAAGAGTATTCAAAATTTGTATCTTTTTATTTCACACTGTTAAAAAATTATAGTCAAAATTCGTAGCAATTTTAACAAAACATTTCACCATATAAAGAAATTTTTTTTTATTTTTTTTTTTAACACTGTTAAAAAAATATCGTAAAAAAATTAAACAATTTTAAGAAAATAAAAAAAACATTTTACCATTTAAAGAATACTCAAAATTTTTTTTATTTTTTTACACTTTTAAAAAAATAGTCAGAAATCGAAGCAATTGTGAAAGCAATTTTCATCATACAATGCACTCGCGATAATATGAACTAATTAAAACCAGGCCTGTTCAGTTTTGCGAGATTGTTCATATTTACGAAAGGCAACTAAATTGAAAAATATTCTATTTAATTAGTTTTGAGAGGTTTTTGTTTTATTTAAAACCGCAGAAGAAACGTTGTTTATTCATTTTTTCACATTTAACAAATAAAAAATTAGTTACTGTCGAAAAGTTTTTCATACTTAAATTCTTGCTTTGTTTAATTAAAAAAAAATTGAGTTTACGTCGAAAAAAAATCAGTAATCCGCTTTTGTTGTTTCTTTTGTTCAAGCGTCTTAAAAACTGCCTTTTCCCTTAGCTTCTTCAACACATTTAAATCCCATTTATCAACCGTCTTAATCGCCTTTTCCGGCTTCACAGAACAATCATCATCGTCGGAAATTTCCTGTATTTCATTGTCATTGCATTCAATAGCATCATCGTTCCATTCTCTAACGTTGAAAGCACTGCAACGATTCAACCGAAAGTGAAATAAAAAAAAATAAGAAAGAAACTTCTTTGACTAACGGTTCTAAAACACAAACCTCAGGTCTCAAGTGTGACAAAAGTTGTCTGCACCTTCCTCCAAATCCCTTACATTCATAATTAAGTTGCTTCGAAGAACACTCAAAGGGACATCATCTTCAGGATCCTCTTGATTTTCGACCATACTTAAGACATTGCTCCAGCATTTGGGTAACACAACCGCATCTACGTTACTCCATGTAGATTCTAAGGTAACAATCGCTTCCTTAAGCGTAATTTGCTTTAGAGCCTTAAGCAAATCAAACCCCTTAGCAGCAACAGAAGCCAAAAGACTGTTTCATAGTCATCCATGCGGATTTCGAATATCAATAATACACTGGGCAGTCAAAACCTTTAAAACAACGGGAATTTTTAGCCTTTCCGACTAAAAGAAGTTTGAGTTGATGAGATCCTGACGGATTTGAACAACACAAGAAAGTTACTCTTTGCTTTTTCATCTTCGCACCTGGGGCAGTTTTTTCTGACGATGACACATACATACGTCTTTTGTGGCAAAAGTTTCTAGTATAAACCGGATTCATCGGCGTTGTATGTTATAGTTGCTCACGACTTAATCCAAGCTCCTCCATTTTCATCTTTAACGCCTTTTTGAATGGGTCAACTAACTGGGGCTGTGAAGATAGTTTTTCTCCAGAAACTTCGAGCAACCGAACGCCATATGTCTTTTTAAAATTTTGAAGCCATCCATTACTGGCATTGAATGCAAGGCAATTTTCATTAATTTTAAAATGGTGGTCTTTTGTTTTGTCTTTCAACATAACCCCGCTAACCGGGAGCTTTTTGTCTCTCATATTGAAAAACCATCGATACAGAGATTCTTCCATTTTTGGGTACTCTGAATGACGTAAAGTTTTCCTCTTTTCAGCCCGATAAAAGTATTTTTGACACATTTAGAGATACTCGTAGCACTCCATATTTACGCGATAAGTTAGTAACACTTTGACCCTTTCGTAAATATTCTACAATATCTCATTTTCCTCTTAAGGTCAAAAACTTATGTTTTTTAGTGCATTTTTTAAACTGATTAATATTCAATAGTTTTGCAAGAAAATGAAGTACCAATTATGCTCGTATGAAATGACCAACTTACGACATTGAAAATTTGTATTGATGACTGAACATAGGAGAAGGCAAAGCATGTATCATACACGTGTATGTGAGTGAACGCAAGCATTTCTCAGCGACGGGTTAGTTCATTTTAAATTTTATTAACTAGGGGATTCCCCGATTTATTAGGCTCATGAAATTCGATAGAAATTTGAAAATCAATAATGTTCATATTTTAGAGTACTCAATGCAAGCGAAAAATCGTTCATATTTTGGGGTGTTCATATATTAGGGTGTTAATATTATCGCGAGTTCACTGTATAAACAATAATCAACATTTAAACTCATTTAAAGTCAAAAGTCAAAGAAATAGTAAAAATCTTAAAAAAAATGTTTATGTTGTTAAAAAATATACGAAAAAACCAAAGAAATTTAAGCCACTTGAAACTTGCATTTTGTTATAGCACAATTTAATGTGCTAAGAAACTGCATACCCAAAATTTTTCTAAAAGTTCTGATTGAAAAGAGTAAAATTTTGAGAAAAATTTGTTGAATTTTTTTTTTTTTTTGTACTTCCACAAGGCTTGAAACTTATATTTATATGGCCTTTATAGAAGAAATAATTATATATTCATAAAACTTTCAAATTAAAATTAAATGAGCAACACATAAATTTTCGAAATTTTTCAATAAATAAATAAATAAATTTTCGAAATTTTTCAATCAATAAATAAATAAATTCTTAAATAGGTGCAAGGCTATTTAACGCAGCGCACAAGAGCATGTTAATAAATATGTGGTATTTAACATCTCCTACTCTTTACATTGCTCTACTATATTTTAGTAATGTTCATCATAACAGAGTACTCAGCAATACTCAGCAAAGCAACTTCCTGCAAAAAACTTCAAGAACAAAGTTTTCATAGTGCTCCGCTACATTTGCTTACACTACCCCAACATAACAGAGTTCCTCATAACAGAGTACTCAGAATGTAAAGTTCTCATAATGCTCCGCTAGTTTTGCTAACATAAGCCCAACATAACAGAGTTCTCACATGCTTTAATACATCTATTGAAATTAAAAAAAAAATTATAATAATTCTCTGTACATTCTTACAATTAAATATTTTGTTTTAGAAGAATTGCTCTTAACAATAATTTCCTATGATCGCCACCCCTTTCTGCAGAAACAAGCAATGTTGGTGCGGCAATTGGAGGAGGAGTTACGCATGCGCATGCGGCAACCGAATATTGAAATGCAACAACAAATGGAGGCATTGTATGCGGAAAATGATCACTTACAGCGCGAAATAAGTATATTACGCGAAACAATTAAAGATCTCGAGTGTCGCGTAGAAACACAAAAACAAACGCTTATTGCACGCGACGAAAGCATCAAGAAATTGTTGGAAATGTTGCAAACTAAGGGAATGGGTAAGTGCAAAGAAATAAATACAATTTTAAACTTATTGTAGCCATGGAAATAACTGAACTTGCTCCAAATATTTATTTGAAAATATGAAGGCAAATGAGTAAAAAATCCTAAATGTTTTTGTAAACTTAAGCTTATTTCCAAGTAGTAGCTTTTATTGGGCATAAAGGTTTATTACAACTATGTAAACCTATTGGAAGATATATAATATGCCCATATGTTTAAGTATAGTATAATACAATAGCAGACCCAGATTCTACAGTAGATCGAAGAATTGATCAATCTGATTCTGATAGCTTCGATTACGAAGTTCTCGATCAGGAGACCGTCACGCAGCTGGATAAATCCTGCTGTACTGAAACCAAGTAGATTTGACATGAACTGTTACACGGAAATTTCTACTTATGAAGTGTCAAATATCGTATGATTGGGCTACCAAATATGAATTAAAGTTTTGGCTGATGAAAGTCTCTACTATTAAAGTGGTAATACAATTAGAGTAGCTCTTAGTTTGCCTTCCACGTGACGGTAGTGCCGTCTTCATTTCGAAAGAAATAAGAAACAATGATGGCGGTAGCGTGCACATAAAATGGACGATGTGCTCTATGAACTTCGCGAACAGATTTTTTATTTGTTTTTTTTTTCAAAATAAATTTTCACAATTTGAAAACGTTGTTCTGGCGCTGTTAGCTTTCTAAACCTTAATGAATAGAAATGCCAACACAGTTTGCCATTTTCAGCAGGTTAAAAGAAAAACCCGATGTAATTTGCTTAAAGATCTATATGACTCCGAAAGATCTATATGACATAAGGATCTACTCCGTTGACTAGGATGGATGTTGGAATGATCAGAGATATTTTGAAAATTGGCAGTCATCGCATTACCAAATCTTTGGGGGACCACCTAACTAGAAGCCTAAAGCAACTTCTCTGTATATGGCGAGCATTGCGTTAAATACGGCACTTGACAGGGACTTGGACTTAAAAGAGTTGCTTAATCCTAAACGAATTTTTAGGCCGATAATACGTAATTAAAAAAAAAAAGTGTAAATACAGTAAAAGACGTTTTCAACCTAAACCGCTATCTAAACTCAACTAACTTGACTCATCAGTCAAAAAACCAATTCGATTTGCTCCTTGCTTTCATCCGTTCGTTGGTTCAAATAAGACGAAAAAAATGTGGATGCAGCTGCCGGGGAACAGTGCAATATATTCGAGGCTTCTTAGGTCATTAGCATAACATTGCATTAGAAGCACATAGTATTCTTTAGATCAAATTCTGTAGAAGGGAACTTTGAGATCTCACTCAAAGTTACCTAAAAAGTGACTTAAAGTGTCACACTCAGGAAAAAATGTTTCAGCACAGCGCAGGACAGGCGAAGCTAAAGAGAATGAAACCGGATTTTTTTATTACAACTGAAAAAAATACAATTTGCGTTCTTGCTTAGCTTGGCTAAACAAATTGTCTTCTGTTGTGCAGCATTGGGTTGGCATTTTTTTGTAATTTTTTTTTTATATTACATTTCTATTAAAAAAATAGTTATTTTAAAAAGTTTTTATTAAAGCAAATTTTTTTGTAATTTTTTTATTTATTATTTATTTTTAGTACTAAAATTAAATTTTTTTAAATACATTTTTTTTTATTGAATTTGTTTTTTATTTGATTAATTTTTTATTAAGAGTATTTGTTTTTTTAGTTTTTTTTATATTTTATTTATTACTTGTACTTATTATTAAAATTGAAATGTTTGAAACAATTTTTTTTGATTAAATTTTGATTAAAAGTAATTTTTTTTAAATATAACAGGTGGTTAAGTTTTAAGGGCCAGTTAATTTTTTTAAGAAATTTTTGTCATTTCTCTTTATTATGATAATATTAGTATGGCTCAATTACGTATGGAACCAAATATCGGCCAAATGACCGCCGCGGCCTCGGCGGCACACCTCCATCCGATGGTCCAAATTTTCGATAACGCTGAGGCATAATTGAAGTTGTATGCCGTTAATGTGCCGAATTATCTCATCCTTTAGCTCTTGAATTGTTGCTGGCTTATCGACGTACACCTTTTCTTTTAAATATCCCCAAAGAAAGAAGTCCAACGGTGTCAAATCACATGATCTTGGCGGCCAATTGACATCGCCGCGACGTGATATTATTCGGCCATCAAATTTTTCGAGCAAAAGAGCCATTGTTTCGTTAGCTGTGTGACAAGTGGCACCATCCTATTGAAACCACATATCGTCCACATCCATATCTTCCGATTCGGGCCATAAAAAGTTCGTTATCATCTCACGATATCGAACACTATTCATAGTAACTGCCTGACCGGCCTCATTTGATGCCGCCGGCCCATAAACCGCGCCAAACAGGCACTCTTAGTGGGTGCATTGATTTCTCGGCAATCACTCTTGGATTATCATTCGCCTAAATGTGGCAATTCTGCGTATTGACGAATCCACTGAGGTGAAAATGTGCCTCATTACTGAAGATGAAGTGCGCAATATGCATTTGGATTTGAACGCCCGTTTTCATAATAAGCCTGAATAAATTGAAACGCATTGCTCGGTTGTGTATCTTTCCATGGTTAAAATTGAGTTAGTCTAAAATTGAAAAATGTCAAATGAAATGCAAAAGAAAACCTGACGTATAGGTGTGGTTCATATTCAACATCGGGCCTTGAAATTTAACCATCCCCTATATTTTTTATTGCAAATTTTTTTTAAATTAAATTTTTATTAAAATAATTTTTTTTTTCATTAAATTTATGAGTATTTTTTTCATTTTTTTTATTTATACATATTTATTATTTAAATTAAAATTTTTTATATTAATATTTTTTTTACTAAAATTTTTATTAAAAGTAATTTTTTGTTTCAGTGTTACTAGTTGATATAAGTAACTAACGAGCAATTTGTTTAGGGTTTTGTGTTATAACTATGAGTTATGATACCCCGCACACTCCTTGCAGAGTATTTTGCTGCTGGGTGGGGTATTGCGGCTCTTCACGCTTCAGTCGTTCTTTCCACTCATTCCGATCGGTGCGAGCTGAAGACTTTGTTTGAAATTAAATAAGAGACAAATAACTTGTAAAAAATTGTGAATAAGTTCCTGCGCTATAGTTATGAAACACACTGTATTATAAATATTTCCCTTATCCGTTGGGTAAGAATGAAAATAGTGCACTGTATACAAGTTTAGCTGATTCCTTAAATCTGATTTTGTATATAAAATTGATGAATTTCAGAGAATTATCGCAATAGCATTTCATTATTTCCCTCGCTTTCTATTTGAAACTTTCGAATTTCTCATCCAATTCTTACAGGTAAAGAAGAGGAGCGACAAATGTTCCAGCAAATGCAAGCCATGGCCCAAAAACAGGTAATTACTGTTTAAGTTACATATGAAAATCTACAAAATAATTCGAAAAAGTACAAATAAAAATGAAATTAAAAATTAAAAAAATAATAAAAAAGAAAATAATTGCGCCAAAATAAGAAATTTCAATACAAAATAAACCCATACAAAGAAAACAAAAGAAATTTTCAAACAATAAGCAATTCACGCTGAGTTTAAAAAAAAAAAATGTGGAAAAAGCGCTGTGGCCACAAAATCATTCATTTGATTTGCAAAATCCACATAAAACACCCCAATTCAAAAGAAATTTCCTCACAAATTTTGCAATTTTTCATACTTTCCTTTACTACTACTTGAAGTTGGTAGTAAAAATGCTCTTTGGTTGTGTCTTTCGAAAATTTTACATAGCGTAAAGTTTTTTGTGTTTTTTTTTTTTGTGATTGAGCAACATTTGAAAATTTACACCGAAAAAAAATTCAATACTCATTACTATGTTTAACTTGGCTTTAAAATTATTAACGAACACACACATTCACAAGATGTTTTTTTTTTTGTGTTTGTTTTTTTTTTCTTTAATCTGTATGAAAATTAAGTACTTTCTTACTCGTTATTTTTGAATCATTGTTAGCATTTTAGAAATTTGCTACGAAACTTTTCTAATAATATGCTCTTAAAACGTATATGATATGCTGATGCTCTGTTATTTAGCGTAACAACAACTATTTAATGCTATACTTTTTTTTTTTTATAATTTTTTTTTTGGATTACTCATCTGTCATTATGCAGCTCATCATCATAGGCAAAAGAATTGTTTTTTGTTGCAAGAATTTTATTTACTGTTGTTTTTTCTTCAAATTCTTCATAAGCATTTAATATGAAAGAAATCTTTTTTTTGTTGTTTTTTTTTTCAAATTCTTCATAAGCATTTAATATGAAAGAAATGTTTTTGTTGTTGTTTTTTTCAAATTCTTCATAAGCATTTAATATAAAAGACATGTTTTTGTTGTTTTTTTTTTCAAATTCTTCATGAGCATTTAATATGAAAGAAAAGATTTGTTTGTTGTTGTTTTCTTTTTCAAATTCTTAATAAGCATTTAATAGTAAAGAAATCTTTATTTTTTGTTGCTGTTTTTTTTTAATTTTTCATAAGCTTTTAATATAAAAGAAATGTTTTTGTTGTTTTTTTTTTCAAATTCTTCATAAGCATTTAATATGAAAGAAATGTTTTTTTGTTGTTGTTGTTTTTTTTTTCAAATTCTTCATAAGCATTTAATATGAAAGAAATTTTTGTTGTTGTTGTTTTTTTTTCAAATTCTTCATGAGCATTTAATGTGAAAGAAATGTTTTTTGTTGTTGTTTTTTTTTTTCAAAGAAATATGAAAGAAATCTTTTTTTTGTTGTTTTTTTTTTTAATTCTTCATGAGCATTTAATATGAAAGAAAAGATTTTTTTGTTGTTGTTTCTTTTCAAATTCTTCATAAGCATTTAATATGAAAGATATTTTTTTGTTGTTGTTTTTTTTCAAATTTTTTATAAGCATTTAATATGAAAGAAATGTTTTTTGTTCTTGTTATTTTTTTCAAATTCTTCATAGACATTTAATATGAAAGAAATGTTTTTTTGTTGTTGTTTTTTTTTTTTTCAAATTCTTCATAAGCATTTAATATGAAAGAAATGTTTTTAGTTCTTTTTGTTTTTTTTTTTTCAAATTCTTTGTAAGCATTTAATATGAAAGAAATCTTTATTTTTTGTTGTTGTTGTTGTGTTTTCCAAATTCTTCATAAGCATTTAATATGAATAAAATGTTTTTTTTTGTTGTTGTTTTTTTTTCAAATTTTTCGTAAGCATTTAATATGAAAGAAAAAAACTGTTTTCTTTGTTGTTATTTTTTTTTTCAAATTCTTCATAAGCCTTTAATATGAAAGAAATGTTTTTGTTGTTTTTTTTAATTCTTCATAAGCATTTAATATGAAAAAAGGTTTTTTGTTGTTGTTATTTTTTTTTTTTTGAATCTTCATAAGCATTCAATATTAAAGAAAAGTTTTTTTGTTGTTTTTGTTTTTGTTTAATTAACATTCGACTCTAATTCATGAGATCATCGGCTCAAATGCTGCGAAAATATAAAAAAATCGAGCGCAGCTCAGATTCTACGCATACATAAAAATCATACAGTTTTTTTTTTTTTTTAATTTTTTGCTCATAATTTCATTGAAGCGCACACACACCTACAAGAACACATACCCACACATACATGCCTAGAAATTTGCTCATTACATTAACTTGATTATTAGTTTGAATTTTCGTTTGGTTGTTGTTACTTTTGGAATTGTTGTTGCTTTAACTTGCATTTGAAACTGTATTTAGAGCTAAAACAAAAGCAAAAAAAAATGAAAAAAATCAAACAAAAAGAAAACAATGAAAAACCATTTGACTACCATTTCGTCGTGCATACAAATATTTCATATTTACTAGTACATTCCATTTACCTTTCATAGTGCATACATTCATACCTAGTATGTACAACGTATCTATGTGTGTGTAAGTAACTGTTAGTGTAGCATTCACTCGTAAATATGTTCCAACACCACCACCACTCCCTGTGCGCCGAAATTGAAGCCGAAAGTAATAAGTCAGCAAACAAATAAATATTCCTAAACTTAGTTATGAATATATGTGTATATATGTGTGTGTATGTGTATATGTTTTTGTATGTGTATGTGTATGTGTATGCACTTTTGTGTGTTGGCAACATTGATAGAGCAGAAATTTTAATTTCTCTAAAAACCCTTGTCTCCAAATATGCATGCACACATCCATGCATACACATATATATACATATACATACATATATATTCATATACACAGATATATATACATATACACATATACATATACATACATCCTTAGGTATGAATGTAAGTAAGTAGGCTCTTAGCATACGAGTATTTAGGCTGTAGTGATATTGACATGGGACAGCTACAATGCGCAGTGAACTGTTCCAGATTCATAGTAGAACAGCGCACTCACACTCACACACACACACATTCACACGAAATTTGCTGTTATTTATGTAATGTAGCACCTCACCGTATCCTTGTCCTGCTCGTCCTCATTTCTCACGTACACACACACACTCACACATACACACACACATGCATACATATTTCCAATACATTATGTTGCCCATTTCTCATTTCATATTCATGTCTTTGCTTTTTCTACATGATTATTGCTTTCTTCCTACATTTTTGCCCTTTTTACAGTTATTTTCTTTTTAAGCATCCAACTATTCGTTTTTTGTTTTTGTTTTTCGTTTTTTCATGTTCCATCCCTTGACAAGTTTCTTAAGTTGCGAGTGCATCTGCATATACAACAAAATTCAATTTGATAGATTTGCTTGCCCTCGTATCCCAACACCGCTCCACTCGCCTGCCTTCTTTGTTAATCTGACCCGTATAACTTAAATGAAGAAAAATATTACCGTAATATGTTTTCGCAAACGACGTACTTTACTCGTACTTAGTCTATTTGTATTTTCCGCTCATTTGTTGTATTTGTTATGATTTTCATTTTCATAATACTCGTCGTCTTCTTATTCGTCTTCTTCTACTACTTTGCTACTCTGCTTAAAAAGCTGTCTATTTATTTATTACCGCAGTTTCATTGTTTTTGTATTTTGTGCAGTAGCGTTTATTTGTTGTTGTTATTTTACTTATTGCATCGTTTTGCACTCCGTGTGCTGTTTGCTGTGTACTGTATTATATTTGTTGTTGGTTTTATTCGTTTTTTCTTCACTTTTATATGGAACGTAGTTTTACAAAGCTCCCTATTTTAATTTACTCGTGATTTCCATGGTATCTTTGCCTTTTAATATCACTTTTTCTATTTTTACGTACATAAAATCCCACTTATTATGCAGATTCTCCTCAACAATTGTTTCTTGCATTCATTGCGCTATTTATAAAAATATTCAAGCATACGGTGAGGCGCCTTCACCTGGATTTACGTGCACTAGTCAGATATGTAAATTTAAAATTTTTCATAAAAAAGTGTACATATACGTCTCTTTAAGTCTCAAGCAATCAAGGATCCATTGTTTGGAACAGTTTTTTTATAAAATTTGTGATAAGCGAAAAGGGTACTAAGGGGTTCGGTTGACATAGGACACAACCCATGGGGTCAGCATATGATCGCCATTGGAATCATTGAGCGCTCGATTTGCCTGTCTTGCTTGAAGCAGGCGGATAGCAAAGGTGAGTGTTCTGCCTTTGCTAGAGCAAGACTACGTATTTTGTGTTCCGATGTCATGAGAATGAGTAATGTTCGTTCCCTAAAACTGAAAAATATTTACAGATTTGCTAAAGAATCTGGAAAATTCTCACAGGACTCACTATTTTTGTCTCTGTCTCTATTCTTTCCTATCTCTTTCTCTGATACTTTTATCCTTTCTCCCTTGGCTATCTATCCTTTTACTGTCCAGAGCTTTGCATACAATAGACTTTTTTTTTTTTTTTCTGTTGTGTGAGGTAGGGTTCAAAATGCCTTCGCACTTACAGCGACCGTCGTCTACTGCGCCGTGTGGTGTGGCCACTAAAACGATACCTCCTCTCCTTCTGGGGAGACACCCTTCCCGGAACTGCTTTCTATATTACTTCGGGAGGGTCCAGAACGGCATCTATAAAGGACCAATTCTATTCACTCACGTCTGGGTGCATCATATTTGTAGCCAGCTTTCATGCTATAGGCTCGTCTTCTTGTGTATCTATCTGTGTGGTTTCGCTTTTTTGCGCTGTGTCGAGGTCAATCTTTTTTTTCGTAGTCCGTTCTCGATGTATTTCTTTACCGCGTTCCAGTTGTCCCCGCGTTCTTCCAAAAACATTCAGCAAAATGCCTACATCTTATCTTAAGAAACTAAAAGGAAATAAAATATTTCAAAAAGTACTGAATTTATTTCATTTTGAAAGTCTCTACTCATCATTTTCATCATTGAATAAATCTGAAATTTTCTCCAAAAATTTTAAACTAAATGATAAAATTTTTTCAAACACAAAAATTTTTTAATTTATATTTTTAAAATATTAAATTTAAATATTATATTTGAAATTAAAAAATTATTTGTGGAAAAAATTTAACCATTTTGTTTAAAATTTTTGGAGGAAATTTCAGATTTATTCAATGGCGAAAATTTTGGTATAGAGTTTTCAAAAAAACAAAAAAAAATTAAATTTAAGTTAAAAAAATTGTATAATTTTGTTCACAATTTTTGGAGTAAATTGCAGATTTATTCAACGCTGAAAATGTTGAATACTCTATACCTAAATTTTCCGCATTGAATAAATCTCAAATCTCCTCCAAAAATTTTGAACAAATTGATTAAGTCTTTTGGAAAGAAAGTATTTAAATTTATATTAAAAAAACTTTTTTTGAAAACTCTACACCAAAACTTTCAGCATTTAATAAATCCCAAACTTCTCCAAAAATGCGTAAATTTCTTCCCAAAAAAGCTAAAAAAAAATAAAAAATATCAAAAAGTATCGAATTTATTTCATTTTTGAAGCCTCTATACCAACATTTTCAGCATTGAATAAATCTGAAATTTTCCCCAAAAATTTTGAACAAAATTATACAATTTTTTTAATTAAAATTTTTAAAATATTAAATTTAATTATCAAATTCAAATTAAAAAATTTTTTGTGGAAAAAATGTAACCATTTTGTTTAAAAGTCTTGGAGGAAGCTTCAGATTTGTTCAGTGCTGAAAATTTTGGTATAGAATTAAAAAAAAAAAAAAAAAAAAAAAAAAAATTGAAATTAAAAAAAAATTGTATACTTTTGTTCACAATTTTTGGAGTAAATTGGAGATTTATTCAACGCTGAAAATGTTGAATACTCTATACCAAAACCTTCAGCATTGAACAAATCTCAAATTTCTGCAAAAATGCCTAAATTTCTTCCCAAAAAAGCTAAAAAAAATATAAAAAATTTCAAAAATTACCGAATTTATTTCATTTTGGAAGCCTCTATACGAACATTTTCAGCATTGAATAAATATGAAATTTTCCCCAAAAATTTTGAACAAAATGATAAATTTTTTTTTTCGAATACTTATAATACAATTTTCAGCACGGAATAATCTCAAATTTTCTCCAAACTGTTTAGCAAAATGCCTAAATTTTATCCTAAAAAACTGAAAATAAAATAAAAAATGTCGAAAAGTGCCGAATATATTTCATTTTGGAAAACTCTATATCAAAATTTACCACATTGAATAAATCCCAATTTTTTCTTAATTTTTTCAGTTTGCTTCTTATTAAGCCTACCCAATTTTCAGAAAAATTTACAACAACCACCAAAATTCTTGCATAACTTAACATGAATTCGCTCAACTTTTTAAATTTGTAAGTCAAATATATTTATTCGCTGTCGCAAAATGGCTTCTCGATAAGAAGGTCGCATAGATCTATCGGTAGAAAAAAAAGAAGAATATTTAATAATTCAACTCAATTAAAAATATAAACCTAGAAATGGAAATTAGGAGGTGCCGTAGTAAGCGTGCAGGCAAGTACAGCTCCACGTCAAAATACGCTGTTGCGTCGGACTATATAAACTCAAATAGGAAGAAGTTGCCGTAAGAACAGCACAGACGAGCACAGTTTTATGATAAACAAATACAAAAAAAAAAGAGTAGTGACCTGGCATTTTGTGGATTTTCAGCCCGCCACTTAAATTATAGTAAAATTAAGGTCCTTTACATATCTCTGAAACTCCTGCTAACTCCCTAATCAGAATACAAGAAAGCAAAACGGGTAGCCCTATATTGGGATTTGGGCTTAAATCGGCAAAAGCTCAGTGAAAATTTATTAAATATTCATCAAAGCTGAAGCAAAAATCAACTTGAGGGCCACTCAATTCGTAGTACTTTCTTTAAATTACCAAACGATTTTTTTAATTCAAAACTTCAAGCGGATGCTGGGCACTTAATTGCTGCTGCTGCTAACAGCCAGTCACACTTTTGTTGTTATACGAGTTTATGCGCAGTTATCTATCAGCAAGAAGCTATTAAGGCCACGACAACTAAAGCGAATGCCAAAAGTGCGTTGGCACATAAGAGGAAAACCAAGAACAATAACAAAAAAAGAAAAAAACACCAAACGGAGGAAATAACTTAAAGTGCATACAGATTGATTTCATATTGCGCTAAGAGCAGAATTTTTTTTGTGTGTGAATAATCATTTGGCAGCGTAAATGGGGGCAATTGGACATAGAAGACATAGAGAGAGAGACACATCCACCCATACATAGGTACATTCGCGTACGTATATAGAACGCAAACTAGCGAGCACAATTCACGGACCGCTGCGGGCAGCCAAGCAAGCACTTTGCGTGACAAGAGCAACAACACCAACAACCACGTCTGAGATAAAAGCGCGGCAATGTGCCCGAAACCAATGGTGTTGTGACAAGCTGGCGCATATCCTTCAGCTTTCCACGCTAGTCGACGGCAGTGTTTGCTGCAAAGTGAAGTGTTTCACACTGAGTGTGGCACATGAACAGTGATGATAGCCAATAACAACGACAAAAAGTAGAAAATTGTGGAAGAAATTAGGTCACTAATAATTGCGTGGTAATAGAATCCATGTAGCTCTGGATTTATGGCCATCGGCCATAATGGCAACATGAAAGGATATCTTGTAAAAACGCGTAGCCTGTAATTGCATTATACGACCGATCACAGAGAAGCGCTAGAAGCGCGGCGAGCGTAATAACAACGACCACCAGTAGGGGCAGGGTAATTTTAGCATAGCGGCGACCATTTCATGGATTTGCTTAAGTTTTGACGCAATATTGCAGTTTGGTGAATTATTGCCATTAAGGCGTTGCTCATTTGGTCACATATGTGTGCATGTATGCATGTATGCGTGTATGTAGCGTCTACGCGCAACCACTTCATCCTTTATGGCACCTCCTGTTGCGTGTTAGCTGCTCACTCTGGCATGCACTCGCTCGTAAATTCCTATGAATGTGTCTTAATAAAATGCTTCTTAAAGCGTAGCAAATGTGCAGATCTCATGCCACCAATGCTCCACTTGCTCGTCGCCCAATTTTCAATCTTTGCTCCTCCCTCTCACTTGCGTACTCTAATCCTTTGGGCTGCTCGTTGTAAAGTAACTAACTTTATATGCGGAATTGTCGTATTGGTTTCCGTTTGCGGCGCCAACGTAATTCACGCACCTCCTCCCTTTCCATGCCTCGCTGCAAGTGTTGTGCCAGCTTGGAATTAATAACTTCGCACGCAAAGGATGTAGTGAAGTAATAAAATCCTTTCGAAAAACAAAAAGGTAGCATATTTAGGAAATAAATACCGCCGGACGCAGTTAATGCACATTTTTTATGCGCATTCGAGGACTTTTTGTTCTTCAATAGTGACTAGGCTAAGCAAAATGCCTATAGCTACCGTTCGCTACCGATGTCATGAACTGTACAAGCAAAAGTATGTAGGCTTGAAAAATGAATTCCTGCTGAAGCTAAATCCATTACAATCATGTAATTCTGTGTTTCCCTTCCTAATATATGCGAACCGAAGTAAACAGAATATTTAGAAAGAAAAATAAGTATTTCGAAAGCCTTTGACTTTGACTCGCAAAGCAGTTGAAGCCCCCAAGAGTCGGCTGAGTCTCTTCGCCCGAATAGAATACGGATGCCTGGCTACTGTGACATCGAGGAGAATTGTAGTGAAGATGAACTAAAGCGAATCCATTCAAATATTCTTTTTCTTCTTGTTTGGGGCGATAACCGCTTAAGTGACTTTGGCTGAGTTTCAACAAAGCACGCCAGTTATTCCTTTCTCGTGCTGACCGAAGCCAGTTGGACACACCAAGTGAAGTCAAGTACTGATCTTTACAATGTGGAGGAGGCCTTCCTCTTCCTCTGCTACCACCAGCTGGTACCGCATCAAATACTTTCAGCGTCGAAGCGTTTGTATCCATTCGGACGACATGACCGAGCAAACCGAGCCATTGGATCTTTATTCACTGCGCTTTGTCTATGTCGACGTAAATCTCTTACAGCTCATCGTTCCATCGCTCTGCGAAACCCGCCATCATCCACGTGCCAAGGTCCTAAAATCTTGCTGCAGAATCTGTCTCTCAAACACTCCAAGCGTCGCTTCATCGTATGTTGTCATCGTCCAAGCTTCTACGCCACACGATTGGACGTGCATGATGGGAGCCTTATAAAGTGTGGGTTTTGTACGCCGAGAGAGGAATCTTTTACCCGATTGCCTACTTAGTCCAAAGTAACAGTTGTTGGCACGAGAGATTCTCCATTGAATTCCAAGACTGATACTATTTTCGGTATTAATGCCGGTTCCTAGATAAACAAAGTCGCTTCTTCTTCTTAATTGACACAATAACCACTTACGCGATTTTGGCAGAGTTTAACAAACCGCGCAAGTCGTTTCTTTCTCTCACGAGGACATCAGCCAGCCGGGCAGAGGCACCTTCCCCGTTAAGGGAGCGGACTTTCTAGTTGCATGCTCTCAAATCGTAGTCCTTAGTTCGTTTGCAGAGGTCGTCATCAGTGTAGAGAGCTCTTATCCGAGGCTTTGTTTGTGTTTTCTTTGTAGGGAGATTTTTAAGTGGCGGGTCCCAACTAGCTATCCTGGAATGCTTCGCCTTGTCACGTTAGCTCACTCCCGAACGGGTGCTTGGAGGCTATCCACAGGATACTTGGGCTAATCCCAGGAGTTGTGAGCTGCTTGAATCATATGTAGAATAATCGTTCTGGCCACTCCCAAGTGAATGGCGATCAGTAACTTTCCCCACTTGCGTGGACTTCTACATATGGAACCACGATACGAAGTCCCTTACAACCATGAAATCATAGCGTTTTATTTGATAATGCTTGATGACAGGAGGTACTTCGTTTTGTGTTCGTTCACCACCAAACTCATTCGCTTTGCTTCTTTATCACTATTTTTTTTTTACTTTTCAAGACTTGGCTTACTGTGAATATCTGGTCGATTGTGAATTTTCGTGGTCAAAAGCCCCACTCATAAGGTTCAATCAGTTGATTGGTGGGAGGCTTCAGTCTTTCTCACAATACGCTCGCTAGGTCCTTATATGCGGTACTTAGTTACTAAACTACCTAATAAATCCATAGACATTTTTATGGCTGTAAAGGTAAGCCATGCAAGCTACTTGAGCTCGAGAAATTTGTGGAAAAAATGTGGGTTGTGGTGGTTGACTCTCAGGGCCAATTTTTGGTGAAAAAAGTTGCGTGCTCTTTTTCACGAGCTCCTATTGCTTATCATGAGCATTTTTACAAAGGCACATATTTGCTTGGAGGCTTGGAATACAAGCTTTCGGCATTTCTTGCGTGTCGTAAAAGATGCGTGCAGCCTAGCAGCCTGATGGAATACAACAACCCCCATATTAGTGAATTATTTCCACTTCTGTTATTGTTGTTGTTGTTGTAGCAGCAACTTTGCCCTGTCAGTTTAGTGTAATCACTGGTCGTCTTCGTCTAGCTCATCTAACGGTAGGCCCAGGAAACTAGCTGTTTCAGCAGGTTGGGTCCAGAGAGAGAGGAGTGTTAGATGAGTGGGTGTGATGGGGCATGTGAAAAGGTGGTTAGTGTCGTGCGGGGTGCCTTCACGGACGGACATATCTTTAGTATGTCGGGGTCGATTCGGGATAAGTAGGAGTTTAACCGGCTACAGTATCCAGAACGTAATTGTGCCAAGGTTACGCGGGACTCTCTGGGAAGTTGGAGCTCTTCGTGTGCAATGGGTGGTGGTTGGACTCCGATAACGGCATTCGGTGGTCGGTAGCTTAAGAAGGTGGTAAGGGTCTCCCGATGAAGTCGTTGATGATCTGTCTATAAACTATCCAATCCAGTAGCTCTCTGTCTGTTTCGTCTTGGATCTCGTCCGCGTAATTGGGGAAATGCCTCCTGACATGCCTGGGAGGTGGCTCAGACTCAATCAGATGTCTGCATGGGTGAGGCCTGCGGTAACTTCCTAGCAAGAACTGCTTGCTGAGCAGTTTGTTGTGCTCCTTCGCAGGTAGCATTTGAGCCTCGTCGAGAAGATGTTGTATTGGGGGCATCAGTAGACATCCTGTCGCCGTCCTTATGGCAGTGTTTTGGCAGGTCTGTAGCTTCGCCCACTTCTATTCGACCGCTGACTGCGATCTGGTCAATTGTTGACAGGAGAGGTCTGAGTTGAGACTAGATCTGATGGGCGCAACTCAAAATGGACGATGCCTGCTAACACCGCGAAACACAGAGCAAATTCTGCTTAGCCGTTAATCTTAGGCATTTACTCCGATTTCGAAGTGGCAATTAGGGCCCTTTGCTCAATGCTTGTGCGCTCATAATAAGTCCGAGAATGCCTGATTTCTCTCAACCGCATCTGAATATCTCAATATGAAGCTCGTTTTTGGGTATCTGATCACTGGAGCATTGCAGGGAACTGCTAGATGGTTGAACGGACCATGAAGTTCATCTCATTCTACGCGTAATGAGTGGATTGCGATTTCCTAAGAACAAAACAATTGTTTGCTTCTGAAAAGATATGCCTCGCTCTAACTCAGCATGCGCTTAGTAAGTACACAAGTGAGCCGAATTGGAATATCCTTCAGGTCATATATAGATCCGAGGCACTAGAGGGCAGTTCTAGAGTTAACAAAGCCTTATCGCTCGAATTTTGTGGGTGCCCCTTCCTGACATTGTACGTGTTGTGAGTTCATAATACTTCCACTCCTTTCTGCAATAGCTGTCTGAAGCATGATGGGCTGAGACTCTAGCATTTTGGATATCACTTTTTCATGAATTTTATCAGTGGCTTAAAGCGCCTCGGTAGTCTATCGTAAGTACACTAGCCTGCCATCCCAGAGGTTGTGGGTTCGAATCCCACGTAAAGCACGGTCCTCACACTTTTCCAAAATTTATCTACAAACAACCAAAAAATAAAAAATCCTCCGATTCCATTCCTCAACCACAACAATTTATCCTTTCCATCCTTCACACCCTTACTCCCGCACAATAGTCAGCGCATTATTTGCATTGTGGCTGCTAAAACAAGCAAAGAAAATCACACAGTTACACATTGCATCAGTGGCGCCAGCTAGAGGAAGCGGGCGACCGCGGTAATAGTGCAGACACACGAAATTTAGCGAGGTCCTCAACCATCCGTGTGATCCTTTTGGTAGAAATATGTGACACGCAGATGGCGCTTCAAGCAGTAAGAAGACGTTATTCCTAAGCAACGACAGGTGGGAATTCCCACTACTTAGGACTGATAGCGGCAGGATAATCACCTACCCTGTCAGAAATCAAATAGATTAACGAAACCAACGCGAACGAAGTCTTGTCGAGGCCTTATGATTCCGAGAGGAGTGAACAAGGAAAAGAAAGGGGTTAATACAACCGCAAGTATGCATGGATGAGTGCTCCACAAGCCTCACATAAAAGGCTGACTCGTTACAATTCAGCAAAAGGTATTTAAAAAAAAAATTGATTTACAATTTAATCTCCATTGCAGAAGTTATGCGTATCTTTCCTAGAAGGGGTCCTCCGACGCAAATCCCATCAACCTTGCCGAACAGGTCTACTTGGGTGTAGATATCTGCCTGCTTGAGGCCTCAAAATGGTGTCAAAACGGCGTTTTAGTGCTACTTGGGGTGTGCATGAGTGGTACTTCAACCTTTTCACCTACTCACCTTCCTAGAAGCTAAGAGATTTTGGAGTCCAACAATCTCTCTTCATTCTTTTCTTCTTCAATCTCTCTTCTCCTTCAGAACCCTAAAAATCAAGTCAGCTGTGCAACTATGCGCGTCTTGCAATTTTAATTTAAATTTTTTAGCCGGTTGTTATATCCGACCAGAGACTTGTACGTAAGCAGCATTTGCTAAAAGTGTTTGAGAAATATTTTAAAATTAAAATTTTAATATTTTAAGCTATCCCAAAACACAGCCAATCGCCTT
The DNA here is from genome assembly GCA_037575425.1 of Anastrepha fraterculus. NCBI lineage: Eukaryota > Metazoa > Arthropoda > Insecta > Diptera > Tephritidae > Anastrepha > Anastrepha fraterculus. The sequence goes on from JAYXIM010030390.1 coordinate 192,370, forward strand.
TTTCATGCATCATTACAAAAATTTTCTTGCTACTAAAAATTTAAGCCAATTTCGTTTCGAATTGGTCAACACGATTGTGCGAGCAGTTGCTTATGCCTTCCTCCATTACTTCTATTTACTTTTCAATCTCTATTTGTTTGAATTTATTTATAAACAAGAATTAGTTGGCGCACCGCAGAGAAGGGCAAAAGAGTGGCCTGTGCCTGCTTGCGCCCACTTGGCTATATTTAACAACCCACAAAGCACAAAGTAGCGCACACCACACAAATAAATAATTGCGCATAACCATAAATGTACGTATAACTCGGTATTTTGTGCCAAATCTAAAAAAAAAACTATACAATAGATTTGCTACTGCGGAATGTATTTATAAGTAAGGCTGCAAAGTGCTCACGAGCATGCTAGGCTTGTCGACGCCAGCTGCCCCCAATCGCCAAAAAACGATAACCGCCAATGAACCACCAAGCAATGCGCCATGCCTATCAGCTATCCAGTCTAAGCCACCAACCAACCAAATAACTATATAAAATATCCAAACAACCTTGTAATTTACACCGCCCTCTTGATTATGACCCTCAAACGGGCAGCCTGCTCTACACACAGTTCGCCACTCTCCACTCTCCACTCACCACTGCTCAGCAATCCCAGTCGAGCATATGAAACTTTCGCGCACGTCGCTAACCGCGCACAATGTCCTCGATATTTTGGCAGCACATAAAAATCGTACAATTTAACATGTCCTTGAATCCGTTGCGACACACACAATGCGCGAATTATACGCATAGCTTGGCGTATGCCCTGCTCGCTGCTGCTTTGTGCTTTTTAAGCTGTGCGGAACGCGATGACACGCGTGTGAGAGGAAATAACAAAATGGCACGAAAATGGCAATGGCAGTGGATGGCAAAGTTTACGAGTATGGTGGAAGAGGGATTAAGACGAGCATAATAATAAAACAAAATTGCGACTACCACTATTTTGTTATTATGAAATGTGGACGTTATGTTTGATGTTGGTATTACCGATGGCGTCCCTGTTGTTGTTGTTTTTGTTGTTTGAGTTGTTGCTGCCACTTTACTACGCTTGATATTGTCGCTGCTGTTGCTAGCACTACTTTTTGCATCACCACTTGTCCCGTCATCCAAATAAAGTTCTGTTCGGCTTGTTTTTGTTGTGGTTGTTGTTGTTTTTAGTTAACAAAAGTATTTATTCTTCTTAATTATGCTACGTTTATAGTCGTTTTTTCGCGGCCATTCACAAATTATGCTGTCAGTTGGTGAATTACGAAAATGCAAATGAAATCAAATAGAAAAACGTACATGTCTAGTTTTGTTGCTCATACGCCCTGTCATATATAGTGAGAGCATACATATTGTTGCTCATACGCCACGTACCTTCATGTAAGCGATGTGTACGCGTTTATCATGGAATACTCTGCGAAATATTAATTGCAAATGTGGCTGCTAAAACTTGTTTTGGGTCTTATATTTATTTAGTTAAGTGACTTAAATTATTTTAGAGCCCTCCAAGTATTTAATTTTCGTATTTTTATTTAAAAATCTTACTTAAAATGAGTTGAGGCAAAGCGGGTCCCTTTAAAGGCGCATGTAAATATATATCTGAAATGAAGTATGACAAATGTGCTGTGATACTGACTTTGCCGTAAAGCTAATTTAATGACAGCGTTTAAAACTGGCTCGGACCGACGCAGCTGTTTGGTATAAGTCACAATCAGGAAATTCAATTCCGGAGCTAGCTTCCGTTCATCCGCAATAACGCGTTGAAAAATGCCTGGCCGGCGCTGAAACATTCACGATTTAACTGCACAAATTAACGACTTCTGATATCTCTCAAAAAATAACTCAAAGGCGTCATATCATTTGAACGTGGAGGGAATTATCTTAGCAAATTATTTGTAGTGTTTTTCCTGCTAGTGATTAGTTGATCACAGCGACGGAAATGAGTGCTGTGTATGTAGAAAATATGAATTTTTTTTTCTTTATTTTTTATACGAGGTGTAAAAGCAATCCAAAGCCTTAGTCAGTGTGGGTCTTTAACGCCGCTAAAAGCACTTCAAGTCCGACGGTTCATCCTACAGGGATGCCGTTTTGGTAATTACATCTGGAGACCATCGCGAGCAATAAGCTCAATCAGTCAGTTCTATTCGTCTACTGTTCGTCTTGCTGCTTTTTATCAATGCGACAGTTATGGTTACTGCCGCGTTCGTCTCGCGTCGTTCCCTCGCCTCCAATCAATGTGGCGAAGTTCCACGATAATTCAAGTAGCAAAAGCTTGCATTGCCCTCCATTTTTCATTCGACTCAAGCATTTTTGGAACTAGGTTAATGGGAGTCAGAAACACACCAGTTGTTCTTGCTAGGTCACCGAGTTCCTTCATGAACCTGGCGCAATAGAAAGCCACATTTTCGACCGTCTCTTCTTCGTCCACGCACTCTGGACAATAAGGGCGAACAGCTAAGTCTAGGCGATGCAGATATTTTTGGAAACATCCGTGTCCACTTAATAGCTGCGTTAGGAAGAAATCAACGTCACCGTGTTCCCGGCAGATGCACTCGTTAATCCGTGGGATCAAGCTATACGTCCACCGGCCTTTTGAAGACTGGTCCCACTTTGATTGCCAGTCAACTATCGAGGTAGAACGTTCTACTTCTTGGAATTCGTCTGTCCTTGCGAACAGTACAACCTTTTTTGTAAGTTTTCCCAGATGTTTATAGGCATTTTGCTAGCTATGACGCAGATTGCATCGGCCGACACCGTTCTATGTATAGACACATGCGGTCCTCAACGCACTTGTTCTACTGACCTGCAGTACTTCTTTAAAATGACACTTTTTTGCTTCAGCCCAGATTGGAGAGGCGTACAATATTATGGAGTCTGTCACAGTGGAAAGAATTTTTCTCCTGGCGCCCTGCGGTCCTGCTAAGTTCGGTAGCATGCCCATAAGTGCGTTGTTAACGTTGTTTGTCGCCTTCACACTAACAGCTTTAAGATGTTCTCTGAATGTTAGTCTGGTATCAATGTACATGTCAAGATATTTTATAGTCTTTAGGATTCTATATCGTGGCCACCAACTGATATTGACAGCTTTTCTTCCTGCTTGCTTTTGCTGAAGTTCTGTTTTTTGGACAGCTAGCTCCAGGTTGGCGTTATTCAACCACCTTTCTTTGGCATTATTACATACATTTTGCAGTCTATCGATATGTTTACCAATCCCGCCGAGTGCGATATCGTCGGCATACTCCACTATGGTTGTGTTAGCTGGCCTTTCGGTTTTAAGAATGCCATCGTGCATAGCTTCCATAAGGTTGGTCCAAGAACAGATCCTTGCGGAACACCATCTGACACGCAGTAGCTCTTTGGACTCTCCTCTGTATCATATTGCAGTACTCTCTGGTTTAAGGGGGGTAACGTTTTTAAATTTTTATTTTTGCATTTTTTTTTTATTTGGTTTTTTAAATGAAGAACCTTTCAAGAATATTCTGTGAAAATTTTAGATGAATCGGAGCAAAACTTACAAAGATACAGCCATGTAAGTGTTGCTACCTACCTGGCTCAACCGCGCGCCATTTGTACTTTAAAGCGTTTTTCCCACAACTTACGTTTTCAAAGTCGGTGCCCCCCATAACTTTGAAACTACTGCACCGATCCTTTTGAAATTTTGAACATTTTTTCTGTAGATGTTTTACAAGGTAACGCCGAAGAGTTTTTTTCGAATTTGTTGATACTTTTGTTTTTACGGTAACTAATTCACCGATTTTTTACGCGAAAATCGTGTTTTTGACTTTAACGTGTTCCCAAAAATCGAAAAAATTTTAATTTCAAAAAATCCTCTCGGCGTTACCTGGAGAAAACGATTATCTAACGAAATAACTTTGGTTTTTTGATTTCAGCTGATTTAACACCGAGTTATGAGGGGCACCGCAAAACTACTTTTTTTTGAGATGCGTCCGAATAATTTCTGCCATTGCCGTATTTTTAAGTATTTTTGGATGAAAATTTCACAAAATATACTTCAAATACTATAGTTTTATGTAGTAAAAGATTTGACGAATAAATTTTAACTGTGTCATCAAAAAAAAATCATAAAAATGTGCCTTTTTTTCCATGAATTAACGTTACCCCCCCCCCTTAAGTAGCTGCGGATGATTCTAATAAGGTACTTTGGTACCGAGAAGCTGCTGAGTGCATTCAAAATATTTGCCCAATTGGCTCTCTTAAATGCGTTTTTTATGTCTAATGTTATAACTGCACGTTTTTTCGTCGCTCTGGTGCCATTGCGTTTATTAACAGCCTTTTTGGCCAAATCAACTACCATTTCTATTGCATTAACAGTAGATCTGGCTCTACGAAAACCGAACTGATTGTCTGAGAGACCTCCTGGCCCCTCCAGATACTTCCGTAATCTTTCGCTTAACGTTTATTCGAATACCTTCCCAACGGTATCGAGCATACACAGCGGTCTGTATGACGATGGCTGATCCGGCTGCTTTTCCGGTTTTAGTAATAATACTAGACGCTGTTTTTTCCACCTCTTTGGGAATGTACCTTCGGTCAGGCACAAATTATACAGCTTTACAAACACGGCCGGATTTGAGTACACCGCCGCTTTAAATGCCACATTCGGTATGCCATCGGGCCCAGTTGCTTTGTTGTCACTAATTCGCGCCATTGTGCTTAATACTTCTAGCACTGTAACCGCCTGAATCTCATAATTTTCTCCCACTTGCGTATGGATTCTGCTGCTTTCCTCCTGTGGAGGGAAGAGTGAGATGACCACCTTTTCAAGCAGTTCTGGGCAAGTTGGTTGAGGAGCTTGTGGACCTCTTACTATGTCCAAAGACTGTCTCATAGGCAATACCCCAATACTTGCTTCTATATGAATATCAAGATGCTTACGTGAAACATGTGTGACTCATAAATGAATCATGCATGACTCATAAATGAATAAATTCGGCAAAAAATTTAAACGAATAATTTCTCAAAATAATTTCAGTAAAAAATTAGTATTTCTTCTTATTTGTTCGGTGATATTTCAAAGGCTAATTATCCGATTCAACTGAAACTTAATGTTGATATTGTTGCATGGGGACGCCTGTAATAGTTCGAAAGAAAAAATAATAATGAGCGGCGAGTTTCCTTTTAGTTTGTTCGGAAGATCGTGTCTTATGACCAGGAATGTTTTTAGAAACTTTGTTTAATTTAGTAATTTCTGCAAATGGAATTCAAAGCCAAATGAATCAACTTAAAATTATGCATTTCACTTAAGTGCTGGTCTTGAACTCAACTTATTGAAGACAATTTTTTTTTAGGTACTTAAGAAGGGCAAAAAAATAGCTAAGCCCAATGAAACTTCCGGTATAGATTCATGTCGAACTTATTGTGAGTCATTACCATTAGATTTCTGTAGTCTTAAATCAGTGAAAAATGCAATAAAAATGCAATTGATTTGGCGAAATTCCGACACACTCACTGTTCCTCAGGGACATCTCCAGCAAATGGTGCAATTCTACCCCATACTTCAAACAAAAAAAAAACAACAGAATTAGTTCAAAGTGTTAAAAGCCCACAACTTAGAGTACTCATACAAAAGATGTAAGAAATTCAAAAACGAAGCTCATGAATTAATTTCCATTTATCTCTAATCATTTACGACCCTCACCGCAACAGCTCGACTTGGAGAAGGAGATTAAAAAATTCGCCACTGAGGAGAAGGGGGTAAGTGTTGCTGTGTTGCTGTAAAAAAGCAGAAAAAAATCACATAAAAAACAACACTCAGTCAGTAAGCTCGTAAGCTCGCTAAAAAATGCAAAGACGGGAGAAAATTCAAAAACAAAAACAATTCCACCACGCTTAATTAACGCTCGCCGCGCACTGCTGTGTGATTAGTGTTTGCGCAAATTGTTGGGTCCTTGAGTATTGCTAACTTGTTAACGCTCGCCACTGAATGCTTACGTATGTATGTGTGAACCGTTTTGTAAATTGTTTGTCTGTCATTGTGAATGTGCATATATATGTGCGTGTGTGTGTGTGTAGGCCAACTTGCTACGCCCATTAACAATACAATAAATAACAAGACCTTGCCGCTAGCAAATGCAATCATGCCTCCAATACCTTTGCATTTACGTACATATACATGCGCACATATACTATGTAAAGTAATATATGCGTGCGTGCATTTGTGTGCTGTTTTGCCTGTTGGTAGAAAAAATGAAAAATTAACTTGACTGCTTGTTTGTAAATAGTAAAAGTGAAATCACTAATACAGCCAGTCAATTCATTAGATTTAAATGGCCCAGTTCATTCATTCACTCACACCATAAACACACACACAACCATAGCGCTTATATATGTGTGTGTGTACTTTTGTGTTTGTATCTAAATGTGGATAATCATAAGCAGCGCGCTTGTTTTGTACAGCCACTTTTGTAGGTCAAACTAATAATGAATGAGTTTTTGTTTCGAAAACAGCAAATCATTTTGCACTCACACACACGCGCATATGACAAGCATCAAATGCTAGTTGCTACACACTTACAAAGTACACAATAAATTACTTAGCTGCTCAATTGTGTGCTGTGTTTTGTTCTACCTTCCATTTCCCAGTCGTTTCGATTTAATTTCATATTGTAAATAAAACTAGCGACAAAGTTGTAAAGAAAAATAATTTGGCTCCATTTAACTTGAACTTTTTCCCAACATGCAATTATCGGTAGCTGCCGCAATTCGTAATCGTAACGTGAATGCGACCATGTAATGGCAACTCGCATGTGGTTGGCAGGTGGCTGGCTCCGTTCGTTCGTTGTGGGTGTTCGATGTTGAAGGAACACCTTCGCCTATTTCTTGGCAAGCGTGCAACAGCCAGCGGGAATAGAATACCGAAAATAAATTGAATTTACAATTCATGCACAAAGCAAACAAATTACTTTACTTCAGCAACTCCAAACGCTGCACATACATTCACGCAAACGATGTGAGTATTAACCCAGCAAACATATTCGCAGCGCGCACGGAATATATGGACCGAAGTGAGTCCTATGGTTGTAGGAAATGTTGACTGTTAAGACTCATAAATGAAGCGTTTATGATAAGATCCTTAGGCGAATCGTTGGTGAAATGACTCATAAATGAATCGTTTATGACTCACATGTGAATCATGAAATGACTCATAAATGGATATTTTATGACTCACATAGGAACATAAATTAATCGTTTTTTATAAGACCTTTAGACGAATCGTTTATGAAATGACTCATAGATGAATCGTTTATGACTCATATACGAGTCATGAAATGACTCATATGAATCTTGAAATTACTCATATGAATCACGAAATGACTCACAATTGAATCACTTATAACTCATATATGAATCGCGAAATGACTCATGAAATGACTCATAAATGAATCGTTTATGACTCACATATGATTCATGAAGTGACTCATAAATGATTCGATTATAACTCACATATGAATCATGAAATGACTCATATATGAATCATGAAATGACTCATAAATGAATATTTTATGACTCACATATGAATCATGAAATGACTCATAAATGAGTCGTTTTTGACTCACATATGAATCATGAAATGACTCACAAATGAATCATGAAATGACTCACAAATGAATCATTTATGACTCACAAATGAATCATTTATGACTCACAAATGAATCATTTATGACTCACAAATGAATCATTTATGACTCACAAATGAATCATGAAATGACTCGCATATGAATCATGAAATGACTCATAAATGAATCATTTATGACTCACATATGAATCATTTATTATGAATCATGAAATTACTCACATATGAATCGTTTATGACTCATATATGAATCATGAAATTACTCACATGAAATGTCTCATAAATGAATATTTTATAACTTAGATATGAATCTTGAAATGACTCATAAATAATTCGTTTGACTTATAAATGAATCATTTATGACGCACAGAGGATCATTTATGACTCATAAATGTATCGTTTATGACTCATAGAGAATCATTTATGACTCATTTAAAACTCATATCCGATTCATTCATAATACGAATGTTTAAGAGTAAATATGAGTCCTAAATTAATCATCTCTGACTCATGACTCATACGAACTCTGCACGACACTCCGTGCTAAAACTACTCAATGACTCATTTTTTTTTTTTTTGTTAAGGAGGTTGTAATCAAAATTTCAGAAACATCTCAAAGGTGCCGTCACACCAATGGTATGTGGGGCACGCTCCCAATAATACTATAACAATCCTCCACCTCGGCTAGTTCTACCCTGGGACCACAAAAGTATAACTTCTGGGTAGAGCCGCGTTTATGTCAGAAGACACAACAGGTACCCGCGTCCAAGTTCCTCTCCTGTAGGCGTATGAAGGCTATACACCGCCGAAGGCTCTCCACCGGCCTATTGTCAGCAGTCGCTCCGCTGCTTTTTCTCCAGGTGTGGGCCGCGTTCCCTGTCTGTTATAGAGCCAAAACATTTCATCTGACAAGAGGTTTAGGGGTATCTTTCTCGCTATTACGCAGATTGCATCATCAGACACCGTTCTATATGCGCAAGCTACACGCAGCGCGCCTTGCCTGTATGTCTGGATGACTTCCCGTAGATTAGGTGCTGCATACAGAATTATAGAGTCAGCAACCAATGACAGTAGCCGTCTGCGATTTCCCTGGGGCCCTCCTATATTAGGGAGAAGTCGCGTTAGGGCACCATTGATAGAAGCCGCTTTGCAACTTACATTTATTAAATGCTGCCTGAAACAAAGTCTTGTGTCGATCCAGACCCCAAGATATTTGATCACCTTTTTCGAGACTATACGGTGTGTACCTATGCTCAGCTCAAAGGACTTTCGCCCTCCAGCACTTATTAGAACTGCTTCGGTTTTGTTACCGGCTAAATCTAACTTAGCCTCGTTAAGCCATCGTTGCACTTTTCCTTTAAGTGGTCAAGCTTCCTATCAACTACCACCAGGGCACCATGGGGCGTATCCCACAATTTCGGCATTTGGCGGGAGCTTCACCTTCAGGACTGCATCATACATGATGTTCCACAAAGTTGGTCCCAGCACTGAACCTTGTGGTACACCACCTGAGACCTTGTACGTTTTTTGTCCATTTCCAGTTTCATATCGCAGAATGCTTAGATAACTGCTGATAATGCGGACAAGGTAGGCTGGTACATTGAAACCTCTGAGGGCCGTGATGATGCTAGGCCAGTTTGCCGAGTTAAAAGCATTTCTGCTCAATGACTCATTTATCACTCTAAATGTTTGCTGGGTTGTCACAAAAGGATGTATAAAAGGATTCATAGCAACAAAGCACCTCAAAGACAGCAAAAAGCGAAAAAATACACCAAACTCCGCAATTTTCTTGGTTGCTGCAAATTTAGTTTGGGGAAAAATAAATCCATTATTTTCGCATAGATTTTTTGCGCAAATCGCCTAAAACTGTTCTATAGTCGATCTTTAGCACCTGAGCGATGCCACGAGTACTAACTTACCGCTCAACTTAGATTCTTTCTCTGAGACAAGTTTTGATAACACAAATTCACTTGGAGGAATAAAAGTGTCGGATGTTTAAAAACGTGGTTTAACAAGGTTTTAAGGTCCCCAAGTATAACACTGAAACCTGATATTAAAAACTAAAAATGGTGTACCCTATAAGGCAGACGAATTTTTCTTTTGACACACAAACGCAATTGATTCGGTAGTTTTCTGAGTCGCTGATTTTTAAGCTGCTTCTACTTATCAAAAAAGGTTGCAACTACAGCAGATCTTTTGTCAAGAAGTTCAGTTCGCTTGAAAATCATGAAATAAAATAAAAAAATGGGTCTCATTTTTCCTTTAAGCAAGAAAGTATAACTCAACAGACCATCCGAGAAAACTATGTAGCTAAGCATTGAATTCATGTTTTGGGTTTATAAGAAAAATGCTTACAGTGCCAAAAAAAAGCTAGATTTGCTGGCATTTTGCGATGGAGTCGCGGGTAATCAAAAGATTTCATATAAATTAAGAATTTTTTGAGAAAGAAAAAAATCATTACAAACTTTTTGCTAACTTATTCCAAAATCTTACCAAACTCTTCACAATCTCGTATGTTCATCACTATCTGCTTCCTTCGCTTCCTGTTTCAATACTCAATCACAGTTGCTGCTGTGTCAAACAATATTCTTTCCACGCTCGACCGATAGCGATTTAAGGCAGTTCCATGACAAAGTGATCATAGTTTCAAGAATATTTCCAACACTAATCAGTAATATCATAGAAGGAGTTCTGGAATAGCTGAGCAATTGAGCATTGGGCCACAGACTATGGTTTAAGTGTGAACCCGAGTAAAACTGAACTGATGCCATTCACTATTCACTAATAAAACCAAGATACGAAGCTCCGACAACACTAAACGGCATTAGTCTTACGTTAGCCCAACAAGAAAATTTCTTAAGTGTTACCCTAGATCGCAAACTCAACTGGAGGTCCAATGTAGAATACAGAATGAAGAAAGTCAACATAGCACTTTACTCGTGTAAGGGAATGTTGGGTTAAAAATGGGGTCTTCAACCAATGCTATCCAATGGATCCTACGCAGCCATTGTAAGACCGATACAAAGATATGCGGCACTAGTCTGATAGCCCGCTGTGGAAAAGAAATGCAAATAACCCGATCTGAACAAAATGCAAAGATCAGCGTGCATTCTAACTACAGGAGCGCTTAGCATCAGTCCTACTGAAGCGCTTAACGTGGTAGCACATCTTTTGGCATTAGACTTACACATAGAAACAGTCGCCATATGCAGCGCGGTGAGACTAAGAGACATAGGAAGCTGGACAACAAGTTCGGCCGGTTGTAGCAACATCCGCCTACTGCGGCCTCACTGTTCAAAAACAAATCAGACTTCACAACTCCTGAGCTTAACTTCAAGAAAGATTTTATGGCACTTTTTCCACCAAGAGCCGAATGGCGGATAGGGAAGGTGATTGGTAGGCTCGACATTGAAATAGACACTGACGGTTTTAAGATGAACTGTGGTGTGAGAGCTGGCCTCTATTCGGAGCCGCTCAACGTATCCCAATCAATTCGACTTCCCAACTATATCAGAGTCTTTCAGGCAGATAAGCAGGCAAATCATTTAAATACTACAAAGCAATTGATGCAGTAGTAGCTAACTTTTCAGATAGTCAAGCAGATTTCAAAAAGAAGCTGAAGACGGAGGGTGCGAAAGAAAGTATTTTCCACTATTTATGCGTATGTTCAGGGGTTAGTAGAGCAAGAGGTATTTCTGTAGGTAAACCTTTCCCATAGCAAATTGGGGAAATTTTAGGCATAGAGATAAAAAGTTTGCTGTTATACTTGAATCTTATGAAATGGACCTGAGTCAAAGTAAACAATAAATAAGAAAAAAGCACGACATCACACTAGAACAGTGGTAGTAAAACGCCACTAGTCGCTTATCAGGCTTATTTCTGTAGAAATACTCAATCACTTCAACAACAACAACAACTCAATCATGGTTCTTTTCTTCTGCTGGAGCACAGCTTTCCTTGTTATGCCACGTTCAGTAGTGCAAAAGATCTTACAGTCGTAGTGCAAAACTATTTTGTTTCTATTCATGATATCAGGTCAGTCCATTAGTTCGTGCGTTTTTTAAAGGTGGTTTTAAAATTAATAAAAAAGATGTTTAAAGTATTTATCAATCAATAATATATTTTCCTTCATTATCTACAATCTCTTCCCAACGTTTAAGCAAATTATTAATTCCCTGCTCAAAAAATTGTTTTTCTTGGAGCTAAAATACGCTTCGATAGCCCTTTTAATAGCTTCTATTGAGAAGCATTTCTTGTTACTCATAAGGGATTGAAGTCCCCGGAAAGGGGATAATCGCAAGGTGCAATATAGGGAGGGTATAGTAGATGCGGCATTAGCTCCCATCCGAGCTCGTTCAGCTTGCCTAATGTTTGCCTTGCGGTAAGAAGTCTTGCGTTGTCGTGGTGAAACAAAACTTTGCGTCCATTCACTAAAGACGGTCGATTTTTGTTAAGTGCCTCATTCAGGTTTGATAGCTGATGGGAAGAATAAGAAGCAGTTATCGTCTGGTTTGGTTTTAGAAGTTCATAATAAACAATACCGGCCATATCCCATCAAATAGGCAGGAGAATCTTCTTGTGGTGAAGGCCATCTCTAGGGGTCGGTTCTGGTGTTCCATTTTTAACTAACCATTGGCGTTTGCGAACAGGATTATTGTAAAGGACCCATTTTTCATCACCAGTAACGATACGGTTTAAAAAACTTTCATTTTCAAGCCGTTGCAGCAGCTGAGAACACACATCCACTCTCTGCTAAAGGTTGGCGACGGAAAGTCTCTGCGGAACCCATTTTCCCAGCTTTGAAACCTTTCCCAACTGAACCAGGTGCCTGTGAACTGTTCCACGCGATGAATTTAACCTCTGAGCTATCATATATATATATATATATATATAATTGGCGCGTACACCCTTTTTGGGTGTTTGGTCAAGCTGCTCCTCCTATTTGTGGCGTGCATCTTGATGTTGTTCCACAAATGGAGGGACCTACACTTTTAAGCCGACTCCGAACAGCAGATATTTTTTATGAGTCGCTTTTTCGTGGCAGAAATACACTCGGAGGTTTGCCATTGCCTGCCGAGGGGCGACCGCTATTAGAAAAAACTGTTTCTACCTTTGCTTGGCGATTCGAACCTACAAGTCCATTAGACTACGGCGGTGGCCCTACTTCTGCAAAAATATATGTTTTAACTCTTGCTATTTAAGAAAAACTCATTTTAAGCGCTGCTTTACCCCTTTAAAGAATTCACGCACTACTTTTATGTTGTTGGTAACATTGCGTTGCCTCATCCTAACCTAATTTCTTCCCCCGCCCAAGCATAACACCAGCAATTTCGTTGCATACGCACGCTGTTTATTATTAATAAAGTGGCAAGTTGCGGCAACTTAGGGGCAAGTGGCACATCTTTGCAATGCCAATGGAAGCGCAGTAGTGTCTGCTACTATTTTTAGAATTTTAATCAGCACTTATGAAATTCTCCAAAGCCAAGGCGAACGCGCATACCAACACGCATGTATGCACATACCTACACACACACACTTGTCTTTCTATACAGTCAAGTTAGCGGCAATTAAAGGATGAGAAGTTTGCCATCAACTTTAGTGAATATTGTGGCATGCAGCCGTGGCAAAAATAAAAGCAAAGTGACTAAATAAGAGGGCCGATAATGCAGGCAAAGTGCACAATAGCCTCTAGAGAACAACAAAATCGACATTGAATGCCAGAAGGTAGTTTAAGAATTTTAAGGATGGTTGAAATAAAGTAATTACACGAACTACCAGCGCCAACCGCGTTTATGCATTTGTTTGTGATGGCAGCGGTGTGCAAGAAAATATGCGGCGCGGTAGTGACGGAGTTGTGTACAACATCAGCATAATGCTGCCACACTGTTGGCAATGAAGCTAAGTAGCGAAGTAGCGAAGTTGTGTGTGCACGCGTGTGGCATGAATGATGAGCGAAGCATAAAAGGGGACACAAGCAAGCCTGTAGGAGTAATTAAGCAAAGAAACGCATATTCGAGTGTGTGTGAGTGCGGCTGTGTGTGAGCGTCTAATTTCGTGCAAAGTCGGTGCATAGACTTTCGCAGACGTAGATGTGTGTGGCTCACCTGTATGGGCAGCCTCCTGCAGTGTGCGCATTCCTCGACTTGCTGGTTGCTAACAAAGTTGCTCATACGCCAGGTGGGGCGTACGGCTGACATTTCGCTTGCCAGTCTGGCATTGTGTGGCTTTGAAATTACACCGCTTACTTTTTTTCTAATTCGCTTCAACTTTTCTTCGTTTCGTTGTTTGTGTCGCCACAATTCTTATTTATTAAAAAGTTGCGCCGTTCGTAATTACATGCCACAAATGCTGGTACGCGGGTGTGCGCGCGTGTGTGTGTGTATGTGCAACGTCGGCATGCCAGTTGCCCGTTGTGAAGTTGTCGCGTGAAGTGCCTGGAATTGAAGTGCAATTCAAGTGTTGCAAACGAAATGAATGACATTCGGCATGCCACCTGGCGTACGTCACATCAGCCATAGCTGCCATTGGAGCTAGCAAAGCATGCAACCAAAAGTAGACATTTTTTCACACACCCATTTATGCAACCGCGGATTTGTAATTTGCATAACAAAATGCTGCTCAATGTTTGACGGGAAATGGTGAGTGTGGTGAGTGGCAAGTGGGCGGCGGTGAGTCGCAAAAAATGGCGAAAAAACGACAAATGATAATGATTGCATTCAGCGGCGCTGACGATTGTGTTGGCATTGGCGACGGTGGCGGAAATGGCAAAAACAGCAAAGGCAAACAATGTGCCACATTAGACACTACTTACTTGCAACATAAAGCAGCCGACGGCAACAAAACAAAGTAAATTGCGAAAAAGTAATAGTGTAATAAACATGCAAATAAATAAAGCGAAGCATACAACAACAACAACAACACAAACACTCGCACATGCAAGCAGTAGCAGTATGCAGCTACCTGCCAAGGGGAGGCCAAAAAATTCGCGCGATGATGGAAAAGAGGTGTAAAATTTACTAAGGAATTATTTTCGCTACTCGTTATGGAGTTCATTTCAGTGCAAGACTCGAACACTTCTCAGTTGATTAATAAAATGTATGTTTGCAACAAAAAAGGCCTTAAAAATATAGCGAAAAATCTCAGCTTCACTTCATCATCAGCTGTTAAATTTTTTACTCTAAGTATTTTTACTTCAGTTTTCAAAGTGAATAACTAACTATTTGAAGAGGCTACATCTAGACTGCAGGTGGAATAGTTGAGTCTGCCCAAATGGTTCACACTTATCTAGGCAACCACAATGATTTTTAACATCCCGACTGATATGGGGATTTCCGGGGTTTTGGTTGTTTTTATCAAAAACATGGAATGCGCAGATTTGTTACTACTACCCTAAGAGCTTCAAAGATCGGAAAAAAGTTATCAGAGAAACACCTCAAGTCAGTGTGCTCTCTGAATTCTTTTCTTCGTGCTGGCAATGAATATTTTGCTAAAGAGACTGGAGAGGAGTGAAGCCTGCAACGTAGCCTACGCGGATGATGTTGCTATTGCAGTAAGAAGAAAATTTCCGCAAAACAAAAAAAAGATTTTCTTATTCAGAATAAAAACTTTCTATTATATGAGATAAAAAAAGTTTTTATAGTAACGAAATTCTTTAAAGGACTTTGAAAATTTTATTTATTACTAGCAAACCCGACCCGCTTCGCTGGGCAAAGACCCGGTGGGTCCACGTTTTGGCATATATTTCGAGACCCTAGTCATCAATAGGTATGAAAATTACCCCACGTTAAAGCACTTATCGACAGCTTTCATTTGATGCCCATATTGCACATCCACAACCAAAGGTTACCCGGGCCCACGTTTTGACCTATATCTCGAGACCCCAGTCACGGAGCGGCATGAGAAATACTCTGTACTAAAGCATTCACCAACAGCTTCCAATTGATATCCATATTGTACAAACACATTCTAGGGTCCACGTGTTGGTCTCTATCTCGGGACCCTAGTCACGGAGCCGCATGAAAAATACTCTGAACTAAAGCATTCCCCAACAGCTTCCATTTGATACCCATATTGTATATACACATCCGAAGGTTACCCGGGCCCACATTTTGACCTATATCTCGAGACCCCAGTCTCGGAGCGGCATGAGAAATACTCTGTACTAAAGCATTCACCAACAGCTTCCAATTGATATCCATATTGTACAAACACATTCTAGGGTCCACGTGTTGGTCTCTATCTCGGGACCCTAGTCACGGAGCGGCATGAAAAATACTCTGAACTAAAGCATTCACCAACAGCTTCCATTTGATACCCATATTGTATATACACATCCGAAGGTTACCCGGGCCCACGTTTTGACCTATATCTCGAGACCCCAGTCTCGGAGCGGCATGAAAAATACTCTGTACTAAAGCATTCACCAACAGCTTCAATTTGATATTCATATTGTACAAACACATTCTAGGGTCCACGTTTTGGTCTCTATCTCGAGACCCTAGTCACGGAGCCGCATGAAAAATACTCTGAACTAAAGCATTCACCAACAGCTTTCATTTGATACCCATATTGTATATACACATCCAAAGGTTACCCGGGTCCACGTTTTGACCATTTTCCCGGCAATTATTCCAATTTTTCTCACCTTTAAAACCTTCCCTAGACCTCCACGAATAATTCAAGACCAAGATAAGATAAATCCGTTCAGCCATTCTCGAGTTATAAGCGAACATAGGGACAGATTTTCACATTTATATATATAGATTATTTTTTTTTTTTTTGCTTTTTTAAGAACTTTTATGTCAAAAGATTAAATTTTCAGAAAAAAAAAACTTCAAGACGCTTCAGTCTCTAGAAAAAAGGAATAGTAATTGAGTCTCTCGCCAAAATCACGATATTCTGAAACTTTCGATGCCCTTTATTTTCTTTAAGGGGGAGCCTGCTTTAGAGGATTCAAAAATCGATTTTTTCGTGGTTTTTTTTTGGGAAGGAAAGAAATATTCGATTGAAAGGAAACTTTTAGGTTTTATTGTTATATATTTCAACAGTCTTTTTAAATTTTTTCATTAAAATATATGTCATGTTATGCCTGGTATAAGCATTATGCCGAGGCGCCTCGAGTGTGCATGTGTCGTGCGGCGGGAAAAATGCAGGTCGCAATTTTCATCTGAAACCAAAAACCCAAAAAAACTTTTATTTTAGTATAGCTATATAGCTAGTATAGCTAAATTAATTTTTTTGGAAAAAGAAATTCACTTTAGATTGTTTAAAAAGTGGGTTAATCATAACTTTCTTAAGGTTTTTTAGGTTCAACTAGAAGAGAATTTAGTTCCGAGTACAATCAATGTTGTCTCGTTTCGATAGGACCTTTAACTTTTTCTCTATCTTTCCCGCCAACTAGGAAAAATCATAAAAATTAAAAACCGAGAAATCGCACTTCGAGCGATCCGGCCGCTTGTATACCTGCTCGACGCTTGCTCACAATTTCTTCTGTAACTCCGAAAATATTTTGAATTTGCTTGTGAAATTTTTAGGACACTCTCTTGGATAGGTTGGGAAGACATTTATGCAAAAAAAAATCGATTTTTTGAAACCTCTAAAGCAGGCTCCTCCCTTAAAAAAACCAAAAAAATGAGCGAAAAAAATCATTGCTGACTCTCGAATTTTTAAAAATTGTCATCTTCATATTCCGACAAAAAATTTTATGCGAGTATCATCGCGGAATTCTTATTAAATTTGTATAAAACTTTTTATTTTCTGAAAAGAAAAGAGTATTATTGCAAAACTCACAAAATTTTCATACTTTCGATCCTTTTTATTTTCATTACTACAAAAACAAAAAAAAAACGGAAAAAATTATTGCTGACTCCCGAATTTTTAAAAACTTTGATCTTCATATACCAAAAAAAAGATTTTATATGAACACGAAATTCTTATAAGACTTTTTATTATCTAAAATAAAAAGAACATAATTGAAAAAATCATAAAATTTTCGAAATTTCGGTAACTCTTATTTTGTAAAAAAAAATTAGCAAAAACTTCGTACAATTAAATAATTACTCTTTATTTTCTCAAAAAACAGCAACAAATTGTATTAAGTCTTCAGCCAAATTCGCAAACTTACGATCTACTTTATTTTCATTAAAAAAAAAACAGAATAAGCGAAAAAATTTTTTTTTTAACTCTCGAATTTTTACAATATTTGATCTTCATATTCCCCCAAACCAATATTATATCATCACGAAATTCTTAAAAAACTTTTATAAAACTTTTATTATCTGAAAAAAAAAATTATTGAAAAAATTGCGAAATTTTCAAAATTTCGATAGCCCTTAATTTCTAAAAAAATGAATAAAATATAATTGCTATTTAATTTCTAAAAACAAGCAATCAATTTTATTGAGTCTTCAGCCAAATTTTCAAATATTCGATCCCCTTTCGTTAAAAAAAGGCAAAAAAAAAACGCCAAAACTTGGAAATATTTTCATACACTGAAAAAAAGCTTTATACGATCACGAAATTCTTAAAAAACTTTTATTATCTGAAAAAAAAAATATTAAAGACAAAATTGCGAAATTTTAAAAATTTCGATAGCCATTAACTTCTAAAAAAAAACTGAATAAAAAACTAAAAAAAAATTACTATTTAATTTCTAAAAAAAAGCAACAATTTTTTTTGAGTCTTCAGCCAAGTTCTCAAATATTCGATCCCCTTTCATTAAAAAAAGGCAAAAAAAAAACGCCAAAACACAGAAATATTTTCATACTCTGAAGAAAAGATTTATATGATCACGAAAAAGAAACCTTCCAGACGCTCCAGTTGCTGTAAAAAAATAGTATTGAGCCTCTCGCCAAAAATCTCAAAATTCTGAAACTTTTCATCCCCTTTATTGCCACTAAAAAAAAAAAAAAAAAAATAATTCATATTCCGAAAAAAAAAAATGATATGATCACGAAATTCTAAACCCAACCTTCCAGACGTTCCAGTTTCTGAAAAAAATAGTATGGAGGTTCTCACCAAAAATCACGAAATTCTGAAAATTTAGTCTTTTGAATTAAAAGTCCTTTAAAAAATTAAATTTACTTGAAGAACTTCGGCACCATAAACACTTTTTTTATTTCTCTGCTGAAATGATTTTTTTATTTTTACTCAGTTACTAATTACCCGATTGTCAAATACGATAAGCCAGTATTCTAACCTCGAGTAGTTCTGTACTCAGTTCTAATGCCCTTTAGAGCTGATTTTCACATGAAATCCTTCATGAAAAATCCATTTATTTAGAGTTTTTCTTCTAAAATCATCCAAAAAGATGCTGCCTGAGCACCAAAAAACAGTAGCGATCATTTCATTTCATTTCACTGAGGCATAATAAACGATTTTTTGTGGCTGAAAATTGAAATAATGAAAAATAGACTAAGACGATCTTCACGCAGTCCATGGCATGATCGAAATTTTGCGCGTGAAGTTCTTTATTAGCGTTATCAGTCAGCCGCCTCGGCGATTTCCATAGGCCACCTCGGAGCTGCGATTACCCCCTTTTATTTTTGCTTCGACTCATGCAAAGTGTTGATACCAAGTTTCATTCCCATAACAGGTTTTTTTCCTTTTTTTTGTTTTTTGTTATTTTTTGTCGAGACAGCTAGCGAGTGCAGCACTCAGACATTAATTAAGTCCATTGTACTACACTTGGATTCCCTTCTAATTTTCTTTAAATCTACCTGATCTCCGAAGAAATCTGTATAGATCTTGTGGTGCCAATGAGCCAAGGTGGTCGCTTCTTAACACATCAGTGCCAAAGACCTCAAACCTGATTCGAGCGAAGGCTGGGCAGATGCATAGAAAGTGGTCCGCCGTCTCATCCTCCTCTCCACATGCAGGGCCGAGTGCACTGTCTGAAAGTCCCACCTTTTCCATCTGCTTTGCCCATAGAATGTGGCCCGTCATCAGTCAAACCACGATACCCACGTGTCCCGGGTCCCATGTTACAGGACTCGACTACACCTAATGTGGTTGGGGGCTGTCTAAGGCCATGAGCTCAGCTTATCTGTCACTGCAGACACATATAGATCATATAGATCTGTCCCTCCATCTGTTATCCACAACAAAGTTCATCGCTTCTTGGACTGCATACACCTCCGCTTGAAAAACAAATGCATGCATTACAAGAGCGAAGTGCAGTTTTGTGCCGCTGGATTCCACGTATGCTCCAGAACCGGAGCCGTGCTCGGTCCTGGAGGCATCCGCGAAAATGCGAAAACAGTGTTTGCCGGTCTCATTTTCTAAGTATTTTCTGTATCTCTTTTCAAGTACGACCCTTGGTGACATGGAGTCAAAAGGCATGGTGAGGATCGTTGGATCGAAGTCCATGTCTTCTCTGTTTTGCAATGCCGAACAGAGGCCGTACCAGTTCCCATATTGTTTTTTAGCCTGCAGATGGCCTTCAAGGCCTTTCCTTGGATGAAAGCATCAACCATAACAGGTACTTTTCCAGTTGGCTTACCTGTTCATTTGTGGAACAATAGCAAGACGTACGCCACAAATCGGAGCAAAGCTCGGCCAAACACAGCGCCATTTTTTCAGTATTATTCTTTTAATTATATTTTTTACCTGTTCTCGCTACAAGGATTTAAAAATTCGTAGCAACACCTCACTCTATATGACTTACGAAGTTGTTTGAGCATTCCCAGCGCCCACCTTCCGCTGATTGTCCAACGTTGATGAGCAATCTTGTTAATTGATACTGCAAATATTTCTGCGATTTATTGCTTTGTCAAACCTGCTTCTTACGGAAAAAGTGATTGCGTCTTTGCTAACACTAATTGAAGATATCTCCTCAAACGGGCAGACATAACGTCGGTATTCTTCCATAAACTCTCTCTCTCAGGGTTTAATGGAGCAAGAAAATTATAAATTACATATTACTTTTCCTGAACAAGAACGTAAACGCATCACAACACTTTCATAATAATACGTAGGGCTTTATTTTGCGCAGTAAGGAACTTGGTTGGTTGAGTAAAGTGGTGATTCATCCAGAATCCAACTAGCGCTTCCGCACCATTTTGTTGTCACATTCTCGCTACCGACTTGTTTACCAGTTATTTAACGGTATGACTATATCCAGTCTGTGCGGTTTAGGAACCTAATTAGGTTGTTGACGTTTAAGCTATACAGTTGCTTGAGACTCTCGAACAGTGGTTTGTCGAGGGTTGAATTTCTCTCTTTCCACAAGGCAGGTCACTCACAAAGGAAAAGGAAACTATTTTCCTTTTTCTCTTGTTATTTACAACTGTGGCAGTGAGGGATGCCGATTTAGGCTGCTTGTCCCTGACAAACCAAAAGCCAGTTATGATTGTTGTGAGTCTCCAGGCGTACCGTCGTTTCATGTTTATCTCAATGTTAACGATTGTTTGAGGTTGTAGATGGAGGTAAGGAACTTAATCGCGGCAAAAAAACCAATTTTTTTCGACAGACTCCAAGAGAATTGTTTGTTCCGATATTTTTCTAAGGTTCGTAAAGAGTTAAACATGGTTTTATAATTGCAAGGAGTTACCAGGTAAAATAAAACAAAAAAAAAAACAAATACTTGGCGCGAACTAAAGGGTTTTGCAAAGGGGATGTTATTTTGATATTCAAAGAAAAATGCTATTTTTTAATATATGCAAATGATCGGATGTTTATTTCATTATAAAGAGGAAGGTATGCCGTTAATAGTGGAACATAACAACAGGCAAGTGACCACCACGACCACACTTACAGGACAATATCCTTTTCATGGCTGGCCTATGTCCTCGATAGACTCACGAATTCCATCTTTGAGGTCTTGAATCGACGCTGGTCTGTTGGCTGTTGGCGTAGACCTTCTCTTTCACGTGGCCCCGAAGAAAAAGGTCACAAGGTGTTAAATCACAAGATCTCGGTGGCCAATTGTGAGAGATAATGGTTAATGGTTAATGGTTGTAAAGGGTTAAGGTATGGCCCTTTAGCACTGCGACCATATTGATCTATTGTGCACCCTATGCTGTCTATTGACTGTTGAGTATGCTTATGAATTGTACCAGCTCCTTCTGAGGGAGTGATTGAAGGTCTTCATCTGTAAGCATGAACTTGTTTAAAAACCTTTTCCTTCTATGCGTCAACCCCGGACATTCGATGATGAGATGTTCTATAGGCTCCTCATCTTCGCAGCATCTTCGAGAGATAACACGGTCCGGAAATGTTTAGGGTAAAAGATCAATGGTTTCGTTGCTTGTGTGGCACGTAGCGCCGTCTTGTTGAAAATAAACGTTGTCCAAATCAATACCATCAAATTCCGGCCATAAAAAATTGTTAATCATCTCTCGATAGCGCAATCCATTCAGATGTAACACCTGTTATTGGAAACCCATTTATTTGAGGCGTTCGTCTTGATGTTCCACAAATGGAGGGACTTACAGTTTCAAGTCGACTACCAACGACTGATCATTTTTATGATATGCTTTCTCATGGCGCAAAAACACTCGGAGATGTTCCATTGTTGGGGTGCCAGTTAGTGCCAAGCACAAAAAAAGGGGAAAAATACACCCCAAGTCATCATTGCGCGCAATTTTTGGCCTCCCCTTGCGCAAGTTTACAGTCACCAAGAAAAACTGTGCATACAAAAAAGAAACATACAAAAGGTGGAAATGCAATCAGTTGTAAATTTCTACCCACATACACATACACACATAGATATATAAGTTTGTATGAGCCGCCGGCTTGGTTACGAAAGCAACGACTTGCATGTCGAGGGCGTCGAGGTGACGTATGCGAAGACTTGCAAGCAATTTAAATTTAAATGTCAAACTATTGATTTATCGACACTGTACAGTTGCAGCTCCCACACGTGGATCGCCCCATCAACAACATAGCCCCGGGCTAAGTGCTGCATTCTAGTAGCTTTGCGCTTATTGAGCTACGCCCACCCAAACACACACACATACACAGGTATAGGTATGTACCCATATGTGATTACGAGTGATGGACGTGTAGATGTGTCTACCTGCAATTACAGCAAAGTACTGCAAAGTGCATTGTTCCTCACTGCATTTACCTACACAGCATACGCACACACACACACGCACCCACTAGCCAGTGTAGATTTGCATACACGCGCATCACTGGCACAGCAAATGATCTTTAAATGCAGCAAAATGTAGTGCAAAATTAGTTTAACGTCTTGCCACGTACTTGCTGGCTATGTTGCGAGCAGCAATCGCTTGACTTTAATGGCAAATTCAAGGATATCAACACAGAAAACGCAGTTTGTTGGCTCCGCCATGGCCGCAGTTTGCAGTTGAAACTGCTTTTAATAGCGAAAATTGGCGCACATAAGTGGCAAGCATTTCGTTTCTCGTTGGTGATGAGATTACTTTAATAAAATAGTGCGCTCGGTAATAAAAAGTTAAAGTCGAATTGATTTCGTCGTTGGAGAATAGAAACAAAATCTATTCAGCGGGAGCAAAATTCCCTAATAGTGGCGATACTTTCGAGTGAATTTCAGTTCGCACATGAAATTGAAGTAAAAATTCATAAACGAAATTTTTGTGTGTGCGTTACAGTGAAGCTTCGTGGCAAACTACATAGCTACGTGGCTTAAAGTTACGCACCCGCTAAGCTGCTAATATTTCACAACGACCTTGAAGGTGAGCGATATTTTTTTATTACAATGAAGGCCGTAGCTGGCACAAAGCATCGAAAGTTGCGGAATTTCTTAATACTTTCGCTGCAGTGTATTTTTTCTGGCAGTTCCACGAGATCAAATAATTCCTATGCTTAAATGGTTTTTGCGCTATGAAATTGGCATTTTTTTTAACAAAGCCAGAAATTTTTTATAGTGAAACTTCTTATGCGTCGATGAACGAGCGAGAATGGAGAGTAAAATTTCAAGGCCATGCAATGTTTTGGGCATTTTCGTTCCGCGAGAGAGCAAAAAGATATAACGTAGAGGAAAAGGAGAGTGAGAGAGCTATACCTTATGTATATCTTAGATACACTTTAGGCTATTTTTCCTGAGTTTTTCCTCGTGGTTGCTAATTTCTAGTGAGAAATAGCACTGCCTACTTTTTGGCGCTTGTTTGTTGGTGCAAGCTTGTAGTAAATATATTTTTGGTGCCTACTTTTTGGCGTTATATTTCCTTGGTGCCTACTGTTTGGGGCGTTTTTTGGTCCCAATTTTTTTGGCATTTTTTTTTTTTTTGGTGTCTACTTTTTCGTTTCGCATCACTTTTTCTAAGCCCATCAACTGCCTTGCAAATACAAAAAGTTGCATTAATTGGCAACATAAGATCCAGCAAACGCTACATTCCACCAGAAGGTGTAACTTTTTAAGGTGTAACTTTGCTTCAACCTATCCGAGAATCCTTTTTAAAAGGTTATATCTATAAATCAATAGAAAATTACAATAAATTTTAGGAAACTACCTGGTAGCTCAAGTCGTTAGCTGTAATAGGGTTATGTTAAATTCTCATCACAAGTGGAAAAAGTTCTGGTCAGATCGGGGTGCCCAGCGTATTTTTAAAAAGTCCTTTTTACTTATAAAAGGCACATTGCGAGTCTGTTATGCGCCTATGGGTAAAAACTGTAAACCTTTAGAATTTGAATACCTGATTCACTGATTGATTCGCCTGCTTTCTGAGCAGTCTCCCCATATTTCTTGCTGTATCGCGGAACTAAAGGTTAACGATATGAAGTGTTATCTATTCAAAACACAATAACTTTTTTATGTGAAATTAGTTTTTATTGATTTCAAAGACAAAATTGTTCAAAAATAATTACAATTTTAACATAAATTCACTTTAGCCCGATATGACCCCCGTTTGTCTTGATTATAGCCTTGAAACGGTCAAAAAATAAGTTGCATGCTACACGAATGTGATCTTGAGGTATTTTGGCCCATTCTCGTATAATCGCTTTTTTCAGCGCATCCATACTGGCATATTTTTTAGTCCTCACCTTGCTGTCCAAAATGAACCAGATGGAATAGTCCATCGGATTTGCGTCTGGCGAATTCGAAAGCCATTGTGTGGACGAAATGAAGTGTGGAACATGATTTTTTAACCATTCTTGGTTCACACGAGTTTTATGAGAGACGGTGCCGAGTCCTGTTGGAACGTCCATAGTCTACGACCGAAATGTTTGTGTCTTCACGGCCCTAAAGCAGCTTCTAAAACATTTTCCCGATAATAAATCGCATTCACATTGACACCAGCCTCGATAAAAACGATTGGAGAGCGTCCATCAGAGGTCACTGCGGCCGCAACCATTACTTCCGAGGGGAAATTGCTTCGAGTGGCCATACGCAAGCTCAAATTCTTGTATGAGCGTTCGGT
Source organism: Anastrepha fraterculus (assembly GCA_037575425.1). Taxonomy (NCBI): domain Eukaryota; kingdom Metazoa; phylum Arthropoda; class Insecta; order Diptera; family Tephritidae; genus Anastrepha; species Anastrepha fraterculus. Next base: position 217,326 of record JAYXIM010030390.1, read on the forward strand.
TAAGTAAACTCGATCGTTTTGAGCGTTCACGAACTACTCAATTGGGAAATTTTTTTCATCAGAAAACCAACGCTAGGAAATTCGCCACGTTCGTGGCTCTTTTGCTCTTTCGCATCGAACTTTTTTGCTGGGGTGAAAGATCGTGTGCTTTTTAGAACTTGTAAGCCTTGTCCTTGAGTTTTTTTTCAATAAGCGTCGAATGCCGTCTTGTGATATTTTCAGTTCTTTGGCCATTTTTCATCCACTTCGACTTGGATTTCGTTCAAGTGGAGCCTTCACTTTCCGAACCATTTCTGGCGTTGTTGCGGTTTTTTTTGGTCCACCTCCATAGCGTTTTGCAATGCTACCAGTATCATTGTAACGTTTTATAGTGCGATACACAAATATTTTATTTACTTTGAGGTGACTGAGCTCACGAACAATGGCTGGTTGTGATTTTCCAGCCAAAAATAACGCAATCAAACTATTACGTTTGAATTCCATCACAGAAAAAAAAATTCAACAAAACTGGGACGCAAATGCTTTTGGTGGCTTATAATCAATATATTGAACTGTCATTAAAACAATTTTGACGTTGATGTCATGAGCTGTTTTACAGTTACAAGCAGTGTGAAGTTGGTAACACTTCATATTGGTCATCCTGTATTTTTCAAAAAATTTTTATTTTTTATTTTTTTATTTATCAATTTTATCTGATGCTTGTCCTGTAAACTTTTTTCAAATTTAATTTCCCTTGCGCACTTTTACGACAGTTGCGCCGACTGCAGTTTCTAATTTTAGCACAAGCGGCGCGGTTTTAAAAAATTTTCTCATTGCAATGAAATGTAAAAACGAAATTCAGATATTTTTTATTGTATGGTAACGCTGCTCTTGCCTACGCGCTTAACGAAATTTCACATGCGAAAACGTTGAATTGGGGCTGTCAAGTAATCTGTGTGCCAAAAATATATCTACACATACATATACACATGCACGCACACACATGAAACTGTCGTAAACATAAAATCTACGGTTTTATTTCCTACCAAAGTAAACACACACACACACACAAATGAGCGCCTGCGAATGGGTACAAGGATAGCAGCGGCCATAAAAAAAAATAGAAAAAAAGAAAATGCCAAAACAAAAACAAAAACCAAGAATGCAGCAACAGTAATGCCAGCAGTTAATGCTCACAGCAGTGACCAACTAGCAAATATGCACGCACACACACACACTCTCTTTCACAAACACACACACACACACGTACATTTTCATACGCGTGAACGCATGGTGTCAAGTATACGGTACTTACAAAGCAGACAAATCAATAACACCGAAATCCTCACTACAAGATGAGCTTACGCTTGGCGCTATTGGCGTAAGCGCAGCATAAGCTTTCAAGCCGTTTCCCTCTCCCTCTCGTAGCGTCCCCCGTCACGAATGATGGCTCAAAGCAAAAGCTTCGTGAGATGCGAGAGCATGCGCGTCTAAGGAGGCAAAACAGAGAGAGTTAACAAAAATACAACGAAGGGAGAGCAAATAAGTTGCATATTGGGGAGAGAGCGCGCCACCCAATGACGCAAGCGAGGCGGAAACATACTGGAAGCGCACTGGAAGCTCAGCACATGCAATGTGATGATAGTAGCGTACGAGTGAGCTTTTGTGTGGTGTTGCATGCGCGGCGCCCACAGCATAATTGGCAAATGCAATTCTCAGCGCAGCAAAGGCAATGCTCCTCCATGTCACCAGAAGCGCTCTGAAAAGCTTCGCTGGCAGCTGGTGCGGGCAGTTGTGTACGCAACGTTGAGGCTAAAAGACGCAAAACGGATATCAAAGCGATTGTAATAGCGCCACTCGGTCGACTCGCTCCTCGCCTACACACACACAAACACACACACTCGCGCGCACGCCTAAGCACAAATATATCAGAAAAATGTCAGTGATTTAGTGCAATAAAAATAAATTCAGCACAACATAGCGGAGTGTGTCCACTGTCAGACAGTCAGGCAGGCAGCGAATGTGTGTTGCGCGTATTTCGCGTAGAAATCTAGAGACGCACGCGGTAACGGGTTACGTAGGCACACTCGTGCATCGGGCAAGGGAAAAGTGACATCCGAAAAGCTTAAAAATTTAAGGCATGAAAGCAAAAAATATAGGCAAATCGTGCGTTAAATGCTGCTGAGTAGCCTTGAAGGCGAAGGATTTGCATAATTCATGAAAAAAAGCGTAAATCGAAAGTGAAAACGCGAAGTCGTGAAGTGCCTGAAGTCGTTAAACAAAATTCTTTTTTTTTTTTAAATTAAAATAACAAAACTACGCGGAGTTGTAACGTTTCGCGTGTGGCGCAAACGGAAAAACGCATATCAATTAATTTGCCACCGAAAAGCGCATTGCGAATATTTGTGGTTACGTTAGTGCGATTGCCTGTAAAGCAAAAAAAGTGACGAAAACGAGAAAACGAGTCCTTGAAAAGGATGTCATTCAATTACTGATTATTGTGCCTTTTCAAAAATCACAAATTGCAGCAGTAGAAGTACGCGAGTGTTTACGTAGCCACCAATTTAGCCAACGAGCGCTGCCAATTCGCCAGAGGCAACGAAAAGCAAATTGCCGATAAGAAAAAAATTATAGAAAAAATATTAAGTTTTTGAAAAAGATTAAAAACCACCGCGTTTTGTGTTTAAGTCAAGCGAAAAAAGTTATGTGAAGTAAAAATAAATTTTTTTTTGTTTTTGTAATTCTGCTGCTGTGACCAAAGCAAAATCAATATTTTCTAAAAAAAGCAAAACGCAAAACGAATAACGAATAACTAAGAAAAGAAACGAGACAAGCGAATAAAGAGGCAACAAAAGTAAACGCAACAACAATAGCACTGCGCTAACTGTGGCAACTACAACAACAATAATAACTACCAGCAAACCCAACAGCAATAACGGCGACAACGAAATCGGGACAAATTTCAAGTGAACCAGCAGCCGCCAGCAGCATAAGAAAAAACAAGAAAAACACGCAAAAAAAATAACAACAACAACAAAGGTGCAAGTAACAATAAGCAGAATAGCAGAGCAGCGCAGCGCGGCGCAGCGCAGCTTTTCATATATGACCCTTTGGGGCAAAAGCGAGTAAACGACAGACGTGAGTGTAGCAACGCTACAGTCGAGGACGTGCAGACTCCCAGCCAGCAACAAGGACAGAGCGGCGCAAAACAAGAATAGGCACAACAAAGCAGACTGGGCAAAATAGGCAAATTCTGTAATTTTAGCCATTCGAGCAGAAATTAGGGAATAGCTAAGCAACACAAGGCAGGCAGAAATCTGTAAAACAAAGCGCAGCCACGAGCCAGTCAATAATAAATACCAAACTTGCAACCTCACTTATGTGTTTGTGTATGTGTGTGCGTCTCTTTGTTGCATAGGCATAGAATTGCGGACTAAAGTTATGGGCAGCGCGAAAAATATGAGCGCTCAGATATCAAGTAACTGTAAATGCAGATAAGCACAAAGCAGTGAAACGACGAACAAAACTGGAAAAAAAACAGAGGAAGGAAGGCGCATAGCAAACAAAACAATAAGCGCATTAAAACTAGGCGAAAAGCAAAGAGCGAATTTTAAAAAGAAAAAAGCAAGAAAAATTGAAAAAAAAATTAAGTAAAGCAAAAGCGTCTAAAGTGAGCGCCAACACAGTCCGCTTAAAGTGCAACTAAAGTTGCTCATACGACGTGTTGGGCCAGCTAATAAGTGTTACTTGGTTGGCTATAGAAGGGCAAGCGCGCAGGGTGCTGGCGTGCTAAAAGACGACGTGCCAGTTGGTGGTGAGAAAAAGTAAAGCAAACGGGGAAAAGTAAAGCAAAGGTAGCGCTGCAAAAGGAGTTGCGGCGCCACAAGCAAGCCAAAAGAGTTGCAATATCAGCTAACGCTGGCTGTTCACTCAAGCAACACATTTACTGCCACTTCACTGCATTCGTGCCAACAACGACAAACACACATACACACATATACGCATACATGCAAGCATATGTATAAATAGCAATACTACCAAGAAACAAATATTGGCCAAGAAGAAAGAACAAGCAAAATAACACAAAAAAACAAAGAAACAAAAGTTAAAAACAAAAAAAAACCCACAAATACCACAAGCAAAGCAAAGCAAAGCGCTCAATTACAATTACATACATGGAAAAGGGAAAAAGTTAACAGCTAAGCAGTGCTAAAATTACACTAAGCGTAGCATAAGCACAACGAGCAGTCATCTCGCTCACCTGCCAACCCAACTACACCGAAAATATCTGCTTACCGAAAGCTAAAAACCACCAGCACCGCCAGCCAAGTAGCGTTCGGGTTTTTTTTTCAAAAATTTCTTTGACCCGCGCATCCTAGCAGCATTCACGCCGTTCGTCAGGCGCGAAAAAAGTAGCAAACCAACAAATCTACTGCAAGGCATTTCATTCACACACCGCGCGCCGTTCGCTAACTTATGGACAATGCCTACGTCTACTATAAGGTAGTATTGCGCGTGCTGCAGTTGCGTGCCAATCACCCGCACCAGCTGCGCCTTGCCGCAGCATTCATATAGCAACAATAACAAAAGCCAAATAAGCATAAGCATGCCAAGCATCAGCAATTGCATCAATGAAATACAATCAAGTCACCACCAGTCATCGATCATCTAATTGTTGTTCATGCACCGTAAACTCGCATACGTAGTTTGAAAGCACCAAACAGACAATCAGTCAATCAGTCAACTAGTCAATCAATCAAACAGTCAGTCAGTCAGCCATTTAATGTGGAAATGCAAATTTGCCAGCATAAAATATTGAAATAAAATTAACATCACTGCTACTACTACCACCACCACTACCACTAACACCTACTTGAACACTACCACTGCAACAAAAGCAAGCATAAACAAGAGAAAATACTGTTAAGCAAAACCAGGCATGCAAATAATTCATCAGTAAATCAATAATCTGTGAAGTGCCAATGATATTTGCATGCAATAACTGTAATTGCCAGAGTTGAAGCAAACATTTTTTTATACAATTTTTTTTATGGCTGAAACTTAACTACAAATCACCAAAACTTTTTTTTACTGAAACTTAATTAAAAAACAACCAGCATTTTTTGTAAAGTTTTTTTTCACGGCTGAAACTTAACTACAAATCACCAACATTTTTTTATAAAAATTTTTTCATGGCTGTACTTAACTAAAAATCACCAAAGTTTTGTATAAAGTTTTTTTTCATGGCTGAAACTTAACTAAAAATCACCTGTCGTTGCAAAACGCCGTCCTTTCATAGGTCTCTTCAATCTTGGGTATAGAAAAAAGTCGCAGGGGGCAAAATCTGGTGAATACGATGGCTGAGCCATGATGACGGTGTTATTATTAACCAAATAATCTCTCACAAGCAAAGATGAGTGAGCAGCTGCATTATCATGATGCAAAAGCCATGAATTTTACTCCACAATTCCAGGCATTTTTTTCATATTACTTCACGTAAACGGCACATAACTTCACGGCATTACTCCTTATTTACTGTACGACCTTGTGATAAGAACTCCTGGTGCACTGCGCCATGCTAATCGAAGAAAACAAAGCAAAACCTTGACATTTGATCGAACTTGGCGTGCTGTTTTTGGTCTTGGCTCTGCTGGACTCTTCCATTGGGTCGATTGGTCTTTGGTTTCGATGTCATAATCATATATGTCATCATGATTCGTAATCATTTATGACCCTTTTACGCGAATCTGGATCATCGTTGACGTCATTCAACAATCCCTGAGTGATGCCCATGCGACCTTGTTTTCGGTGAAAATTCAGAAATTTTGGAACGAACTTCGCTGCCACACGCTTTATACCCACAATTTCCGAAAATATTGCATGGCATAAGCGAACCGATATGCTAGCATTCTCAACAACTTCTCTAATTGTGGTTCGACGATTCTCCATTACAATTTTCTTCACTTTCTCAACATTTTTTTTGATGCTCTGGGGCGTCCAGAGCAAGCGTCGGCAGTCACATCTTCTCCACCTTCTTCGAAAAGCGTGTACCATTTGGTAAACATTTTTTGACTCACAGTACTCGCACCGTATGCCACTGGCAACATTTCACGTTTTTTTGAGCACTTAGTTCCATTTTTTACATAAAATGTGATGCAACTTCTTTGATCCATTTTTTTTTCATAGCAAAAAATCGCTGAACACGCAAAGCACTTGTCTTATTTATGCCGCTCATAAACAAACTAAAGTTGCAATATTGCTAAAACCATGAACATATCTTCAGATGAGTGTACCAACGTATAAAAATAAAAATAATCGAAAGACGAATGTACGTAGCCCACGAAATTTAAAAATGAACACACCTCATATATGCAAGAGCTTTAGAAATTGTTAATTGTTAACGTCAAAGGAAAGTGTACACCGCATGCTGATATGTTTGCATGGGCATCATACTCTATTCGCAAGGCTCCTTCTTCGCTTCCTTCTCTTTTCACCTTTATGATATCACAACGAACGAATTTTCCATATTTGTCCAAGTGGGCGCTTCACAAGGGCAGCCATTTTGACTATTTATTTATTTATTTTGTATTTTCATTGTATTTTTTTATAAAAATATAGTTCATAGAACAACAAAAACCATCGAAAGCAAACTTTCCAACTTTATTTAAAATTTGTAAAAATTGGGTGAATTTTCAAAATAATTTCTAACTTTTTATTTAAAATTTTTAGAAAAATTTCGGGTATACAATTTTATAGAGTACCAAATTCTGGTTTAAGAAAGTGCAAGTTTTAAGGCAGTCAAAAATCACACTCATTTTTGAAAAGTTTTTTCGGTCGCGGTTCTATGCATTTTCTCTACATTTTTTTATATGGAAGAAAGCACCCAGCACCGTCAACAGAAAAAATTATCAAATATCAACGCAAATTTTCAATATGGAATATGGATATACATATATGCCCACTAGACCGTGTCAGCTTACAAGAAAAACGTGCGCACCACACTCTTGCGTTTGAGTATTTTTGTGTGGTAATTTCGAGTAATATTTTTTATTTATTTTTTATTTGCGAACATTTTTTAATATATCTTCGCCATTTACAATGACGCTTCAAATGGTCCATCCGCTTAGTCCAATTTTGGCATACTCTTTCCAATGTCTCGGCCGGTATCTCACATATAAAAAATGATTTAATGTTGTCTTTCAATGCGTTAATTGAAGCAGACTTGTCTGAATAGACATGAGCTTTAACATAGACCCACAAAAAATAATCTAAACGCGTTATATCGCACGATCTGGGTGGCCAATTGACAGGTCCCGAACGTGAGATAAAATGTTCACCGAACTCGCCTCTCAACAAGTCCATTGTTACGCGTGCTGTGTGGCATGTGGCACCGTCTTGCTGAAACCACATGTCATGCAAGTCAAGCTCTTGCATTTTGGGCAAAAAAAGTTGGATATCATTTCACGGTAGCGCTCACCATTCACAGTTACGTTACGATGCGCAGCATCTTTGAAGATGTACGGTCCAATGATACCTCCAGCCCATAAACCGTTGGTAGCTCTTGCAATTCTTCTGGCTGATCTTCACGCCAAAATCGATAATTCTGCTTATTTACGTACCCATTGATCCGAAAATGAGCTTCTTCGTCGCTGAACACAATTTTCCGATAAAAAAGTGGATCTTCGGCCAACTTTCCAAGAGCCCATTCACCAAAAATTCTGCGTTGCGGTAGGTCGTCCGGCTTCAATTCTTGCACAATCTGTATTTTGAAAGGCTTCACACCTAAATCCTTTCGTAAAATTTTCCACGTTGTCGAGTAACAGAGGCCTAATTGCTGCGATCGGCGACGAATCGATAAAGTGATGATCATCATTAACACTGGCCGATACAGCTGCGATATTTTCTTCAGTTCGCACTCTACGTAAGCGTGTTGGTGGTTTGATGTCCAATAATGTAAATTTGCTTCTAAATTTAGTCACAATGGGTGGGTCGATTAAACTGGCCATAAAATGAAAGAAGCGCGCGATAAACTTTTTATAATAAAATTCAATGATTTGCACGCGTTGTTCGTTTGTAAGTCGATTCATGGTTAAATTATAGACCAAACTGAAGATGTTTGACAATGAAACAAAACACGAAACGTGCGTCAGCTGTTTAAACCAACTGTTTAAAAAGATAATAGCTAAAAAATCACGCGTTACTTACCTAGTAGATCATTTTACCTCTTACAACGTGGATTAATAAACAGGAGATGGAAATTTTAAGTAATAAAATTTCGACAAAATTTAAATTCATAGATAAAATATGGTCCATGTGGTGTTCATCATTGGCCGCCGTGGCAGATTCATGAACCCCATGAACAAAACTCTCGGTATTTTCTGCATTAAATGGGTGACCCTCTTAGCTGAGTGTGGTATGAAGTTCAGCAGCATACGACTCGGCTGCTTGCAAGTCCATTGAAAATATGCATGGGTGCGCGCGATCTCATCGTCGTTCTCTACATCCAAAAATCCTTTCAAAACTAACCTAACCTCTTCTGGCAAACTAAAGCTACTTTCTTACCAATTAATGCGCGCACGCAATCACAAATAAATGCGGAATAAATAATGGATTTTTTAAGCACAAATAAGTACAGTAGCGAGTGAAAATGTTTACGCAGCATAATTACTCATAACGACAATATTGCAAAACTCTCACATAAAAAAAACAGCCTTAACGCCAGCAAACAAAATTAGCAACAAAACAAAGAGGCAAAAAACAAAAACGCACACAAGCAGAATATTTATTTAACATATCGCATGAAATAACGCAGACAAATTCTCAAATGAAAATATCCAACAAAAGTTAGGGAACACAGTCGGGTGGCGAAAGAAACTTGAATCCTTGAAAACAATACGCACACGTGCATTGCGTACGCATAGCCTTGAATGAGAAGGATTTGCAACAATAAAAACAATGTATTTTAAGACAATAAAACGTTACAACAACAAGCGATTGTCACGAATTCCCTGCAAATTCCAAACGCACACGACAATCAACGAGCTATGCAGCCTTACTAATTTGAATTGCATACTCGCCTATACATACACAGGCACACACATACACGCATACACATATACATATATGTGTGCATGTGTGACTTTTGTTTAATTTCCCTCCCTTTTGTTGCTCGGCTTGTTTTTGTTCCAGTTTAATTTTCACTCACTTTTTTCAATTTTTGCATAAACTTCACATGTGTGTGTGTGTGTGTGCCCACTTACATACATAGCGAAGTTCATATTGCATTAGTTAATTCCAACTTCCACATCCTTCAATTACACTCAACCTGTTTTACGTAAATGAAGTGTTAGGGAGGTGCGCCGTCTTCTTCATCCATTGTTGTGTGCTGGGCTTGCAGGAGTTCCTTGTCTCTGTGGGGAAATGCACAATGCCACAAATCCACGAGTACGTACTTTTCCTCTCATTGCGGCAAGTGCTTTTATTTATCAAAGTTACAAAAGGGCAGACCCGAGGGGCTACGATTGCAGGAGTTGTTGAAAAAGACTAAAAGACAAAAAATTCAAGTTTTTTATTTCGAAATACTCCAAGAATAAATCACTTCACTCATCATTGGTTGGCGCAAAGCAAAATTCAAAAGTTGTGGTATGTAGTTTTTTTCTTCAATAGTTCGAACAAATCAAATACTTATCAGCTTCCTCAAAAAATTTTCAAAAATTTTTTTAAATAACTTCTTCTCCAACATCTGCTTGAAGAATCTTCAAGTTGTCAAAAGGCAACCATATAAATTGCCATGGTACACAAAGATCTTAAAAAAAGTTAAAAATATCTACGGAACAAGTTTTACTAGAAATTTGTGTAGGCCAATAGCCAGTTCTTATACTCGTATTGGGTAATCGAAAATGTCTTTTCGTATTTCTAATCAAACTTCAACTCATTTTTTTTTTATATTTATAATGAACTTTATTCAACCTAATATGTACCATTTTGGTCGACCATCTTTTGCCATTTTTCTTCTAGAGACATTATTCCATCAGTGTAAAACTTTTGTGGTTTCTCGGCGAAAAACTGCGACAAGTAATTTTCACAGGCTTCTCTTGAAGTCAACTTTACTCCATTAAGGGAGTTCCGCATTGACCGCAACAAATGGTAGTCCGATGGTGCAAGGTCAGGGCTATATGGTGGATGCATCAAAACTTCCCAGCCAAGCCGAGTCATCAAAGATGTGTGTGGCCTAGCGTTGTCCTGAGGGAAGACGACGACGCCCTTTCTGCTGATCAGTTCTGGCGGTTTTTTTTCGATTACTTGCTTCAATCTCATCAGTTGTTGACAGTAAAGTGTAGAATCAATCGTTCGAGTAGGCTGGAGTAGCTCATAGTGGATGATTCCTTTCCAATCCCACCAAACACACAGCATAACCTCAACCGAGGCTTCAATCCTGGCTTTGCGACCATTTGTTGAGCTTCACCACCCTTGCACCTTGATCTTTTTGGCACATTATTGTCGTATTTGATCCACTTTTCGTCTCCTGTTACCATTCGCTTCAGAAATGATTCGATTTCATTTCGTTTCAGCAAAGAGTCGCAGATGTTAATTCGGTCCATTAAATTTTTCACAGACAATTCATGTGGTACCCAAACATCGAGCTTCTTTTTGTAACCAGCCTTTTTTAAATGGTTCAAAACCGTTTGATGATGAATGTTTAGTGCCTTGGCGATGTCATGGCAGGTTATGTGACGGTCTTGGTCAATCTTTTCCATAAGTTCATCGACTTTTTCAACGATAGATCGACCGGAGGTGCATCTTTCACATCGAAATTCCCAGAACGGAAGCAAACGAACCATTGTTGTGCTACACGAACTGATACAGCATCGTCTCCGTAAACTTCACAAATTTCATTGGTGGCTTGCGTGGCATTCTTCCCCTTTTTTATACAAAAATTTCAGAATATAGCGAATTTCTTCATTATTTTCACTCATTTTTGAACAGCTAAAACTTTTTTTCAACTTCTCCGAATTTAATTTTTTTAGTTAAATGAAGCTTAAAATGTCACCTTTCTAACACCATATGATATGACACAATGTGATTGGTAGCACTGGAGATAGATGACTCCAACGACATCTATTGACAAAATTCGAAAAGACTTTTTCGACTCCCCAAAATGATTTTATTATTATCACTGATTGGCTGTTTGTGCACTGCGACCTGAATAGATCTATTGTGCAGCCATGCAACCTACGCGAACAGTTTTGGGTTCTAAAACTGCTGTAGGCTTATTTTCTAACAGAAGATTTGGATCTATAACCCCGTTTCCCAGGTAATTTAGTCTGCGTCGCGCCACTGCTGGGTAGTCGTATAGGAGATGTTCTGTTGTTTCTTGTGCCTCTTTGCAGAACCTACAGGAATCGTTTTCTATCACAGCTATCTTTTTCATGTGATAATTAACGTTTCAGTGTCCCGTAAGTAGTTCAGTGTAAAAGTTGTATATCCTTTCTGTTTAGGTTAGGGATTGCTTCTGCCTGTCTTTATCCGCTCTGGATCTATGAGTCTTTTCGATTGTCGCATGCCCGTTTGGGGTGTCCAGTACTCGATTAGGCGTCGTTGTTCCTGCTCACGGAGAAAGGCAATTTTGAAGCTGTTATTTACCAAGAAGAAAGGTTCAGCACCTATGAAGTGATTGTTTGCCCCCTTTTTCGCTAAAGTGTCCGCAATTTCATTCCGTTCGTGCCACTCATGTCCCGGAATCCACATCAAGGTAACAAAGTTTCTTGATGATCTGAGAATCTATCCAGCGATTTTAGAGCTGCTTCGCTGTCAGAGAGAATGTTAATATTGGCACTACGCGTGCCTCTCCGTAGGCATTCTCTGGCACACAGCTCTAAGCCGTGGTCTTCCGCCCGGAAAATGGAAGCTGTTTTTCGCATTGCAACTGCTTGTTTGCTCTTCTCTGATAAATACCAGCATCATCTGAAGGAATTAGACTGATTTGGCAGTTGCCTTTATAGAAGCTACATCGCTGATTTCGAATCAAGTGTATAGTCCAACCGTAAGGTGTTTCGGAATTTCATAAAATCTAAAAAATCGTGTTCATTTACTCGCCCATCTGTCCTTTTTAATAACAAATTTGCTGCTGCTAGTCTGTTCAGAGACTTTTTCAAGTCATTATTTATGTTTCTTGACGATGTGTCTCATTTTGACTTTTCATCTGATATTAATTTTGCACCTGATTTTGACTCACTGTCCATGTCAGTTGACGAAATCTCTTTTTCTATATTTAAACTAAAACATTCCGCTAAGGCACACGTTGACGGTATATCGAGCCTTCTGTTAAAAGGCTCTAGCCGTTAGTTATACCTCTAGAAATACTGTTCAATATGTCACTTCACAGTGGTGAGTATCTTCTCTTCTTCTTAATTGGCGCGATAACCGCTTACGCGATTTTGGCCGAGTTTAACAAAACGCGCCAGTCATTTCTGAAGCCAAGTCCTTCTCGACCTGATATTTCCAAAACAGAGCAGGCCTTCCTCTTCCTCTGCTGCCACCAGCTGATACCGCATCGAATACCTTCAAAGCCGGAGCGTTTGTATCCATTCGGACGACATGACCCAGCTAACGTAGCCGCTGGATCTTTATTCGCTGCGCTATGACTATGTCGTCGTAAAGCTCATACAGCTCATCGTTCCATCGCCTGCGATATTCGCCGTTGCCAACGTGCAAAGGTCCAAAAATCTTGCGCAAAATCTTTCTCTCAAACACTCCAAGGGACGCCTTATCGAATGTTGTCATCGTCCACGCTTCTGCGCCAGACGTTAGGATGGGCATGATGAAAGCCTTGTAGAGTGTTACTTTTGTTCTTCGAGAAAGGACTTTACTGCTCATTTTCTACTTAGTCCAAAGTAGCACTTGTTGGCAAGAGATATTCTACCTTGGATTTTAAGGCTGACATCTTTATCGATGTAAATGCTGGTTCCTTAGTATACGAAGTCCTCAAAATTTTAACCGTCAACAGTGACGTAGGTGCCAATACCCGAGTGCGCCGACTATTTGTTTGATGACAGGAGGTACTTCGTTTTGTCCTCGTTCACCACCAGTCCCATTCGCTTTGTACATATCTTTATTCAGTTTGGAGAAGGCAGAACTAACAGCGCGGTTATTAAGGCCGATGATGTCTGATGATGGCACACTCCAACAACTGTACGCTCTTATAAAATATTGTAGCTGAGCGATTAAGTTCTGTGGCTCGTACGATCCTCTCCAACATCAGGTTAAAGAAGTCACACCGCGGCGAGTCACCCTGCCTGAAACATCGGTGGGTATCAAAGAGCTAGGAACGGTCCTTCCCAATTCTGACGGCGCTGCTGGTGTTGAGCAACGTTTTACGGGGATACTAAATTCAGACATCGCGGCATCCAGGTAACTCCTTTTCGTACTGAGTTTCTCGATGCTCAGAAAAGTTGCTAAGTTGCTACGGTAACTCCCATTTAAAATATGGAAACAAGAGTGACATATGCAGTTACAGGCCTATATCCAAACTCTCCAATACATCTAAGTGATTCGACTGCATAGTTAAGGATAAGATTTATTTCCCCGTTAAAACACAGCTTCGTTTTCGTTTCACAGTTACGAACCTTGCAGTTTTTAGTTAATACTGCCTCATAGCGTTTTCTTCTGGAAGTCAAAGTCTCTATCTGATTCACCATCTAACTAGCCTTGCTTTCACTCAGGTCTTTTGCAATTATTTATTTCGCATTTAAGCAATGGGTGGTGCGTTGTCATCTGAACCCTTCCGTGCATTGTCCGGCGTTCCTCAGGCCAGTATTCTCGGTCCATTCCTTTTCGTATTCCTCGTTAATGACTTCAGTTCTTACTTTTCATATGCTCAGTTTCGGTTATACGCCGACGACTTGAAAATTTACTCGTTAAAAATTCTGCAAATGATATTTTGCATCTCCAAGCTGAGATTGACAGTCTTTATTCGTGGAGCGCTCGATCTCATCTTTGTTTAAATATTAAAAAATGCTTTTGCTAGCCACGTCCAGCGGACTGTTGATCAGATAGAATACCTCAGTGTTATTTTTAATACGAAATTTACACTCATCAATCAGATTAACTTTATCATTTCAAAATTTTATGCGTTGCTTGATTTCATTCGGCGGAATTGGTCGGAGTTCTTGGACTCAAGCACATTAAAATTGCTTCTTACCTCTTTTATACGTTCTCATCTTGAATATGCCACTATTATTTGGTGGCCGAAAGTTCAAAAGGTTTTTCTTAAATATGCTTTGCGATCCTCACGATTTACTGAACCTCTTCCTCCATTTAATGCTCGTTTACTACTTTTAAATCTCAAACTTCTAGAAAGTAGAAGACCTGTTCTCTCCAAAACTTTTTATACATCGCATTATAAAGGGAGATTTTGACTGTGCTGCGCTTCTAAAAAAATAAACTTGAGCCCATTAAGGACGAGTGTCGGCATATAGTCGCCCCAGCCGTTTTACCGTTCCGGACGCATGTCGGCATATAGCCGGCCAAATTAGTTCGTAGCTAAAAGGCTCGTGACGTGTGTCGTTCTGAGCGATAAGATACGCATAGGTATAGTAAAAGAGTCACATTTTCGTTCAAAAACATTAGGGGCCATTAGCGATGAAGTCGTATCTTCATTATAATGTAAACTTACGATGTGAGACGACGGTAGAGTGAGAACTAATTTCAGTTCTTCGATTCAGTCTCTCAGTGTCACTGTCAGAGGCACCAGCAGGCTTTTTATATATTTTATATTTTAACCTACGCACGATGGCTAAGCGATCTAGAGATGATACGTTAGATAGCGACAGTTCTGACGAATTTTACTTTGAATCTGATAAGACCGAAGACGGCGGCATTACTTCGTCAAGTAGAAGTGAAATCCCTTTTTGAGTTTATGAAATTTTTTTCTTGTGTTAAATAAAGCCTCTGAGTTTATAGTAATTAAAATATTTATTTTCTTTACCGCGCACTCCAATACCTCCCGTCCACAGCGACGCTCGTCCGTCCCCAAAGGGTTAATGTTTCAAGCAGAGAACTTCGAAATTCCTAACCTTTTTATGGAAGTAATAACAAAACAAATTATGCCCAGAACACGCCAATTGCTTGCGCTCTTAATGAATTCAATCGAATCTCATCTCTTATCGCGCTTAATTTTTCTTTGTCTAACTTTCTGGAACCCTTCTTTAACCTCAAATCTTGCAAATAATCTTATTTAATTTGTATGTTGTTGTTCATAGGCTTTATATTTAAATAAATAAACAACACTTTGAAAAATATCTATGAATCTGGGAGAAGCATTGCAGTTAGGTTCCAACTCTCTCTACGAGACGTGTTCTTGTTTTTTTTTTTTGTGCCCGAGGTGTAAAAGCAATCGAAAGCGTTACTCAGTGTGGCACTTTACCGGTACTAAAAACATCTCAAGCACGACAGTTCATCCTTCAACGATAGCGTTTTGGTACTCTTGTGTCTGGAGGCCATCGTGAGCAATAAGCCCAATCGTCAGTTGCATTCGTCTGCTGTTCGTCTGGCTGCATTTTGTCAATATGGCAGTTGTTCTTGCTGCTGCATTCATCCAGCAT
Organism: Anastrepha fraterculus; assembly: GCA_037575425.1. Classification (NCBI taxonomy): domain Eukaryota; kingdom Metazoa; phylum Arthropoda; class Insecta; order Diptera; family Tephritidae; genus Anastrepha; species Anastrepha fraterculus. Next base: position 232,907 of record JAYXIM010030390.1, read on the forward strand.
CAGTCCTTTGCCTTCAATCAAGGACATTGCCAAGTTCTACGATATTTCGTTTTGCTAACGCTTTTTACTTTTCATCCGACTCAAGCATTTGCGGGAGTAAATTATTGAGCGTTAGAACAGTTTTGTTTGCCAGGTCGACGCGTTTCTTAGCGAAGCTGCGGCAATAAAAGGCCCGTCAGCAGTCCGTTCTTCGTCCAAGCATTTTGGGCAATATGGACTACCAGCCACGTATAGGTAGTGTAGATGTTTTTGAAAGCATCCGCGTCCGCTTAAAAGCTTCGCCAGCAAACAATGAACGTATCCGTGTTTTCTACAGATCCACTCATTAATGTGTAGGAGCAACCTATGCAACCTACTACTCCCACTTTAATTGTCATTCAGCTATCGAGGTAAAACATTCTGTTTGTTTGAGTTCCTCTGTCGGCTTGGGATCTTCCGAGCAGTACAACCTTTTCTGTTTATTTTCCCGGCATTTAGGCATTTTGCTAGCTATAACGCAGATTGCATTGTCCGATACCGTTCTATAGACACATTCACTCCTCAGCGCACTTGTTCTGCTGACCGGCAGTGCTTCTTTAAATTGACACTTTTTTGCTCCACTCAGAATCGGAGAGGCTTACAGCATTATAGAGTCCATCACTGTGAAACGAGTTTTTCTCCTGATACCGTGTGGGCCTCCTATGTTCGGTAGCATACCCATAAGCGCGTTTTGAATCTTTGTCGTCTTCCGTCTAAGAGCTGTATGATGTTCCCTGTATGTTAGGCTGGAATCAATGAACACGCCAAGATATTTTATCTCTCTCTCTCTCTCTGAGCTTCACAGTCTGTTGTGAACCATAGCTTCATCAACAATCCTCCTCTCAGTCTGTCTCTTGCCTCATTACTCCAATTTGCAAACGTTCATCGCTTTAAAGTCTGTTTCGACGTCACCAAGCCATCTTTTTCTTGGTCGGCCTCTCTTTCCTCCTCCAATTGGATGCAAAGTGAACACGCTTTTTTGGAATCATTCGTTGAACATTCTTATGATGTGGCCAATCCATCTAATCCGCTGTGCTTAGGCTCCTGGAATTCTATATCGTGGCTACCAACTGACATTGATAGCTTTTCTTTCTGCTTTGCTCCTGCGGATCAGCACCCGTTTTGTTCTTTTTTTTGGGCAGCTAGTTCCAAGCTGCCATTATTCAACCACCTTTCTTTGGCATTATTACATACATTTTGCAGTCTATCGATATGTTTACCAATCCCGCCGAGTGCGCTATCGTCGGCATACTCGACTATGGTTGTTTTAGTGGGCCTTTCGGTTTTAAGAATGCCATCATACATAGCATTCCATAGGGTTGGTCTAAGAACAGATCCTTGCGGAATACCATCTGACACTCAGTAGCTCTTTGGACTCTCCTCTGTATCATACGACAGTACTCTTTGGCTTAAGTAGCTGCGGATGATTCTAGTAAGGTACTTTGGTACCGAGAAGCTGCTGAGTGCATTCAAAATATTTGCCCAATTAGTCGTATTAGATGCGTTTTACTAGATGTATGGATAACAGATATGGAATAGCCTAAGGTTCTAAGGCCAATAGCGCAGCTTGGCTGTCGCTGCAAACACATATAGATTTGACTCTCTATCTGCTTTCCACAACAAAGTTCATCGTTTCTTGAACAGCATACACCTCCGCTTGAAGTACAGATGCATGCGTTCCAAGATCAAAGTGCAATTTCCTCCCGCTGAATTCCACGTAGAATACAGAGCCGGAGCCGTGCTCGGTCTTGGAGCCATCCCTGAAAATGGGAGAACAATGTTTGCCGTTCTCATTTACTGAGTTTGACCACAACTGAGTCTTTGGCAGCACCACACTGTATCTCTGTGACTCCATACCATGAGTCAAGGGGCATGGAGAGAATCGTTGGATCGAAGTCCATGCCTTCTCTGTTTTCCAATGCCGGATAGCGGCCGTACCAGTTCCTTTCAAGGCCTCTCCTTGGATGAAAACATCAAGTGGTGGCAAACCAATCAGAGCATCTAATGCTGGGCCTGAAGTAGTCAGAAAAGCTCCGACGCAACAGATGCCCACAGTGCGTAGTAGTCTCCCACGAGAGACAGTCTACTCATCCAGACCACTGATGCATATGTGATAATAGGTCTTATCATAGCCGCGGAGATCCATTGGACCTTGCTGGGAGAAAGACCCCACGTTTTCCCAAACACACTCGTGCACTGCCAGAAGGCTGTGAGTACTTTGGATGTCTTTGTTTGAACGTGTGATTTCCAGAGGAGTTTACTATCGAGGATTACTCCAAGATATTTAATTTCTTTGTATACCTGGATTGTGACTCCTTTTAGCTTAGGCAAAACGAGTCCATCAAGCTTCCTCCTTCTGGTGAAGAGAGGGACTTGCCGATAACCCATTCGCACCCCCGCATATGCTTGTGCGTAGACTGTCGAATCGTTTAAGGTGATGAGCAGAGGATTGATCACCATGCACCAGAGCAACGGAAACGACACTTAATGAAAAAGTTATTCAAAAACAATTGGATCATTCATTTTGCGCCTCCTTGTTAATAGTACAAATTCTCCCTGCATGGCATACACTGTTTACCAATACTTCGCGCGTGGATCTACTACCCCAATGTTGATGGCGCGCAACATTTGGTGACATTTGAACAACCAACCAGTGTCACAAAACAAGAATGTTAAAAATACCCTCACGCGGCAAAGACTTTAGCAAACGCGCCACATAAACGAATGCCCACAGCCTGCAACCCTTAATGCTTTGTAACTTTATATGTATGTATGTATGTCTGTATTTGAGTATGTGTGTGTATGTGTATGAGTATTTTAGCATTAGGCATTCGGCGGCTGGTTAGGTGTGCCATGGCGAGCAGGTGGCGGTAGTTACTAAAGGTATGTCGCTTTGACACTTTGCATGCCCCATTTGTTTTTGTTGCCGCTGCCCCTGCTTCTGCTGTCTGTCAAGACTGGGCATGTTTGTTTGTATGTACCTCAGTGCATATGGAAACGAAAAGCAAAGCAAAGAAAATACGCACAAATTCACTGTGTACGGGCGTGTGTGTGTACGCCATAGAAGCATTCCCTTAAGCTCAAGTCAAGTCGCAAACAGGAAAGTAGTTAGCCAGCAGTGGCGGCTAAAGATGGCAGCTGACGCCCAAAGCTCACCACCACGTGCCCAAAGCCTAATTTGAAAAACATTTGCTACAAAAATATGTGCATGGATGCTTTCATATTTTCAAATATAGGCAGGGGCGTAAATATATAAACTTGTGTGTGTGTATGTGTGTGTGTTGGTGTTAACATGACGCAACACAAAATGTCACATGCTTAGGCAGTACACTTCATAAACGTCACTTGTTTTTATAATAAGGCCTTGCGCATGTATTTGGTTGAGTACGCATTTTTTTATACAGGCACAACTGCTTATCTGCTCGTATGTTCAGCTGCGTATGTATGTGTTTGTAGGTGTGTATACATGCCAACTATGAGTGCAGTCACACACATGTTAATTACCTATTTTTATGCCTGTGCTCACATACGTATGTATGTTGTTTTTTTTTTTTTTGTTAACGAAGAGGCAATCTTTCATAGATACCGTCAACTTAGACGGCATGCACGAGGGACCATTCGGGACCATGCACAGTCAGTAATTTTCATACTGTCTGGACTTGCAAAACAGTACACCTACGTACTAAACCCTTGAACTCCGTCTCCTCCACCACTCTCCCTGCGGAACTGCTTCAACGTATGACTTCGCAGGGCTGGTTGGCTATATAGCTTCGTCAATGTCAATCGGCTAATGCGTCTCATTTGTTCAATGTATCTGAGTTCTTTTTGAATTCTAGTAGCGTATGCAGCTATCTCCTCTCACTTTTCTTTCGATTGCAACATGAACTCGACTACGTCAGTTGCATTTGGAATTATTCTTCCTGTTCTAAAGCGTGGGCAGTGGAAACTGGCATGTTCCACGTCTTCTTCTACATTGATGCACACAGGGCAGTAGGGGCTGTCATCATGCCCGAACCTATGCAGATATTTCCTAAAATCTCCATGTCCAGAAAGGAACTGTGTCACATGGTAGGTTGTATCTCCAAAACTCCGATTTAGCCATGATCGCAAATCGGGAATCAGTTTATAGGTCCATCGCCCTTTACTGGAGGTATTCCATCGGTCTTGCCACTCTCCAGAGTGCAGGACCTATGTATGTGTGTGTGAGCATATGAAAAAGCCACTAAAAGTATACGACTCGCTACACCACATTTAAGTACCTACAGTTATAGGTATGTATGTATGTGGGTGTATTTGAGTAAAAGAATTTAAGGAAAAGGCTAGAGATGGTAGCGAAGTTTCGGGAATATAAAAGTCAGAAAGAAGTGCGCTTCGCAAACAATTGAGCTTTGGCCTGCTGCACGTGGGACCTCCATACGTCTTGAACGCTTGCGACTTTTTTCCAGTTCGTTATCCTAAGTTTCTTGATGTCGTCTTCTAGTTCGTCAGTCCATCTCGTTCTCGACCTTACTCTTGCTCTAGTGTTGAACGCTCTGACTTCTACGATTTTCTTCTGCACACTCGTACCGTCCATTCTTGTTGTAATGTGACCCAGCCATCTTAACGACGCATACGATCTGTTCGCTGCTAGAATTCTCCCATCGACGGTGCGGCTCACTGAATTGTCTCTACTCAGTTTGAAGCCTAAATAGCTGAAGGTTTGAGTGATTTCAAAAGAAAAATCGCCATTTAATTTTAATAATTTTTCAAAGAAAATATATATTCAATCGACTACCAAAAATGTAAAAGGTCTTTCGAAAGTGAGGACTAGATGTTCGGTAAAATGATTGAAATGCCAGCCTGTTACTCCCCAATTAGCATTAAAACCGTTTTGATGCCATTTTGAGACCCCCAACGGACAGATAACTACAGCCAAACCGAGCTGTTGATGTACTGGCGAAGGTTGATGGGGCTTAGGTTGGCCTGGTTGCCCAGGCTGTCAAAGAAAGGAGCACCCAGTAACCTTAATCGCCCAGCTGTCAAACCTGGACATTCGCTTAGAAAGTGCTCAATAATCTCCTTCTCTGAAAGGTCCCCACAGCTTCTTCAATGGGGGTTAGGTTAGGTTAGGTTAAATGGCATCCCTAGTTTAGGGCAAACTTGGACAGCTATTGAAAATTCGTCTGTTCGGATGCCATGCAGGGGAGAGGAGAAAGGAAAAGGGAAGAAAGAAGAAGCTTTGGGATTGGAGGCGATGATGACCATACATTTTACGACGACGCCAACGGTGTCTCATTACGTTCGTAATTAGCCGCAATAAGCTAGTAAAGAACTTCACCAAATTTGTGATATTTAGACCCGCCATATTGGCAGGCGTAGCGAAAAAATCAGAACCCAGATGTCTAAGTCTTTGCCAGACGAGAGCTGGGCAGCTGAGAAAAAGGTGTTGAGATGATTCCACCTCGTCCTCAAGACAGCCTCTGCAGAACGAACTTAAGGCAATCCCAAGTCTCACCGCATGAACATCTAACGGACAATGTCCGGTAAGGAAATTCAAGAGCTGAGGCTTTGTTAGCCTTAGGAGCTCCCACGAGCGTCCCCGGTCTACCCTTGGCCAAAAGGATCTCGCGACCTTGCACATTTGCGCACTAGCATAGCGCTCTCTGAGTTGACTCGAGGCCCATCTTTCCAGGAACAGACCACAGCTTCTTAAGGGACAATGGGGGTTAAATAATAAATCTAGCTTTTTCGTGCGTGTGCCGATCATCCAATAACCCGTAAACACAGCTACGAGTTTAGAAATTGAATGGCGTGGAGTACGAGCACTTTCTGAGTCCTCCGTCTATTGTACTGGAGCCAGAGGGTTTTCGAAATAGCACATGAAGAAATGGAGCTCCATTTCTACTGCGCTTTGCTGAGAAATAATTCCCCTTTAACAACTGTCAGGGGGATGCCGGTGAGCGGGTAATTCCAATTCATCTTTCTATTTAATATCAAGCTTAGGTATCGTGCACTTTGGCTGAACAACAAGCTGACTCCATACAATGTCGGAGGTCTTACATTCGCTAAATGATGTTTCCTGGTTTGAGTAAATCAATCCGCGACTATAGCATCAAAACGACGCCTAGTTTTACTAGAACGTTGAGTATCTTAGCCGCCATTCCAAACTAATCCAATCTTGTGAAAGTTTTTCTGCAATTTGTCGCACACTGAGACTCCTACGTTGGGTACGAAAACTGACCTTTGCTGTATGGCCGATCGCATGTCTACAAGGCATTTAATTGCTCATCATACCAACTATTTTTTCAAGCATCCTAAATTTCTATGACTTCCACATTGGCGATGGCAAAGAATTGGCGAGAGGTGATCTCATTGTACCCAGACCGAAATGAAATTCAAATGCAGAAGTCGTTGGACGTCTGCTTTCCCTATAGATTTTCAATCTTAGGCTTTTCTACTACCGTTTCAATGAGCAGTCTGGCCGGCACACAACTGAGCAGGGCTCTCGAAGGAACATCTACATGTTTTTCATTAGATATAACGCTCTAGAACAGGCTAGATGATAGACGGAAGAGAGGACCCACTTGTATGAAAAAAATTGAAAGTTTCGCTTGTGATGCCTTTGCAGAGAAAAAAGGAGATCAAAGAACGGGACAAATAGGATATCAGGGCGGTGTGGATGAAGACCGCACGAAGACAGAAGTATGGTTATGTTAACGGCTTCATGCTACAGATGAAGTTCATCAGGTGATTAATAGTAAAGAAGTGAGAACCAAGATGTCCAAATCTTAGCCCAAATCTTAGGCCCTCAAGAGCAGCTTAACTAAGAAGATGAAGCTGAGCTAATCATCCTTCTTACAGCTGACGCAAAACAAAACTCGAAGTAATGCCGAGGCAACCGCCGTAGGTGAAAAGGTTAATGCGCGACTACCATTCGCAGTGCGTAGGTTCGAATATCCGCACATGAAACACCAAAATAGAGAAAAAGTTGTTTCTAATTGTGGATGCCCCTCGCCAGGCCATGGCAAACCTCAGAGTATATTTCTGCTATGAAAAAGCCCCTTGTATAAAATATTAGCCACTCGGAGTCGGCTTAAAATTGTAGTTACCTCAATTTGTGGAACAACAACAAGCTGCACCCCACAAATAGGAGAAGGTGCTCGGACTCGCCCAGATTGGAACACCATACAAAATTTGGCTTTTCACGACACTAGCCAGAAGCTGACGGCGATTTTGTTTTGGTCCTCGTACGTTTAACATCAGCCTCGACAGCGCCGTCTGCTGGATATAAGGATTGCTTCGGTCGTTTGTTGCGCTAGGTCTAGCTTATTTTGGGCTAGCCAAGATTGCACGCTGAAAACCGCATGAATCGCATTGTTGCGGATATCGTCTAGATTTTTAGCCGCTACCACAACGGCAATGTCGTCGGCAAAGCCAATTATCTTGGTTCTTTCTGGAATCTTGACACGTCGTACATTATATTCCACAGCAGTGGCCCGCGAACCGATCCCTGTGGAACGCCACTTGTTATTTTAACTTTCACTTCGTCCCTTTGATGTACTGTACTATAGAATTCGGCCATCGAAGTAACTGCGCAATATTTTCCTCAGCTACATGGGGACTCCAATTCGATCTAGTGCGTCTAAGGTTTTCGTCCAGTTTGCAGAGTTGAAGATACATCTCTGACGTCTAGGGTGATAATCAGGCAGTACTCTTTGGTGTCATTTAGCCAGCGGGTGCCGCTGATTGCTTTCGTTGCAAGCTGTATTGCTGAAGATACTGCATCTATTGTTGTCTTCCCCTTTCTAAATCTGAATTGATATTCGGATAGCTCGACGGCTCATCCGCTGATTTACCTGGTTTTGGAAGCAAAATTAAATTTTGGTGTTTCCAAATTAACGAAAAGGTGCCCTCCGAAAGGCAACTATTGAATAAGTTGCTAAACACTTTGATTTGTTGTTCGATTGCTAGCTTCAAGCATTTAGCTGGCACTCCATCCGGTCCAGGGGCTTTTGAGTCTGATAAATTGCTTGTAACACCCGAAAAGGGTGTAAGTAGCGCCAGTATGTCGAGTCTCACAGCGCGCATAGTCAGCGTACAATTTACTCTAAGGGCATCCACAAACTTCGAGAGCTGAGGCTTTGCTAACTTTAGAAGCGCTCCCAAGCGCCTCAAATTCACCCGTGGCCAGAAGGAGCTGCAGACATCTGCGAGCTCTGCCGGCAATAAAAAATATATGACTTTATCACCAAAGCAACTCTTTTTATGTAGAAGGAATTTGTAACAAAAATAATATTTTTCAATATATGCGCGGGATTGCCATTAATTATATTTTCAACATCTCTATTAAATACCCTCGTATGTCAGTCTGTATGTATGTATGTACCTAAAATTGTTCGCAACTAAGCGCACCTTCAACCTTGCACGTCCACTTGAAAGCTGAAGATTCGCTGGTAAATTTCAGTAATTGTCGGCTCAGTTTTAACTTTGCGCACACAGACGCAACCGCACATAAACACGACAATAGTAACTGTAACTAGTAATGCCTGCGGCTGCCCACATCTACGAGAGTGCGAGTCCACCCTCTACTTCTTTTTTGCGCACATTCTTGGTCAATTTTTTTGTTTGTTTTGCAATTCGTTTTTCTTGTTGCCACTGCTCTGTCGCCCCAGCAGTAATTTTATGTCGTTATGCCGCCATTGCCCCTGTAGCTGTCTCGAGGCTTTCTTTTTTAGCGACGACTACAATGCCGCCACTGCGTTATCAGGCCAAAATGACACAGAAAACTAAGAAGAAGAAATAGAAACCCTGAGATAACCAAAAAATTGTCTTTCTATTTCTGTCTTCATTACCATGGGAAACCAGAGCCATTTGGCGAGTGTGTGTCTGTGTGGGCATTGGGGTATATGTATGTGTGTCGGTGTGTCAGTGTGTGTGTGGCTGTATGATGCTATTGTTGTTGCTGCTTGATTAGAGAAGTTGGCACCGAAAAGTAGAACTTGTCCGAGGACGAAAACTGGTAGTCGCCCCCTCCACCGCCATGTGGTGGCACACTTGCCACAACCGCAGATGGCATACAGTTATTTGTAGTATCAGCATTTTAACTGCTTTGCTTAACGCTTGCAGAGAAATTCAGTTAAAACATTTATTTTGCTCTCGTTTTCTCTGCCCAAACACACTCTTCAAGCGCTCCCTACCTCGCCGTATATCTCTTTAGGTGCATAGCTGTGTGTATGGCATTCTCTGTTGTTCATATGCACATATATGTATATGTATATACACTTCATACACACACACACATACACACTTATGTTGGCGCTCTTTTCTTTTCCTCGCACGTATGCGTTTGCTTTCTGCCTCTTCATGCGCAATCAAGCATCCACTGCTGTGTGTCGCTGCTCATCGTTCGCTCTCAGCTCTCAGCTTACCGCCCGTAGGCGTCCTGTTGTCTACGTGCTACGTGCGTTGTATTTGTAAATGGCCTCCTTTCTACGCCTAACATTCTACACTCTACACTCCTCTTTCGCCCTCTTTTGTGTGGTTTATCGTCTGCGCTGGGTCGTTGGGTCGCTCGCCTAGCAGTTAGTTACGCAAGCAATGATTTTGGCCCAAAATGGAATTGTGACTTTTTCATTCTTCGCTTTATCTCTGATTGCTTTCGCCTTAAGTCTGACATTTCAATTTCAATTTTTTTGCCACTTATTTATTTCAGACCTCATGAAATGTTTGTTATTCACTTAATATCCGCCATTATTTATGTGTTTGTGTGTGTGTGTGTGTGTGGGGACTCGTACTTGTGTGCGTGAGCATCTGTTTGTTCATGCAAACACAATAACTTACTAATTAACTCACAGATAATTCTTACAAATCCTCCATTCAGTCATACGGATATTTTTTGGGAATTCTTCAATTTATCATACTTATCTGAAAACGCGTAAATATGTCGGTGTGTGCACACTTAAGTGAAATCATTATTTTTCCAACTTCTCCGCTTAAGCTCAATCAATACATTTCCACTACATTGCCTCGCATTCGACCGTTCGTTCATGCAACATTTATCACTTTATTCGATATTCGTAGCTTTATGCTTTCTTCGATTGGTTTTCTAGTTTTTTCCGGTTGCTTTCAAATTAATCATTTATTTTAGCCTCAATAATTATCCTTGTTTTTCCAATGTGTTTATTTGTGTATGTGTATGTGTAGGTTGTTTTGCCTCATCCTTGCTTTGCATGTGTTTGTATTGGCAATGAAAAGCGTGTGAAAACTTTTGCTAGATGTGCCAAGTATTTTAGTTATAGCTCCAATTATATTTACCCACATTTATTCGAAATGACAGAAGAATTATTTCAGAGTTCCGTTCTTGCTGATCCAAAGAAATCATTTTTAAATAAAAGTTACACAAAACCAAGCGAATAAGGTAGCCAATATTAGAACTGAATGGATGAAATATTTAAAGCAAAGCCAAGTGTTAGTAATAAGGAAGGGACTATTAATTGTTTACGCCTATAGTCAGAAAAGTAAATTTAAATTATAAGACAGCGCTGGTTCATATTTTTCAACACACTTTCGAGGGTGTTTTGAAGACTTGCAGGTTAACAAATAGCAACAAAAATACTAGAGTTAGGAAAGAACAAATTTTTTAATTTAGTTGTTAGTAAAATTATGGTAACACATGGGCTCAAAAGTCCAAGGCCTAGCTAAGAAAGAACGTTTTTTTTTTGTTCAAAATTTAACCTGCTTCATCAACGTAATTTCCATCACGAACAACGCAATCACTCCAGCGCCGCTCTAACATTTCAATCTGACGTGCAAATCGATTGTCAGAATTGAGTATAGGGGCGAAAGGCCAATCGAACCATCTAGTAGCTGGTTCCCTCCGAAGTTTCCCTCAGCACTCAGCTGGTGCGTTTAAAAATTATATAAAATAATCTTATCTGGTAAAGCGCATGATTAGAGGCCTTAGGGTCGAAACGATTTTAACCTATTCTCAAACTTTAAACGGGTAAGAACCTCACCTTTCTTGATATGAAGGTTGAGGTTATGATATAAAGTGCCCAGTGGGCCACTTTTGGTTAGCAGAACTGGCGCTGTGGGATGAACCAAACGTAATGTTACGGTGCCTAAATTTTCTAGAGCAACTTAACTTTTGTCTGAAGATAGCGAATAGCCACAGCTTCCGCAATAACATCTTCTTTCGAGCGAAAGAATACCCGAAAGCGATAACCTCTTCTATCGGCGTGCAGTTTTTTAGGACGGCGAACAGCCAGCAGACGCTGGGAGCCAAATCTGGCAAATGCGGTGGCTGTGGAAGCGATTCGAAGGTTAATTGACTGGTGAAACGGTGCGTTGTCTTGATGAAACAAAACAGTGAGCAAAGGCGGCACCCACTTTGAACAGAGCTTTCTCATAGACAAATGCTCATGCAATATAAAGCTAACTCATTCTTTTGATATCCTTACGATGTCAGCTAACTGACGCAACTACGTTTTTCGATCACTCAAATTATTTTGTGGATTTTTTTGATGCTTTTTGGCCTTACCGCCTCATTTGGGCACCCACTGCGTTGTGCATAATCGGTGTCTCTGCGACCACGTCAGTCAGTCTGGAGTCAGCAAACTATTAGTTTATTGCTGTTTCTGATGGAGGAATGGAGCGATGGAGCTGAGTCCCCATAAAAACTCTCTCGCTTGCACGAAGCAGTTTCAAATTAAAACACGAAACTATTTTTAATCCACTGTTTTCATGTTCTTCTGATATCTTTGGGTGACACAATAATGAGTTTAGGCAAAATTTTGATTTTTAAATTAATTTTATTTACTTTTATAAAAATTTAGTTCAGTTCCCATATCAAAGCCCACGTTAATGCAAGTTTCAAACTTTCCACAGATCTAAAAAAAATTGGAGAAATGTTCATGACTATTTAAAAAACTTTAATCAGTTATAAAAACTGGGTATGCCGTTGAATTTCCTATTAGAGTTAAATAATAAAGCGTCATAAAGTGTAAGTTTGAAGTGGCTCAAAATTTGCGTTGATTTTTGGTAATTGCCACAGCAAGCCACAGATCCTTTTCTGGCTGCACGATATAGTGGCTTCGCAATTTTAACGTACGAACGTCTGGTTTGGTGGGAAGCTTTGCGGAAGGGCTATAATAGGACTTAACTGGAGCGGGTGCAAAGACTGCTTGCATTGGCATCACCAGAGCATACAGAACTTGCCGCAGTGCTGTCGTGAAAATCGTTTCGCACGTGCTTCCCATCCACCGCTGCTCAAAACGCAATCAGTATCAAGAAGGTTGGCCTCTGAAGACAATCTCTCAGTGAAAATGGTAGCATTTTTGGGCAGTTATCACCGTACATCTCTGAACTTCGGAAAGATCTCTCCAGGAATGGAATGAGGGGAGAAATCTGCACCGCGACTGTTACCTCTGTCTTCACTGACGGCTCTAAGATGAAATCGGGAGTCGGAGCAGTGGTTTTCTTCAATTTATCTATTTCCTTAAAATGGCCGAATACTGCTAGTGTTTTTCAAGCAAAAGTCTTTGCCATCCTACAGGAATGCTAAATGCTTAGGGAACGTGGAAGCGAGTGCGATATCAATATTTGCTCCGATAGTCAAGCCGCAAACAAGGCTCTGACGATGTCATTGTGGAGATCCAAACTGGTCAACTGTTGTAAGGAGGCGATCAAATCTCTTGGGTGTGCAGGTAACATTTCTCGGATATGGGTTCCTGAACATAGAAACATAGGGGGAAATAAATTTGCTGATGAACTTGCCAAGAATGAGTAGACCGAATTGGTTTCAGAGATCTCCTACCCAGTCGATGGCACCCTCCTGAATGTTGTTAAAAGGAATTGCACAACTTATTTCTCAGGAAAGCACAGATCAGACGGCTATTCCGAAAGTCCTATGGCCCCAGTGCAGTAGACGGAAGACTCAGAAAGTGCTGGGGCTCCACGACATTCATTTTCCAAACTCGTAACTAACCGTTTAACTGGCCATTGAACGATCGTCACGCACACAGAAAAGCTAGAGTTACCATTTAACTACCTAGAGTTACTATTTAGTTCCCATTGCAGAAATTGTGGCGGCTTTTCAGAGGGGGAGATTATTGAGCACTTTCTCTGCGAATGTCCCGGTTTGACAGCTACACGATTAAGTTAACTGGGTGCTCCTTTCTTTGACAGTTTGGGGCAGTGCGCCAACCTAAATCTCATCAACCTTCGCCATCAACATCTCTGGTTGGCTGTAGTTATCTGCCCGTTGGAGGTTTCAAAATGGCATCAAAACGGCTTTAATTCTAATTGGGGAGTACCTGCCCACTTAATTTAACATCAAGAAGAAAAGTATTGCACATCACCACAGCTATTCCTACTAATAATACATAAAAAAAGAAAAAAAAACAAAAAAGTATCGGAATCAGAGCAGTCTGCTCTCTCTGTTTAACTTCAGAGTCCCCATTAGGCGCTACAACTCCTTATGAGTCTGTTTTTCTGCAAGACAACTTTTCAACATTCTTGGTCTTTACATACTGTCTTCCCCCAGCTTCTGACTACTATTGTTAGAGGATTCTCTTCTACTTCGTCTATGCCCTCCTTTGCGCTTTTTCTCCATATAACGAATGCAGATATAACGAATGCGCAACACAGTCCGGAAAAAAAATTGCCAACAATTAACGGAATTTTTTAGCAACTTCAAACATGCACTTTCTTTTACTAAAATTGAATAAGCTATAAAACTGCATACAAAAAAATTTGCTGGAAATTCCAAGTTTGCTTGAAAAACTCTGGAATTTTTATGAATTTTTCTAATTTAAAGTTTGAAATATGGATTTAGACGGGCTTTATTACACAATGAGCTATACTTTTATGAAAAAAAATTATTTAAATTTGAAAATAAATAAATATTAAAAACTTGTCAAAATATGCTGCTTTTACCATTTTGTTATTGGCTTTATGTTCACACAACTTTGAGAAATGATACTTGCGTGGAAAATGACACTTGCCGCTTTTTCGATTCATCACTTCGCTGCTCGCTAAAGCATTTCGCTGCGCGCCAAATGATAATTTGTGGGTGAAGCAACAACAATTTAGCGTTGTTTGTAACCGCTAAGCTCACAAGTGATATGCTTAGGCCAGTGCTTCCACGTAAACGTAGTTGTTTCGGCGTATTCCCTTTCTGATAAGAAATTTAATCAAAGCGCAACCATTCAAATTGTGAGAAACTTCTAGTTCCCATTGCCTTGGTTTTGCTCCCAAGGTTTTGTTGAACCAAATAAAAAAAGGGTATTATTTAAGGAGACATAAAAGTCATGCAACCAATTTTATCAGTAACCAAAAGTTGAGCCAGCGCTAAGTGCCTTAGATCGTAGTATTATCAGATGCATATCTCGCAGATTGAATTTGTATGGCGTAGGTGAATTTCACACGATCCATAAAAATATCCAGTATGTACAAATCTTAAATACTAGTAATTAGTTATGTTAGTGAAGTTTTTAGTTTAGTTAGTATACATTTTTTACCTTTTATCTAAAACTTTTTATTTAAAAAACCAAAAAAAAAAACAAAAAACCATCCATTAGATTTAAAGAATTTCTGAAGTTCTATGCGTTTGTTTTTACTACTTAGCATTACATAGTTTTTCAATTAAACGCTTTGCTGTAATTAAGCTTTTTCTCATTTCTACTTAATTCACCTTTGCTTTGTTCTTTCATACTCGTATATTTACATTTGTGCTTGTAATTGAACAAAATCTACTTTTGAATGTATTGTTGCCACTTTTGAAGTATTGCAATATGCTGAAATTTTCTTCAAAACCTTGACTATTTAATTGCATAATCAAAAAGTAATATTGTGTTAAATATATATAACAGCAGATCAATGCACAAACAGTTATAGTGTTTGATTAGCCAAAATCAACTGAAACAACAGCTACAAAAACAATAACAAAACAGCATACCAACTAACGAACTAATATAAAACTAACTAAAACTAGCCGAATAAAAACAAAATCATTTTGAAATCAAACCATGAAAATAGTGAATCTCTATTTGAACCATTGCTAGTAGTTCAATAAGGAAGCGAAGTATTTAGCAGTATTTGAAAATGAAGAAACAAGGAAGAACGTGAGCAGAACTAGAGGCTAGCCGAACGAACGAACGAAATGAATAATTCTTTTGTCATTTTATTGCCAAAAGATAGATTTTTCACGAAACTTATCGATGGTTAATGGCTCCAATTAATTGGCTCTGTGTAAACGGTGCATTGTGCTACACCAATGCGCCGACACAATTTTTTTCGTAAAATAATTGATTACACATTATTTGTTGTTTTTTTATTTATTGTTATTCTAACGTGATGTGCGAAAGTAGTAAACAAACTAAAACGAAAAACAACAACACTGAATACAGGGAAGTTATTGCAAGCAAGAAAATTTTTTTTTTTAGTTTTTATAAAAAAAAAATGTTTTATAATTATAAATTAAAAACAAAAACAGTTTTTACTTAACACAAAATTTAAAATTAATTAAAGAAAAAGAAATTAAAAGTAAAAAGTTTTAATTAAAATTACATACAAAAAAAAATATTGCAAACAAAAAACATTTAAAACATTTTAAATTAACTTACGTATTTAAAAAATAATTAAATTAAAAAATAACTAAAAATAAATTCAAAAATATGGAAAACGAAAGTTTTTACTTAACACAAAATTTAAAATAAACTAAAATAAAATAAATTTAAAAAAGTTTTAATAAAAATTACATGAAAAGAAAAAAATTATTGTAAGCAAAGCAAAATTCAAAACATTTTAAATAAATTTTTTTTTGTAATAAAAACATAATTCAATTAAAAAATAACTACAAATAAATTTAAAAAAATTAAAAAAAATAGAAAACAAACTTTTTTAATTAACGAGAGCTTAAAATTAAATTTAAAAAAAGATATTAAAAAAATAAAAATACTGAAAATTGCTTTTGATAATATCTTTTTATATACAAAGAGAAATTGAAAAAAAAAATTTTAACATTTTTTTAGTAACCCAAAAAAAATTAGTAACAATAAATAATAAAAACTTAAATTAAAAATACATAAAAACAAAAAAAATGTAAAGCATTTTAAATTAAAGACAAACTTTTTGGTAATCAAAAAAAAAATAACTGTCAAATCAAAATTAAAAATAAATTTAAAGAAGAGAAAGTAAAATTAGTTTCATAAAAAAAATTAAAACAAAATTAAAATAATTAAAAAAACGAAGTTAAACAAAACTTTGAATTTTCTGATTTTCTTAATTCTTTTTTAAATTTTTTTAAACAAAAAACTATTTTTTTAATAAAACACTTCATAATAAAAAAAAACCTTTAATAAAAATAAAAAAAAATTGAATTCAAAATTTTAATTTTGAAATGTTTTTAATTTTTTAAAATTAAAAAAAATTTGAAATAAAAAAAATTTAAAGAACAACAAAATTAAAAATAAATTAAAAAAGAGAAAATAATTTTTTTTTTAATTAAAAAAAATTAAAACAAAATTAAAAAAAAAAACCGAAATAAAAAAAATCAATTTTCTAATGTTGTTAATTCCTTTTTAAATTTTTTTTAACGAAAAGAATTTTTTTAACAAAAAATAAAAAAAAAATTAGTTTTCTAATTTTTTAGTTTATTTTTAAATATAAGAAATTAAAACAAAAAATTGGAATAAATGACATTTAAATAAAAAACAATTAAAAATAAATTTAAAAAAGAGAAAGTAAAATTTGTTTCATTAAAAAAAAAATTAAGAGAATTAAAGAAACAAAGCTATAAAAAATTTTAAATTTTCTGATTGTTTTAATTCCTTTTTAAGTTTTTTCAACAAAAAACAATTTTTTTAATAAAAACTGATTAAATCATTCCTTCATTAAAAATTAAAAAACAAATTTACATACATACATAAAAAAATTTTAGTTTTCTTTTTTTTTATAAGAATTAAAAACAAATTGAAATAAAAAGAACTTTAAGTAAAAACAATAATAAAAATAAAAAAAAATAGAAAAAGTGAAAATAAAATTTGTTTCATTAAAAAAATTAAATCCAAATTAAAAAAAAAAATATTTATAAAAAGCTTTGTTAAATTTCCATATTCTGACTGTTTTAATTCCTTCTCAAATTTTTTTATCAGAAAACAGTATTTTTTATAAAAAACTTAATAAAACTCCTTTAATAAAAAAAACTTATGTAAAAAAATTGTATTTCTTAAGTGTTTCTTTTAAGAATTAATAAAAATTTAAGTAAAAAAAAATTTAAATAGCAACAAAATTAAAAATAAATGAAAAAAAGAGAAAATACAAATTTTTTAACTAAAAAAATTTGGAACAAAATTAAAAAATGAAATTCAAAAAAAATTCAATTTTCTAATTTTTTTAATTCCTTTTTAAATCTTTCTTAACAAAAAAGCTTTTTTAAATAAAATATAAACAAAAATTTAATTTTTTACTTTTCTAGTTTCTTTTTATATATGTATAAGATATAAAAAACATTGAAAAAAAATTTTATTTCTTATATTTAAAAAGAAACTAAAATCTTTTTATCTTTAAAGTTTTTTTACCTTTTAACTTTTTAATTTTGTTTTAAATAAAAAATATTTTACTTTTCCAATTTTTTTTATACAATATAAGATATTAATTTTTTTCATTTAAATTTTTTTTTAAATTTCTTATATATAAAAAGAAACTAAAAAATTATAAAACTAAAATTTTTTTGTTTATTTAACTTTTTTTTGATTTTCTTATATTTAAATGGAAATTTAAAAAATTTGAATATTGAGGATTTGGTTTTAACTTGCATTTTTTCTCACAAAAGCTTTTTCTATATTCAAAGAAAATAAAAATAAATAAATGCACAGAAAAAGACAAATCCAGCGAAGTAATTTTAATTTGTTTTCAACAATTTAAAAAGAATCAGATTTCAAACATTAGCTCTATGTCCAAAATCCATAAAATCCATTTATAATAACCAAATTAATCAAATTGATTTTAAATAAAATAAATAAAATAAAAAAAAAAATTTAATTAAAAGAAAAACAAATAAAACTTAAAAACAGATACTCTTTTTATATCTTTAAAACTTTTGTTCAATATCAAAATGAAAAATAACAATTAAAAAAGAAAATAAAAAAAATAAGAACAAAACAGCATAGAAAAGAAAGGTCGAGCAAAGCAGTTTTAATTTGTTTTAAACAATTTAAAGAACTCAAAATTTTATTTTTCTTGTTTTTCTTAAATTTTTTGTTAAATATAATAATAAAAAAAAATAAATAAATAAACATACAAAATTAATATTAATTTTATTTAAATAAAAATACATTGAAAAGGGAAAGTCAAGCAAAGCAATTTCAATATGTTTTAAACAATTTAAAAAAACTCAAAATTTTTTTTTCTTTTTTTTTTAATTTTTTGTTAAATATAATAATAAAAAAAAAAATAAATAAGCGGAACAAATCAAAAATAAAAATAAATTAAATAAAACAAAAATACATAGAAAAGGGAAAGTCGAGCAAAGCAATTTTAATTTGTTTTAAACAATTTCAAGCATAGAACTAAACAAAAAATCTATTACTCCAGTTGTGTTGTTCATATGCCACACATTCGAATATTAACGTACAAAGTTAATTAATTTTTTTTTTGTTTTTCAATTAATAAATAATAATTCTTTCAATCCGATAATTGATACTGTTTACAATAAGCTTTTGTAATACTTTTTGCTGAATGAAAATAAATCAAATGCATTCCTGTTACTAATTAATAAGCGAATGCGCCGTTACTCTCTCTCTCTCTGTCTCTGTATAATTGAACATACAATTTTCTCTTTTATAAGTACTCGTATATTTGGTACTTGGAATACTACCACTACATGCAACACTGATTTCGATTGTACTTAAACGAGAAAAAACTGTAGCATTCACTCTTATTCACCTCAGAAAATTTCATCCGAAAAAACAAAACAATAGCGCGCGCGATCAAATGTGCACAATGGAACGATAAAATGATAAAATAATTAATGGCGAAAACGTGTAACCCGTGTTGAAGCAACGATGATTGGAAATTTTCAATTTTTAATTTTTTTTTAAATACTAAATACTTGTAAAATTTCCCAACTCAGAACTTAATTCACTTTCACTCTTGAACTGCAGTTTTTCAACTTAACTACTACAAGTATATATAAATATATATATTACTTTTTGGTTTTGTATATACAACTTATTACGTATGAATATATAACTCGATATATTTACATAATTAACGATTTGTTGATACACACCAAGTGAACGGCGAAACGCAAAGGAAAGTAGAAAGTACAAAATTGTATATAAACATATTTCAATAATTCAAAAGCAAGTTAAACACACAACTTTACCAAAGAGAAAAAAAATTAAATAGATAACCCAGCAGCTGAGTAGCAACTTAAGGCTGTAGAGTCCTGTGCAAGAACAAAACAAAACAAAAAAAAAAATAATAAGAATAATTAAAGTAAAGTAGCTCCGTCAGCCAGCCAGCCAGCCAGCCAACCAACCAGCTAATCCAGCAGTTTAACAATTTAGCAAGCATACAAGCAAGAAACCAAGCAAATAGTCAATTAGTCAAGCAAACAACCAACCAAACAAGCAGTCAATCAACTGAACACCCTCACTCCTCTCATCAGTCGCAAACGCGCACAATTCAGTTATGCAACTCGCAACCACAATGCACCCCTGGGTAGGGCAAACATTTCCTTGCATTGTGTCATTGTCTCATTGTGTATGTCTCTGTTAAAATGTTACCGTTATGAACGAAGATATTGCAAATGCAAAATATGAAGCAAAGAGCGAACAGCGTTAACTCTCACTGTATGCAATTAGACAGCAAGCGGCACGCGCACACACATACACACACATAAACTATCATACAAAGCGCACACTTGCATACTTAAATATACTATGTACACACATACATGCATAGATCGATGAAATGCAATCGGCAAATAAATACACGTTCGTTCATTAAAAACCAAAAGCAACAAGGCAGCAAGCAAACAAGCGCTACAAACTATTTTTCGTAAGATTTTCTTACACTTCGAAATTAAAAATTTGTTTTTTTATTCGTTCATCAAATATCATGGAAACACACACGCGCGCACTTACTAAGTATTTGCCAATTTTTTTTTTCAATAAAATTCTTACTCATTCACCAAAACCCAAAGTAACAAAAGAAAAAGGAAAGCGCCACAAACTATTTTTCGTAAGATTATCATGATTTTCACACAGCAAAAAAATTAAAAAAAAGTTATATAAAAAAAAGTACAAATTAATCTTAAAGAAAAATAAAAAAAATATTTGAAATTCAAAAAAATTTTAAATTAAAAACTTCTTTTCTTTCGATTCATTCATCAAACTTCATCGAAACACGCGCACTTACTAAAAAAGCAAACAAGCGCCACAAGCCACAAACTATTTTTCGTAAGATTTTTTATTTTCATACACTTACAGCAAAAAAATAACAGAACAAAACTTTTTGAATTTAATTTTTAAAAAAGTATTTTTTTTTAATTTTTAAAATAAAAATTAAATTAAAAGCTAAAAATAAAATAACAAAAACTTTTTTAACTTAATTTAAAAAAAATTTTTTTTTTTAATTTTAAAATTAATTTAAAATTAAATTAAAAATTAAACAGTTTTTTTTTAATTTTTAAAATTAAAAACACAAATTTTAAGTTTTTTTAATTCAAGCTTTTATTTATTATTTTTGATAAATTTTTTTTTTATTAAAACAAAATGCATTCATCAGACTTCATCGAAACACACACACGCGCACTTAAGTATTTGGCAATTTTTTTCGATAAAAGTCTTACTCGTTCAGCAATATCAAAAACAACACGATAAAAAGCAGAGAAGCGCCGCAAACTAATTTTCGTAAGATTTTCTTCCACTTACACCAAAAAGACTAAAAAACAACTTTTTTATATGAAAAAAAGTTAAAATTAATCTGAAAGAAAAAAACCTTTCAAAAAAAAAAACATTTCTTATTAAACTTTGTATTAAAAAAAATTTAAATTAAAAAAAAAAAAAATTTTTATATTCATCCATCAAACTTCATCGAAACACACACACGCGCACCTACTAAGTATTTGCCAAAAGAAATTGTTTTTTTTTTTTTCAATGAAGTTACTCGTATACAATAAATTTGCTTGTGGTTGCAGCAATCGCTCATTTATTTTCTTGTTTTCTCTTCCTGTTGTGTATCATTTTTTAATGTGTCTCTATGTCTCTGATTGTAACTGTCGCTGTCTCTATTGTTTTTTTTTTTTTTTTTTTTGTTCACTCTCACTTCTCTCACTTGCCTTAACTACTCTCAACTTGTTCGATATAATTCAAATTTAATTTTCCATGTCATTCTTACTGAATAAATCAATGACAATACATACATACATATATTTTTGCACGTTACTTCTATATGCATCTAAAACTTTGCCTAATTTAATTATTTTCTGCATTTGACAACAGTCTGAACACAGCCGAGTATTAGCCGAAAGAGTTAGGGACGGAGAGCAACATAAAATATTGGGCAAATACCTATAAACCAATCACAACATTCGTTTGCATTTATTGGCACACTCAGCACAATACGCACATATACATGCATACATACCAACATACATACACTGATATGCAGTTTTGAGACACGAGTTCGACCATTCTAGAGCACTTTACCCTAAGTCTCTCATATACACGAAAATGTTTAACTTTTGAGCGCAGCAGCTCCCTTAGACAGTTCTTGTAAGAATAAACTCAATATTTCCTTCAATACAGCAGCAACTCACGTCACGCTTAACACCAATACTACAACAACTTCTTAAGCCAAAGTGTAATATAAATGATGAGTGGATTTTTCTATATTTTTCTTCATTTTTTTTTTTACTTTTTTAATGACCTTTCTCCCAAATACACTACTACCCACCCACATCTGCTACACTTTGCAGAGAGGCTTGCCAAATAAAATTAATTAAAAAACAAAGACACTTAAAATAATTTTTAAATAAATTTTATATGAAAGAACTTATGAATCACAATCCTCCTCAAGTCCTTTTGAAATTACTCACTTCACGGCTTTTAAAGTGTAATTACTTAAAAGTTGAAAACAAAATTATTACAAAACATTATTGTAAATTAAGCTAAATATTTTTAATAATTTTTTAATCAAATTAGTATTCGTATTTTAGGTGATATTTCGGAATTTCTTAAACTAAAACATGAAAATAAAAATGAAAATAAAATCAAAATTGTAAATAACAACAAAGAACGCAAAACCAAATCTATTGAATGCCACAACTGAGCAGCCTAATTTGTCATACAGCTGCACTGGTGAAAAAATGTTTTTTTTTTTAAATGCATGTCAGATGCAATAATTTTGCGAAAAAAACGATAAATTTTTTTATGTAACTATTTAATTACATATATATTTTAAAAAGTATTCATACAAAGCAGCGTTAAGCAAAAATTGAATGGGGCCAGTAGTCCGTAAGTGTTCGCTCAAAATCTGAAATTTTGGTGATGAATATGATGAAAAGAGAGACCAAAACGAAAGCAAAACCAAAAAAAAAAAAAATAAATAAAAACCAAAAACAAAAAAGTCAAACAGAAAGCCATTTATAAAAGCATAGAACTAACTAAAAAATATATTAAACGTTAACAGTACCATTACCAATACCAGTACCAGTACAAGTACAAGTACCAGACAATTAATTAGTATGCAGTTGAATATTTTGTTACTTAATTTAGTGTGCAAGTACTTGAAAATTGTTCAATGTATGTAGTTATATGATTTCGTTTGGCGCAGTGTTTGTTCGACATGCGTTTGATATTTGATATTTGGCGCATACACACATATACCTATAACTAGCAAATAAATATTTAGTATGCCACGTGCCCCTGCCCCGATAAGTGGCAGCCCGTCTAACCGCACCCCGTATGGCGGCACGTAATGCGTGCCATCGTCAGTGTGCATGTAGATGTGAGTTCAAGGTCATGCGCATTCTACATCAGCCAGTTTGCATTGACCGCACGCGAAAATAGTTGATCAACGAGCGCAGTAATCGCACAATCGCTGCCAAAACCTCTTTCCAAAACAACCAAAGACCAAGAAAAAAAACATGCAAACAAACAAACAAACAAATTTAATTGACCTCACTTAAATACTTAGCTCATACAAACAACATACAAGCAAGCCAACAAACAACAATAGTAAGAGAGTAAAAACATACTTAGCACATTTCCAAATAAAAACGCTCTTCTTCTTCACAACCAACCAACCAAGCAAGCAAGCAACCAAGCAGGCAAGCAAGCAATTCACAAAGAACAACAAACAAAACCAATGCAATCAAGCCAAGCAAACAATCTCAGAAACAAGCAAATAAACAACTATCCAATCAAATCAACCAATCAAACACCCTAACAAAAACAAAAAATAAACAAACAAGCAAACTACCCAAGCAAAAACTCTTTCAAATCGCCCATTTCAGATGTACGGCCTCTACGGTCCGACCGGAAGTCCGCCGCTACCCGACATAATCGGCCAATATTACGCGCCTGCCGGTTATGGTCTCGGTGTTGGCCCGCCACCACCACCGAGCGCATACGACATGTTCGGCCCCTCCGGCTCGGCTGGTTATTTGTACGATCCTACAGCCACCACCACAGCTGGCATTTACGGTCAACATCCATCGCCGATTCGTCGTCGTCGTTATAGCATTGCTGGCCTGCCATCAGCATCGATGTTGAACGACTACTATGGCCTGTATCAGCCGCAGATGCATCAATCCTCCTCTTCGAATATAGTGAATCTGTTGAATGAGGCGCACAAGTCCATTTCACGCTCCTCCCAAATACTAAATCAACATGCGCGCATGCAACAGGCCACCCAACCGGTTACACCGCTCTCCAGCTATCCCGGTCGTATCATTTCCAGTTATCCGACATTGCATCCGGGCGATACATCGCCACCATACCTCAGCGATAATCTGATGCAGATGTCGTCGAGTTTCTCATCACAGCCGAATATGTACTTCCAGCAGTATGCACCCACGTCGGCGGCGGCTACGGCGGCAGCGGCCCAACAGCAATCGGCAGCAGCAGCAGCAGCGGCGGCGGCGGCGGCAGCAGTAGCAGCACAACAAGCGGCCACCGGTGGCCATTTGGGCGGCGGACGGCTATTGCGGCCCGCTTACTCAGTGTCAAATTTAAATTACTTGAACTATCCGAGCAAATACACTTCAGGTGGTGTTAGTGGTATTGGTGGTAGTAGTAGTTATGCGAATCCATTCTCTCAGTCCATATTCAGTCAAAATGATATGCCATACAGCATGAGTACGTTGCTACAGCAACGCAATCTAATGCCATCGCTGCACGCCTCCAATCCGGCAATTTCGCAGTACTATCAGTACGCCGCACAGGCACCGCAGCCACAGGCAACGCAGCATCAGCATCCGCTTGCCTATAATCTGCAACAGCAATTTGCGGGCACACAACATTATGCACACCAGCTGCCGCTCGGCGCCCAACACCCGTCGGCGCACATCCACCACTCGGTGCAGCAGCAGCTGAATCCGATGCATCAATACCACGTGCACCAGCAGCAGCATCATATGCAAACCCATCCGTTGGCGGCGTTGCGTGAAACTAGTGGACCGTTTGCGGCCACACTTACCAGCAGCGCGCTTGACGATGCGGCGCTGACTGGGCGCGGTGGCCTGAGTGCAGGCGGTGGCGTTGGTGGCGTTGGCGGTGTGGCGACTGGTGCGTCGGGCGTGGCAGCTGCGTCGTCGGCATATGATAGTATGCATACCTTGCCGTCATATCATCATCATCAACAACAACAGCAACAACAAGCACAAGCGCATCATCACCTCAGCCATCTAAGCCAGCAACATCTCAGCCACCATCACCCCACAACATCAGCCCCATTAAGCCATACAAGCACACCATACTATCACCATCACATGTCGCCATATTCGAAACTAGATTTAGACTATCCGAAACTGCCATCCGAGCATAAACGACAAGTAAGTTTCAAATTTGACGTAGATACGCTATCTTTAGACTCCTAAGGTTAAGTTAACAAGTAACAGCTGCCAAACAGCAGCAACCACAACAACAACAACAATAATAACAGCCAGCAGTATTAGAAGAAATTGAAAGGAATTTGGGTGCGATTGATTTATTAGTAAGAGCTAAGAAAAATCAAATAATAGCAAAAGCGAAATTAGTAGAAAGAGTCACAAGAAATTGAATAATAGAAAACATAAAAATTAGGTTTGAAAACGAAAAATAAAATAAATAAAATTTTGCAGAAAATTAAAGCAAATAAATATTAGACCACAAAGCAATTGGCTGCAAGCAAAATTAGTAGATTGGCAAAGCAAAAAATTCAATTATATTTACGCAGCACTCAAACGAAGCAAAAGTCACACGCTTACGAAAATTATTACAATAAAATTTTTTTTAAAAATTAAAAAAAAATTTTAAACAAATCTCAAAATATCTAATAAGTTAGTTGATCACATGGATGGGGTGCGCAGTGCAACCACAGCGCAACTGCAAAACGCTGCTTGCATTAACGCTGCCCATTTACTTCTTCGCCAGCCAATTTGAGAACACCAAAACAGAAGCGTAACAGAAATCGCATACTCTTGAACGGCAACAAACAATTGGTAGAAAAGATTGATTAGGACCGACGACGACGACAACGACAACGACGACGCGGCACGAAATCAACTGAACTGATATGTATGTAGTGGTGTCTGAGGCTCTTAGCAGTCTGAGCTTAGCATCTAATAAAAGAAATGAGTGCGCGCAACAACACAAAAGGGCGTGAAGAAATCAAATCCCCTTCCCTAGTTAGTTGTTTGTGTACACTGAGTCGTACTACTCTACAGCTCTCAAGCAACAACATGCGACTAACATCACAGGAGTACGTATATTGCTCGTATACTCGTATAGAAGGTATGAAAACTGAAGAACGCTGAGCGAAAACGTTTTCACATATCATGCGCATACACGCGCATACAGGCGCATAATAAATGCATAGGTCATAAACGTAAAAATGTAACGAAAAACCAAAAAAAAAAACAAATACAAAAAAAAAAAAAATAAGAAACAAAAAAAAGACACATCCAACAACAAATATATTCCGCAAAATCGGTGCATTGAAAGCAACTACAAAGCAGTTACATTTCAGCTACCAATACATATGCATATGCATACAAATATATGTGTATGTGTATGTGTAATTAAATATTATATAGAGTCCATTAATAGCGTTGTGTGTCACATGAATGCTGCTTTTACGTACTTACAATACTTACTTACATATATACAATTACAATATAATAAACCTACACACACACACACATATATATATATATATATATATCTATATATATACAAATATACTCGGTCGCATACTCGTCATACTCGTAAAAATGGTGCTAATGAAGGCATTTAGGCGCAATGGCAGGCGTGAAGTAGTCAAATATTTACTAGTATATGAATAGTTAAAACAAAAACAACAACAACATACATAAGCATATATAAGTACGTACGTACATACGTACCCACACATATGCGCGTAAAATGAGTAAGTAATGAGTAACACACACACATGAACACACAAACGGCGAACAATTAATAAACCGTTAATACTTAATGAGAATGCCAAGGTAAATCTTTAATATGTATATAGTTAGAAAACATATGCGCCCCCCTGCATATGTATGTGTGTGCTTTTAATGATGATCACCCCACGCCCTGTGCTGAGCGATGCTAGCCACAGATTGCCGCTTCAAGGAACTCATCTTTGGTGTTATTAGAAAATTATGTTATTGGATTTGTTGAAACATTAGTGATTATTTCAGGACTTGCATTCACTACACCCCCTCTTCTGAGCATGTGTGTGTGAGCTATGCTACCAGTCAAAGTCAGTGGTCAAAGTCAATGCGTTTACGAACTGGAGTTAAGCAGATTCCTGCAGAGAAAAAATACGTCCAGCAGCGCCAAAAGTGCGCTAAAAAAACTGTTTTTAGAAGGGATAAAAAACGAAATAAATTTAAAAAAATTTCTACATTATTTATTAGTACTTCAACTTTATAAAAAAATGTATTTTAATTTTTTTTACCAAAATTAGTATATAAAAAATCACGTGACCCAAAGTATCATACTGTGAAAAAAAAAGTTGCTCCACGGTCTGCAGCATTTCTCTTTGAAATGTTGATGGATCTGTAAAAAGTAAAAAAAAACAAAAAAGTGTGTGTAGCGTAGTACACATAACAGAAGTGAAACTTTCAAGGCAGACAAAGAAAGAGGGAGAAAGAGCGAAAAAATATATATCTAAATAAATTCACAACATTTGCAGAGAATACAAATAGACAAAATTTACAAAAAACGTAGAAGACCCGACCGGTGTAGGTAAACGCCGGACGCAAACCGTGGCAACAAAGTGCACTACTCTGAGCGTTTATCACCCGCACAAACGCAGCGATTCCAGAACCGCAACGGTACAAATTACCGCACGGCAATACCAATAAATCCGACGCCGAAATGGATAGCACTTTATAGTACGCACAAGCACCACCCAGGAAACGGAAAAAGCGCCAAAAAGTAGGCACCAAAAAACGCCCCAAACAGTAGGCACCAAGGAAATATAACAAAAAAACGCCAAAAAAATTAGGACCAAAAAAAGGCCCCAAACAGTAGGCACCAAGGAAATATAACGCCAAAACCTAGGCACCAAAAATATATTTCCTACAAGTTTGCACCAACAAACAAGCGCCAAAAAGTAGGCAGTTGTATTTCTCACTAGAAATTAGCACCCACAAGGAAAAACTCAGGAAAAATTACCTAAAGTGTATCTATCTAGGATATATAAAAGGTATAGCTTTCTCTCTCCTTTTCCTCTACGTTATATCTTTTTTCTCTCTCGCTCTCCTTCGCCTCTACGTTATATCTTTTCTCTCTCTCGCGTAACGAAAATGCCCAAAACGTTGCATGGCCTTGAAATTTTACTCTCCAGTCTCGCTCGCCCATCGACGCCTAAGAAGTTTCACTTCAAAAATTCTTCTAAAATAAATTGTAGTGTGTCGCGCCGAATTTTGAAATTTCGAAATATTTTGTAATTCACAGCATTTTAAAAAAAGTATGTATTGTCACACTTTAATTATGTTTTTAAAAGTTTTAAATAAAAATATCAACAATCCGGCCCGACAGACTATAGAGAAAACTCTTTCGAATATTTAAAAAAAAAACCGCATCAAAAAATATTAAAAACTGTGTGAGTTATCATGCAGAACGTGCCGGAAAATGTACTTTCGAGAATAACGAATTTAAACTTTCAAGTGTCGCAAACGCAGGACAGCTACCTGTGCGCATCAAACTCTCGTCGGGAAGTTACATTTTCTACCATAACTTTGTGTCCATGGGGAATTTTTACAGTCGACTTCCACAGAAATACGCCCAAAACTAAAGGGTTTTCCAATAACAGGTGCTATTTGTGAATGGATCGCGCTATCGAGAGATGATTAATGATTTTTTATGGCCACAATTGGGTGGTATTGAGCTGGACAACGTTTATTTTCAACAAGTCGGTGCTACGTGCCACACAAGCAACGAAACCATTGATCTTTTACGGGAAAAGTTTCCGGACCGTGTTATCTCTCAAAGGGGTGATCACAATTGGCCACCGAGATCTTGTGACTTAATACCTTGTGACTTTTTTCTTTAGGGCCACGTGAAAGAGAAGGTCTACGCCAACAGCCAACAGCCCAGGGTCGATTCAAGATCTCAAAGATGGAATTCGTGAGGCTATCGCGGACATCGGGCAGCCACTTTGCAATTCGGTTATGGAAAATTTCATGAAAAGGATATTGTCCTGTAAGCGTGATAGTGGTGGTCATTTGCCTGCTGTTATTTTCCACTATTAACGGCATACCTTCCTCTTTATAATGAAGTAAACATCCGATCATTTCCATACATTAAAAAATAGCATTTTTTTTTGAATATCAAAATAACACCTCTTATTGGAAAACCCTTTATAAAGAGTAATAATCAGTAAAAACAAAAATCTATTTTTTGAAAATTCCCGACGTATGTAACGCCTTAATAGCAACTACAGCAAGGTGAATTGCATGCCTTAGGTGGCGCCTTTAGAAAACAGTCAATTTATTTTTCGCGATTTTGACAAGTCTGATGTCAGCTTCCTTTCCGATACAAAACAAACGAACAAAGCAAACAAAAGGAGGAAAAAATATGCATACATTTTCGTGGAAATTCAGTGAATGCCTTGGTAATACTGCGATTTGTGAGATTTAAACCAATCGACCTTCGATCGAAAACGAAGTGTCGTGTTTTAAATTGTGAAAGCACAAATTAACACAAAGCCTCCAAATGCAATTTTTTACGTTTTTATGCAGAAGACGCCGTGGCGAGAAAGTATGTGTGTGTGCATATACTTTCTTGTGTTTGGTTGTTACCGTTGCTTTCGCCTACTCTTCTTCTTCTTCACAAGAAAGTAGTCCCCCGTCCTTTTGTTTGTTTATTCATGAACTCTTACGACACAGCGAATTCGGAAGGCGCAATCTATTTCTCTATCATTCTTGAAGCTACAGCATGCGCAGTAACAGATCAAAAATTAGTCACGATCTACACAGAGAGACTCTGGAAATTCTTTTTTGATGCTTCATTCGCGGTCATACGGGCAAAATTGTTTTCGGCAACATTCGTTGCTTTTGATGTATCCTTCTTAAGCATCTTCGGAGGTTCGATATCTTCTGCAATCCGTAAAATGTAAAGTGGAAAACATTCGTCAACAGTTTGTTAAATATTTTAATGAAGAAGGCAAATTGGGCTGGTTAAATAATATGAATTCTTCATTATTTATTTTCATATATAAATTTACAACTTTTTGCAATTAAATAAGAAAAATTTTATAAAAAATATTCCATATATTAAAAAATTAAAATTAAATTAAAATTAACCTGAGCATCTAGAAATGGAAAAATAATTTCGAATTCAACATAAAAATGTCCCATAAGTTTTCTAAATCATGCCTAATTTACTAGCAAAAATCATCCAGTATTTTTCCGGCAACATTCTTCTGTTTGTCATCGCTGATTTCTTCCATCTGATTGGAAACCAATACAGAACTTTCTCACAAAAAAGAATAAAACGCGTGAAGCAACTGTCTAAAATTGTCTCGCAGCCAACTTTAAGATTGAAAATACAAATAGGAAGCACAAAACCTGTCGCCAGTACGGCACACAAAATCGCCTCGCTCTTCCTCGTCTGACCTTCTACAGCGAAATCGAAATTTTTCACTTCCAAATCTTTCTCTGTGTAAATCAGCACTTATGAGCTCCCAGATTGCGACATTCCTGAGGGTATTTCTAGCTGGGGCGTAACAATTGGCTAAGCAAGAAAGAATGCGGCGAGGTACGAGATAACTTCGCGCATGAGTAACAGTGAAAATGAAAAGGAAAAAAATGGAAATGAAACAGAAATAAAAATAAAAATTAAAAATGAATAAAAATCAGCAAAAAAGGCACACCAAATTATTACTTCATCCAGTCAGCTGATTTGGCCGCCGTAGCCGAATGTTTGATGCGTGACTACTATGTAGAAGTGCACAGATTCGAATCTCTTGTCGCATTTGAGAGACAATTTTTCTTTTACCAGAGGTCACCGCTCGGCAGGAAATGCCAAACCTCCGATTGCATTTTGCCATGGAAAAGCTCCTTTCAAAAAAATCACTTGTCGTACGGATCGGATTTTAAACTGAAATAAAACCACGACAATTCAAATTGATTGCGCAATCTTTATTATTTTTGTGTAGAACCATTCATGACATTTATTTTCTAAAGATAATCCCTTTCAAGTATTGGCTGCAACTGCGCCGTAATTCCGACATCCGTAAATACCAATTTTGAATGACTCACTAAAGGACTTCGGTCGGCAGCTCGTGAATAACTTTAGTGATGTTGCGCTCCAATGCTTCACTCGAAGCTGGGTTATCCAAAAACCATTTAGACCTTACATACCCCCCACAAATAAAAGTTCAAAGGTGTGACACCACACGATCTTGGTGGCCAATCGGTCAATCCACTGGTCCGAGGCGAGAGAAAAATTGCTCATCGTAACGGCGACGCAGTAAATTCATCGTTTCTCGGTTTGTGTGGCAAGTAGCGCCGCATTGTTGGAACCCATGTTTTTGTGGAGATCACAGGCTTCAATTACCGGCATCTGACATCAAAACGTCGTTTATCATGGCGCGATCGCGTTCGCCATCCACTGTTACATTGGCGCCAGCTTCGTCTTTAAAGAAATATAGGCCGATGATTCCTCCAGCCCATAGGCCGCACCAAAACGGTTGTTTTCAATGGATGCAATTTCTGTTTCTTGGTTCTTCAATGGCTTCGGATTGCTCTTCAGCCTTGACCTCACAGCTGAACACTGGAAATTGGCCTGAGCGCGCGATGAACACTTTTCACAGAGCGTCGATTTGCGTAATACAGTTTTACGATTTGTAAACGTTGTTAAGACATAAGTCTTTTCATTATGAAATGTCGATGAATACTGAAAAAATGTTGTATTTAGTTTGATAGTAGTCACGCGCGATCTGTCAAAAAACCCCTGTTGGAAAAAGTACCTCCAATCTGATCACGCTTTATGCTACATCTAATAAACGTCAAACTAAATATTGACCAGTTTTGACTATTTGTTTATGTCCTTTTTTGTTTCATTTATTCTTTGCAAGAACACTGTGCATTCTACAACAAAACCCATTTAAAGCAAAGTTTCAAACTGGGAACAAAATTTGTAAGAATTCGACAAATTTT
The DNA here is from genome assembly GCA_037575425.1 of Anastrepha fraterculus. Taxonomy (NCBI): domain Eukaryota; kingdom Metazoa; phylum Arthropoda; class Insecta; order Diptera; family Tephritidae; genus Anastrepha; species Anastrepha fraterculus. The sequence continues at coordinate 264,789 of JAYXIM010030390.1, forward strand.
TATGAAAGTTTCAAGCTTATAACTCATAAAGTGCAAGTTTCAAGTAAGTCGAAAGGCACACTGATTTTTGATAATTTTTTTGCACGCGCTCTTATGCATTTTCTCTATTTCACGCCTACTTCACATTTTTCTTATATGGAGGAAATCACCCAATACCGTCAGCAGAAAAAATTTTCAAAAATTAACGCGATTTTTGAACGACTTTAAAGTTGCATTTTATTATACCAAAATTCAATAATCTAAAAAACTGCATACACAAAATATTTCTAAAAATTCTTAGTAGAAAGTTTGGAACTTCAAATGGTCATTCGTCGACTTTGACGGTCATTTGCCGAATTTTTATACATGTTTTATAAGTTTAGAAACTCTGCTTTCGTTGGTTTTTGTTGTACTATGAACTATACTTTTATGAAAAAAAATAAGCAGTCAAAACTTATCAATATGTTGTGTACGCTTTCTTTTGACGCTGACTGTATATGCTTTATAAGTCAGCTGATTTTGTCAAATTCACTGAGAGTGTTCGGTTCACAGATGTCGCCGCCTTCTGTATTCTCCCCACTGTGATAACAGATGATGAATAGAGCGCTAACTATTTCACCACATCTCAGCTCCGTTTTCTATCATTCAAACGGCAGAGAAACCGCATTTATAAAATAAATATAAAAATTATTAAAATAATAATTAAGTGATGAAATATCAGTGACACGGCGAAAAGGGATACAACCGAAAAGCTGGGGTCACTTAGGAAATCGAATGGCTTCTTCACGGAGAAACAAAGTGAGACATTCAGCTTGCTGATGGACTCTTACTTTCCAGGTAATCAGATAGGCATTGGCCGGCACCTTCTCGGCGTGACAGGTGCATTGCCAGATCTGTGGTAAATGAAGCCGCCATTCGAATGATTCTGTTATATTTCTACTTCTGATTTTCAAACTGTATTTGACTGTGTCAACTCGGATGAAAGTCTGCAGCGTCAAGGCGAATCTATGTATTAAAAGTAGTATTCAAGGCGAATTGAGTACCTTAGGTGGCGCTATTAAAAAACAGTTACTCTATTTTTCATGATTTTGACATGTCTGACGTCAGCTACCATCAGCTGATTTGTTTTTTTTTTCTTTTATTCGCAATGTCCATGTGGCCCTCGGCAGCGCAGCATGAAACAAAGCGAATTCATTCTTCATTTTTGACTTTGCCAATACTTTGCTTTGACAATTAAATACACAAAATACTGTTGTTGATCTAGTGCCACCAACTTTAATGAATGTCCAGAGCACATTTTTGAAATTAATATCCCACTTCTGATTTTCGAATTTCACTGATCACAAACTCACATCTGAAAAGCAACGGAATAGATTCAACGGCAAGAAACAAAATTAATTTCGAAACAAATTTAAAAATGAAAAGATTCAGATTATTTGAGTTCCGGTGAAAGTTTAAAAGTTCTGAGGTTCTGAAATTAAATAATTGCGCCTTTTGTGCACTACTATTTTAAAAATTTCATCAGCAATCTCAATCCACAAATCGAGAGGAGTTTTATGCCATTTGTGAACATAGGATGGTTTTTATGAGGAGCTTTTTCATGGCAGAAATACATGCGGAGGTTTGCTTACTGAGAACGCTCGCTATTATAAACCCTTATTTCTATCATTTGGTGTTGCCCGGCTTTCGCACCAACCCATTCGGCCACAGCGGCCGCCAGCGAATTTGAATGTGTAGCCTTCGTTTTGGGAGAGGCCACTTGATAAAATAATTCCTTAATTGACGAAAAGTATTCAACAAAATTCTGAGGCTTTCAAAATTATAGCACCCGACTGAGTTGGGCCTACACCTACGCAAGTATACTCGTTTTGTTGCCGCTTAATATTCAATAGGATAAATAATAAATGAGAAATAAATAATAATAATAATAAATAAATAAATAATTTAATAGTACAACACAGCCTTATATTCGCCTGTTGGCTAATGTTCCGAGGATAGATTACAGGAATATGGAAGATTTCATAGTTCATTGGATATTCGAAATCCTGCAATCTTTTTAGTGTCTACTTTGTTAAAAGCTGGGCTCAATAGTTCAAAGGAGGTGCTGAAAAGTTGAAGAGTGTTGCTGTGCATTCAAGTTCAGAAGTAAGTACCTTTTTTATCGCTTTCCTGGATAATATTTAGGCAATACTTCTTTTGAAATATATAAATTATAGGCTTTGGCCGATCAAATCTCCGTTTAAGGGCAAAATATGAAGCAGAGCTGAACTCTTAAAAGTTCACTTCTCAAAATTTTTCTGGATAATATTTAGGCTTTACTTTTTTATCAAATATAAAAAAATTAAATTGTATAAACTTTGCCCGATCAAATCTCCGTTTAAGGGCAAAATATTAAGCAGAGCTGAATTCTAAAATCTTAAAGCTTAAATTTCCGCGATTACTTTTATGGCTCTCAACCTCTCATGTGGCCCTCTCGGTATGCGACAGATTTTTAAATATAGGTGGTATTATTGTAATTCTTTTTTTTACTACCAAATTCTCTAATCAATAGCCCAATTCATGAAAATAGTTTTAGTGTTTCCCGAGTCTAGTTTAGCTTTGACTTTGTTTCACAAACTCCACTATTACTAACTTCTTCCGCTCAGCATTCGAAAGGCATAACTTTTAATCAGATTTAGAAGCCAAAATTTTGCACACAGAATTAAAAAAAAAAAAAGCTACTGTTTCTAAAGAAAATTTGGTGTGCCAAAGTTTTACTGATCTCTCTTGAGTGCGCAGTTACTGCACTTTTTCCGCTATCTTTGAGCTTTGAGGCTGCAAGCAACTAAGGCACGTTGGTGCTCAATTGAGTTTCTACCTGTATAGTAATTTAGATTCCTTGATAGACGAAATAAATACCAAAACCTCAAGTAAAAAGCTCAAGCAATCTTTGTCTGTTGTATAGTAGGGATTCTACTTCAAATTACGCCTTGTATACTTGGACTACTAAAACTGCAAACTTTATTTTATCACTAAGAATTTATATTTAAGAAAGACTGCAAAATATTGGTGGGAGTACTGACGGGAGACACTGTCTTTGCACAGATCAGCCAGTACTACTTAACCTAACCTACGCCTTTCATCTGTATCTTAATGCTGTCGTACAATTGTCGGCAACTGCTTCTTGTGAGCGGCTTTTTCATGACGAAAATATGCTCGTAGGTTTTTGTTTTTTTTTTCTTATCCTGAAGCTAGGGCAGAAAAATATTTTTTTGATTTTTGAAGTCTCACATCTGTAGTGCGCTTCGTGTCCGGGACCGACCGAATGTTAGTTGCGCATATAAAGGATGGTTAAGTTTCAAGCGCCGGTGTTGATTTTCAAAAAAATACAATTTTTTTAGAAAAATTTTCTCATTTATCTTTATTATGATAATATTGGTATGGCTCAATTACGTATGGAACAAAATATCGGCCAAATGCCGCGGCAGCACACCTCCAAAGATCCCCAAATGCAAATAGTTCCTTATCTAAAGGATGGTTAAGTTTCAAGGGCCGGTGTTGATTTTGAATAAAATACAATTTTTTTGCGAAATTATTGTCATTTCTCTTTATTATGATAATACTGGTATGGCTCAATTACGTACGGAACAAAATATTGGCCAAATGGCCGCCACGGCTTCGGCGGCATACCTCCATCCGATGGTCCAAATTTTCGATAACGCTGAGGCATAATTGAGGTTCTATGCCGTTAATGTGCCGAATTATCTCATCTTTTAGCTCTTGAATTGTTGCTGGCTTATCGACGTACACTTTTTCGTTCAAATAACCCCAAACGTTTAGGTGTGGTTCACATTTAGCATCGGCCCTTGAAATATAACCACATATTGACTTGACAATTAATTCCAAAAAAATTCAGTTGATATTTGTGCAGCGTTTTTCTTATATTTAAATAGCAAGAACAATGTCAGGAGCGCTTTGAGAGCAATGATATATAATATTATATTTCGCTTCTGCGGCATTGGAGGAATTTTTCATTTTTGGAGGAATTTTTAATTTTTGAGGAATTTTTAATTTTTGGAGGATTTTTTAATGCATATTTAATAGAATCACAAAGTAAAAGCGCACGAAAAATGACAAAATTAATACTTAGTCGTAGCGGAATGGGTGGGTGCCTGACTTCCCGTCGGTAATGTGTAGGCTCGAATCCCCGTGTATGAAACAGCAAAATGTTGGAAAAAGTTTTTTCTAATAGCAGTCGCCTCTCAGCAGTCAATGGCAAACCTCCGAGTGTATTTCTGTCATGAAAGAGCTCCTCATAAAAAATCATTCGTCGCTCGGAGCCAGCTTAAAACTGTAGGTCGCTTCATTTGTGGCACAACATCAGGACGCACACCACAAATAGGGGAGAAGCTCCTCATAAAAAATTATTCGTCGCTCGGAGTCTGCTTAAAACTGTAGGTCCCTCCATTTGTGGCAGAACATCAAGACGCACGCCACAAATAGGAGGAGAAGCTCGGCCAAATATCTCACAGCAGTGTACGCGCAAATTATTTATTTTCTATATAGACTCAGTTGTCAGTTTTGATCATAACGACGACGCATTGACTTTGACTCCCCGTCCCATGCTGCTTGCTCTCCATACTCTCCGTATTTGGCATTCCACTACTACTTACGAGTATAAAGATTCTCTAAAACGTGATATTCTCTGGTGGAATAATACTCAGTTAAACAAATGAATACTAATTAAGTTGCACTTCGAAATTCCCAATTACTCTAAAGTCCTTTAAACATTTTTCCCCTACAAATTGTTTCCGACCCCCCGCATTGTCGGAAAGCAAAAAACGCAGCTCAGTGGCGTATGCGCATGATTTTTGAAAACTTTGACATTACTTTTTTGTTCACTTATATAAATTTAAAAAATATGTTAGCATAATTTAGAAAATACGATCTGAATCTATCTGCAGTAGTAGACATACAAACCTATAAAAATATTTCATTATTATTGTATGCGTAAATGATAAGTTTCCATTGGAAGGAAAAAAGTGGTAAGAAAAAAGGAGTAAAACACCAATTCAATGTGCCATGCCATTTTTGTGTATTACAAACACACATATAAATATATACAAACATAAATAGGCATAGAAGTAGGAGAATGCTTAGCAAAACTTTACTATTGCACTTATAAAACTTATTGAACTTATTTACTTATTAACTTACTTAGTTAACGGCAACTCAAAAAAAAAACAGAACTGTTTGAGGCAGCAAATGCAATACTTAAGTAAATAATGTAATTTCTTTTAAATTACAATAAAAATACAATACAATTTGTTCGAAAAATTTACTTAGAATGTAATGTAATTTCTTTTATATTACAATAAAAATACAATACAATTTGTTCGAAAAATTTACTTAGAAGTCCACCAGCAACAATTACTTTTACTCAATTGTATTGAAGTGACAGAGAAAGGGAAAATATTATTGTAAAACAAAACGAATAAAAGAACTTAGTTGAATTGAAGTTGTTGCAGAGAACTCAGGACAATTTTCACAAAGTTAAGCAAAAATATTCAAAGATTAAAGAGAAATTAATCAATTAAAGTAGATATTAAAAATAAATAACTCTCGCTAATATCTGCGTCTAACTGCCCGGCAAACGCGTTGCTAACAACAACAACAACAACAACAACACTAATTCAATGAAAAGTCAAAGCGAAAATGCACCAGCAACGCAAAAAGCAAAGCAAAACCAGTAAGACTGTATATATGAAAAATTATATGTAAAAAATGGGAGCAAAAATACAATACTAGATAAAATATGTTAAAAAATTTTACATTATTCTATGGGAAAATTGTTACTTTTGATGGCAGGCTTATAAGTGAATAGAAATTTAAATATCTCGAAAAAGCGTTTTACTTGCAAGTCTTACTTGTGGGTACTTGGTTACTTTATAGACTTTCTTGTGCAAAACTATAACGCGAAAGCGAAATTCAAATAAAATTTAACGCTTCCTTTATTACTATTTAAAATATAAGCAAAAAGAAAAAAATAAATTTAAAGAAAAAAATTATTTTGAAAAACAAAAAAATTATTCAAACCACAATTACTTAAAAGAAAATATTTTAAAATACATTAATCAAAAAAAAAAATTTTGGAAAAAAAAATTATTTGGAAAAAATATTAATTAAAAAAAATACTTAACAAAATTTTAGAAAAAAGTTTATTTGGAAAAAAATTTATTTTGAAAAAAAAAAATTTTGGAAAAAATAATTGAATTTTTAATTTCAGAAAAAAATTATTTTGAAAAAAATAATTCAATTTCAAATTTCAGAAAAAAAATTATTTTGAAAAAAAATTTATTTGTGAAAAAAAAATATTTAAAACATAATTTTTAGAAAAAAAATTATTTAAAAAAAAATTTTAGGAAAAAACTTGTTATTTTCGCGAATAATCGGCCTAAGAAATACAGTGTACTCTCTCTTAAACGGACACCTGAGGAACTGAAAAATTTGTTCGCTTTTAAGAGGTAGCTGCTTATGAGGAAAGTGTTATCAAAGTTTCGTTAAAAAATAGGCGTAAACATTTTTAGAAAAAAAATATTTGGGAAAAAAAATTATTTTGAAAAAAAAAATTATTTCAAAAATTTAAAACTTTAAAATTAAAAAAAAATTAGTTAAAAATAATTGTTTAAAAAATATTTTTAGAAAAAAAATTTATTTAGAAACGAAAATTATTTTGAAAAAAAAATTATTTTGAAAAAAATAATTGAATTTTAAATTTCAGAAAAAAAATTATTTTGAAAAAAATAATTGAATTTTAAATTTCAGAAAAACAATTATTTGGAAAAAAAATTATTTTGAAAACAAAATTATTTTGAAAAAAATAATTGAATTTAAAATTTCAGAAAAAAAATTATTTGGAAAAAAATTATTTTGAAAAGAAAATTATTTAAGACAAAATTTTTGCAAAAAACAAATTTTAGGAAAAAAACTGTTATTTTCGTGAATAATCGGCCTAAAAAATACAGTGTACTCTCTCTTAAACAGACACCTAAGGAACTGAAAACTTTGTTCGCTTTTGAGAGGTGGCTGCTTATGAGGAAAGTGTTAAAAAAGTTATTTGGCAAAAAAGATTATTTTGAAAAAAAAAACTTATTTAAAAAGTTTAAAAATTTAAAATTAAAAGAAAATATTAATTATAAAATAAAATTAAAGAATTACTTAAAAAGAATTATTTAAAAAAAATTTTTAGAAAAAAAATTATGTGGAAAAAAATTATTTTGAAAATTTTATTTTGAAAAAAAAATTTTTAAATTTTAGAAAAAAAAATTATTTGGAAAAAAATTTATTTTTGAAAAAAAAATATTTAAAACAAAATTTTTAGAAAAAAATTATTTAAAAAGATTTTAGGAAAAAAATGTTTATTTTCGCGAATAATCGGCCTCAGAAATATATGTGCACAGAAATTATTTTCTATTTTTTTTTTCGATAAAAATTCGGCGTAAAAATTCTTGGAAAACAAAATTTAATTCGCTCAAGAGAAAATATGTTAAAACAATTCTTCAGGATTTGATGTATGTACTGAAAAAAGTTTTCGCTTAAAAGAGGTGTCCGTTACGAGAGAGTACACTGTACTTGCAAAAATTTTAACGAATGTTATTTTCCAAAAATAGACGGCAAAACATTAAAAGAATTAATAAATTTCAAAAATTGTTTTTTGAATTTTATTCCAAAATATAATAGAATCAGCATTAAATTTGAAATTTGAAAAAATTTAATTTTAAATTTTTTTTCCAAAATATAATCAGCATTGAATCTAAGAGAAAATAAAACAAAACAACAAACTTCCTTTTACAAAACCAAAACAAAAACGCAGGCATTTAATGAAAAATAATAATTTTTGGTGCCGAAAAGCGCATGCATTTTTTAAAAACAAATACAAAAAACAAATGCGCATACAATTTACAGAAAATACAAATTTTTTCCCCAGCTAGAGTGTGATTAGTAATGAAGGTCAATTACAAAAGTAATGTAATGTTGTTCATAATGCAATGCAAACGTTGAAGAATTTGAAACAAAAATGTGAAAATTGTGAAAAAGCAAAACTACAGATAATCGAAAAATAAATTTATGTAAGGTAGTTAAATCGAATTGTTGAAACAAATCTAATGTGAATGTATGTATGTAGAATAGAGCTACAAATAATGTATTGTATTAGCTTGTAATGGTTAGTAATTATTACTTAAATAGAAATAGAAAGAGAAAAACAAAAGCAAAAACAAAAACGAAAACAAAAAAGCAAGAAATCGCATATTATTGCATATTAAGAATGTACTAAAAATTTATTAGCAAAAACAAAATATTTACCTACTCGTAAAAATGTTTTACTTCCAACTTGCAAAGTTTTACAACGCTACTAACACATTTACTTATACACATTTGCTTATTGCTTATGTATGCATTTAAAGCCCTGTTATTCTTACTGAAGCATTTGTACTGCCCAGGCGTGCAGCATCGCCCAAAGATAAACGCAAATAATCCAAACCATTTAACAAATTTTTAATTGATAATTTTTATTCTAAAACGGAGCGAAATGTTGACTCAGGGGTCGAGCATCGATAATAGACAATTTACAGTTGTTGGCCAAGCATGGTTTTAGGTTGATTTTCCATACAACAAAAAAAAACAATACTCCTCAAACCTGACTCTGGCCGAGTGCGGTAAGGGACCAGAGTTTTTCCTCAAAGTGCATGAATTCTAAATTCAAAAAATTATTGCATCGCCAACGAACTTATTTCGTGCAGAAAACGGGTTTCTCAGTAAGAACTATCCTTTTTGTTTTTAAGTAAATGCCAGACGAGAAAAGGTTCAGTTAACATAGAAAAGAACTTAACTTCGATCCGTTTGCGCATTTGCCAGAGGACTGTCATTAGACTTTTTCTTTTTTGTAGAAATGACCGCCAGCTCTTCTTTTTATTTCCTGTTCAGTGTAAGAATCTTGTCACTCATTTAAGGAAATTTCACAATTTTCGAAAAAAATTTTTTTTTTAAATTTATAGTTTTGAAAAAATTTAGTAATTAAAAAAACATTGATCATTTTGAAAAAAAAATGTATAATTTTGAAAACAAAAAAAAAACAATTTAATAATTTTAAGATTTATTCAAATTTATTATTTATTATTATTATTTCAGATTTATTCACATTTTTATAAAAATTTAATAGTTTTGAAACAAAAATTATTAAAAAAGTAATATCATAATTGAAAAAAAAAAATGAATATTATACATTAAAATTTCATAATTTTGCAAACAAATTTTCTAATTAAAAAAAACCAAAAAAACAACAATTTAATAGTTTTGAAGAAAAAAATTAATAATTAAAAAACATAAATTGAATAATTTTGAAAAAAAATAATAAATCTTCAAAAAAAATTTTATAATTTTGGAACAAATTTAATACCTTTGATATCCATTTAAATTTTGATAAAAATTTAATAATTTAAAAAAAAATTTAAGAAATTGCATAGTTTTGAAAAGAAATTTAATTAATAGTTGAGAAAAAAATTTTGTAATTAAAAAATAATAATAATTTTGGAAAAATTTCAAAAATTTTAGGTCTATTCAAATTTAATTACAAATAAAATCTAGTAATGAAAAAAATTATTGAGTTTGAAAAAAATTTAATAATTTTTCAAAAAACTTAAAAACTCTTCAACAATTTAATAATTAATAAAAAATTAAATAATTTTGAAAAAAATCTAATAGCTAAAAAAATTTAGTAGTTCTAAAAAATATTTAATAGTTTTGAAAAAAATTTAATAGTTTGTCAAAAAGCTTAAAAGCTCTTCAAAAATTTAATAATTAATAAAAAATTTAATAATTGTGAAAAATATCTAATAACTAAAAAATAATTTAGTAGTTCTAAAAAATATTTTTTAAAAAAATTTAATACTTAAAAAAAAATTTAAAAGAAATAATTATTTAAAAAAATTAGTAGTTTAAAAAAATTTGAATATTTAAAGACACATGTAATTTGAAAAAAATTACTTAATTTTGAAACTTTTCAAATGTTGATAAAATTTTGATAATTTAAAAAAAAATTACTTAAAAAAAATTGCATAATTTTGAAAAAACTTAGTATTTAAAAACAATTTTAATAAAAAAATAACATACAATTAAAACATTTGAAATTATTTCAAATTTTGAACAAAAAAATTTTTACTAAAAGTTTTCATAATTTTGAAAAAAAATTTATAATTTTAGAAAAAAACTTCATCCTTTTGAAAAAAATTTCATCATTTTGAAAAAAATTAGCAATTTTGAGAGTTATTTAAATGTTAATAAAAACTTGAAAATTAAAAAAAAAATTATTTAAAAAAATTGTATAACTTTGAAAAAAAATTAAATAATCTAAACAAAATTTACTCAATTTGAAGAAAAATTTTATAATTTTGAGAAAAATGTAACAGTTTTGAAAAAATGTAATCATTTTGAAAAAAAAAACCTAGTAATTTAAAACAATTTTAGTAGTTGTGAAAAAAAATTAAATATTTCTGAAAAAAATTTAATAATTATAAAAAAAAAATTAAATAATATTGAAAAGAAATAATTATATAAAAAAATTTTACAGTTTTAAAAAAAATTTAACAATTTTGAAAACCAAAACAAAAAGCAAAATAAAAAAATTTTCAGATTTATTCAAATGTTCATAAAAATTTGATAATTAAAAAAAATAGAAAAAATTGATAATTTTGAAAAAAATTTAATAACTTAAATCAATTTTAATAAATTTGAAAACAATTTAAGAATCTTGAAATTTTTCCAAATTTTGATAAAAAATGGATAATTTGAAAAAAAAAATTTTTGGAAAAAAGTTTTCATAATTTTGAAAATATTTAATAATCTTCAGTTGATAAGAATTTGAAAATTTTCAATAAAAAAAATTACTTAAAAAAATTTCATAATTTTGAAGAAAAATTTAATAAATTTGAAAACAATTTAGTTATTTTAAGAGTTTTTTCTAATTTTTATAAAAATTTGATAATTAAAAAAATTTACAAAAATATTTACGAAAAAATTTTCGTAAAAAAAAGAATTTAATCATTTTAAGAAAACTTTAATAATTTTAATAAAAATTGTTTCATTTTAAAAAGGAGTTAATCATTTTGAAAATAATTTAATAATTTTGATAAAAATTTTATAATCTTAATAAAAAATTTAAAAAGTTTAATAAAAATCTAATAATTTTTTTGAAAAAAACCCCCCTGCAGACTTTTTTTTTAATACCTGAGACTAAGCTCTGTAGTTCCTGCAAGTTTCATATTCTTTTCGAATTGTATTCAAATACGCAGAGCGAACCATTTTGTCCTAAAAAAATTTAAAAGTTGAGCTGGCTGCAACGAATTCCTTAAAATCAAGGCTCGAACACCTTTCCGCACTTATCGAACGAAATTATACAAATCGCATGCCGAATATTGGCCGGTAGCGTCCATACCTCCACTGGCTTGTTTCCATACTTCTTCTTCTTCTTAATTGGCGCGATAACTGCTTACGCGATTTTAGCCGAGTTTAACAAAGCGCGCCAGTCGTTTCTTTCTTGTGTTAACTGACGCCAGTTGGGCACACCAAGTGGAGCCAAGTTCTTCTCCACCTTATCTATCCAACGCAAAGGAGGCCTTCCTCTTCCTCTGCTACCACCAGCTGGTTGTTTGCCTCCTGGACCCATGAAAACATGGCCAAAGCCGTAAAATTGCACTAACGGCCAATTGATTTGAAAATGTGAGGAGCGAGCACTCCTATTGAAAAATTCTTCAATATGATATCTCAGGGCTTGAGATGAAATTCATGTTCCTTTGTGACCGTCCGATGGGATATATTTTGTTTGTTAAGTTGCTTTTCTTTGTTTTTTGATTGCTTTTGATTGAAATTGAGAAGCAGCTTCAAGAATGCTGTACAGCTCTAGTGGCTCTAGAAGAGTGCAGCCAGAATATGATTTGAGTGATGGTCGATGTTAGAGAACTGCGCGATCTCGCTTAATTTAGATATTCATAAATGAAAGAGCACAGACTCCAGGGCGTTTGCCGCAAAAATGCTTACTATTTCACTGAGAAAAGTAATTAAAGTAATTAAGAGCTTTGAAAGCAACGCCAATCGATTCTAGAATTTTTAAAATTATCACCCCAATAGTTGGCGAATTTGCAGTCCTTTAAAAACCAACTATCAGTGACAGTTAACCAAAAAATAAAATAAAAGAATAGTTCCCACTGCACAATCGCTTGGTTATGCAATTTTTAGAAAAAACAACAATAAAGTTTATTTTAAAAAAATTGCCTCGGCCAACAAAAAATTTCCATAGCTGCCCAAAATCGGCAAACCAGCACTTTTAGCAACGACAGTCAACGATTCGAACCGAAAAACAAAAAACAAACTACAAAAAGTCTTGAATGAATGCATAAACTGTGAAATAGAGCAACAACATGTGAACGAAATTGGCAAAGTACCAAAACGAATAAGCAAAATAAAAAATCAAGAAAAATTTGTGTAATTAAAAAAATAAAAATAAAAAATACAAAAAACCAAAAAAAAACACAACTCTGCATTTTGCATACAAATATATCGAATACAATAATACTCGTACTCGTAAATAACTCAGACTAGCCAATATTTCAGTGTACTCGTATACATGCATACATACTTACAAAAACAACTTGCATTTAAACAAAAATACCGTCAATGGTACTGATACTATTTACGTATATGTAAACTGACTGTTATTCTTTTTCGATTAGCATATACAAGCATACATACAGGCGTACCCGCACACGTGCCCATATGCGTGCTGCTGTACGCATACATACAAATGTAATGGAGATATACAAAGATATGTAGAGGATAGTTGTTAAGATGATGCCGAATTATTATTCAACTATCTGCGCAATAATAAAGTTAAAACAAATTAAAATTGTATTTGTGCATACATACATATACAAATACATAACAAAAACAATGCATAGCTAATACGAATATAATCTTAAGCTAAGTTCCATTATAAGTAGTTTAATACTGGCAAAGTACGCAGAATTCCTGGTGCATTCAAAACAAAAAAAATGTATTTGCTATATAAACTCTTTCGAGCGTTCGATTTTTCTTACAACTTTCAAGTGCATACTTACGTACGTATGTATATGTCATTACAAAGTGGGACAAAATTAATTACCCTATCGCAAGATTTATAATTTTTGCAAGTGATGTCGTTCGTCAACCGTATTTGACGCCGGTGAAGCAGACAGCTGCGATATACCTACAAACAGCCAAGCAATGGGGAGCGCGTAAAGGTCAAAATAAAGATTTCCTGCACTAAAAATCAATTTCTTTTGTGCTTAGTAAAAGGAGTTAGTCAAATACAAAATTGGATGATTAATTTTGCGCCATCTTGTATTTGAGTTTTAGGCTTTAAGCAATCAAAGATTTTCATATGAAATAAGCGAATTAAGAAAATCCGTCATCCTCTCTCTTTGCGAGGGTATTTTTTTTTTTTTTTTTTTGCTGTTATTTACTTTTAATTTATAAAATAGCGATTCCGTGTCAAGTGTTCCGAAAGTTGTGGGCATCAACATAAATTTTATTAAACTTATTTGTATGCTTGAGTATAATAAGAAGTAAACCGTAAAAATTGTGAAAAAAATTTTATAATGTAAATTGAATTCGAGTAGATTAAAAAATTATTCAGTGTTGAAACTTTTCGTAAAAAGTTTTTTGAAAAGAAATATCTTGTGTTCTTTTTAACGCTTTTACTAATTAATTTTGAAATTTTTTAGGGTAAATTTTAGGGAGAAAAATTTGAAAAAAAAAACATTTGAAATTTTTTAGGGTAAATTTTAGGGGAAAAAAATTAAAAAAAAAAATATTTTTTTATCAAAATATATTTTTAAAAATATGAAATTTACTTTTCAATTTAATAATTTAAGTTGAATTGGAATCGATTAAAAAATTTTATTTAAAGTTGAAAATTTTTGTATGGAATTTTTTGTTTAAAAATATCTTCTGTTCATTTGAATAAAATAGGACCTCTCAAACCTATTTTTTTTTTAACATTTGTTTTTTTTCAAAATAAGTATATTTATTTATATTTTTAAACTTACTTTTCAAAAACAATTTTTTTTTGTTTATTGAAAATTTATTTTTTTGTTCACAATTTTAGAAAAAAATGTTTTTTTGCCATTTTTGAAAAACTACAACTCGCAGATTTGTTGCCCATTTTTGTCATTAATAGCCGAGCCTATTTTTCTTTAAATACATTTTTTTTCCAAATGAGTCTACTTAATAATATGAAATTTAAAACTTATTTTTCAAAAACAAAATTTTTTTTTTCAATTTATTGAAAAAATTTTTTTTTGTGCAAACATTTGAAAAAAGAAATTTTTTTGTGACAATTTTGAAACAAAAAACCTCTCAAATTTTTTTATTTGTCTTTTTATAAATTAATTTTTAAATTTTTTAATATAAAATATAAGCAAAAAAAATTACAAAAATAAATATTTTCTTTTTATCGAAACATACTTTTAAAAATATAAAATATTCCTTTAAAAATATTTTTTTTTGAAAGTTTATTAAAAATTAATATTTGTGTTCAAAATTCAAACAAATTTTTTTTGAAAAATAACACCTCCCGATTTTTTAGATTAGAAAAAAATGTTTTTTTGCCATTTTTGAAAAACTACAACTCGCAGATTTGTTGCCCATTTTTGTCATTAATAGCCGAGCCTATTTTTCTTTAAATACATTTTTTTTTCCAAATGAGTCTACTTAATAATATGAAATTTAAAACTTATTTTTCAAAAACAAAATTTTTTTTTTCAATTTATTGAAAAAATTTTTTTTTGTGCAAACATTTGAAAAAAGAAATTTTTTTGTGACAATTTTGAAACAAAAAACCTCTCAAATTTTTTTATTTGTCTTTCATTAATTTTTTTGTTCAAAACATACTGTCAAACATTACTTTTTTCCTTTTTGAAAAATTTATTGAAACTTTAATTGTGTTCAGAGTTTAAATAAAAAAATTGTCTTTAACATTTTTCAAAAACCGCATCTCTCACTTTATTCTTGTTTTTGTAATTAATAGCCGAGTCTATTTTTTTAAGTACATTTTTTTTCAAAATAAGTATACTTATTTCATATTTTTAAACTTACTTTTCAAAACCAACTTTTTTTTTAGTTTATTGAAAATTAATTTTTTTCTTCAAAATTCTGGAAAAAAATGTTTTGTGCCATTTTTAAAAACAAAGAACCTCTCAAATTTTTTTTTTATTTTTGTCATTAATAATTGAGCCAACGTTTTTTGATTTTCATAAATTTTTTTGTTCAAAATATACTTTCAAAATTTTAAATATAATTTTAAAAATTATTATTATTATTATTTTTTTTTTAATTTATTGAAACTTTCATTTATGTTCAAAGTTTAAACTAAACATTTTTTTTGGCATTTTTCAAAAAACATTTTTTTTTATACATTTTTCTGTTCAAAATATACTTTTTAAATAGAAATTTCCTTTTTAAAAACAATTTTTTTCTTTTTTCTTTAAATTTATTGAAGACTAATTTTTTTGTTCAAAATTTGTTTAATTATTTGAATTTAATAGACTTAAGAAGATATTTTAATATAATATTTTTAACCTTTAGTGTTTGTGAAAAATGTTTTTGCGCCATTTTTGAAAAAAAATCTATGAGATTTTCTTATTATTATCATCATTATAATAAATTTGTTTGCTTAAAATATACTTTAAAAACAAATTTCTTTTAGTTTTTTCGCAAAATTCAAAAAAATTTTAAGGAAATGATCTCGAGCACTAAAAAAATATGTTATATGAAAATTTTTGTGTGGTTGGGGCTTACAATTTCTTAGATGGGATTTACACTGTTTGCTTCCGAGCGCGGATAATTCCTATCCAGGGATACAAAAATTTATTATTTATAATTTTCATAACTTTCTAGCAGTATTATTGTTTTTCTTATTTTTCTAAGTTCTTAGCAGGATTAAGCAATGGGTCTACAGCAGGCCTAGGGGTGTCAAACGGCAACCACTATACCTACCTAGCAGGATTATCTATTTTTTTCTTTTTGCCATAATTTTATATATTTATAAAAATTTATTGTAATTTCATATATATATATTTATAAAAATTTATTACATTTTTTATAAATATGTTTGACTTTTTCTGTTGAAGACAGCAGCCGATTTTATTCGCATATGAAATATTTCTCAAAAGATTTTAACCGATTTTTTTTTTTTTTTTGCACTTCTCACAACTCGAAAAGAATTTTATATAGCAAATATTGCAGAATCTGTTGCAGTATCTCTCGTAACTTTCAATATTTTAAAACTAACTGAGGCATTTATTGAATATTACATTGTATTCCAAAGCAGTATTTATACTCTACTTATACTTATATACATGCGATGCATACATACATACATACGCTGAGTAAAAATTTGGGCAAAAAGAAAAATGAATAAAAAAATGTAATTAATATTGCTAACAAAAAAACAAAAAACAACAAAAACAAAAGAAAACAATATTATAAATAATCTTCAAACTTTACTGAAATATAATAAAAAATAAAAGTAAATAAATAAAAAAAAAACTAACCTAAACAAAAAATCTCATACATTTTGGCAATGCCTACTCTCTGTAGTACACCCACAAGATGTTTATGATTTTAGCAAATACACCAACCATCGTGCACATACACGCAATTATGCGTCTATCAACAGTTCACACGCATACACACACACACACACACACACAGGCATGCACGTGCCAGCGGATTTCGAAAAACTAGTAACTAAAGCAAGGAAATTTCAAAACATCAACTATGCAGTCAAATATACATACATACATACATACATACACACATATGTAGGCACTCATACATACATGCATACAAATGCACACAATTGGAAATTTGTAAAGCACACCACCACAGCCCCTTGGCAACATGAAATGCAATACACAAATTTTGTAATTTTCATCGACAAGAAAACGCTAATTGTCATGCCCTGGCAAGGCATTCATAAAAACAAAAACAACAAACATTTGCACACATCTCGTGCTCAAGCGCATACAGAGTTACAAACTACGGCAAATATTTCCATTCAGTTCATAAATTTCATGCACTTTCATATTCACGCTCACAAGCGCGCGCTCTCTCTCTCTCTCTCTTTCTCGCTATCTGCATAGCCTCTCTTTCGATGAACATTCATAAGCTTTTGTCATTTTCAGCATTACACTAAAAAAAAATGCACACATTTCTCATTGCCATTCAACGTAAGGCAACTGAAGTTGTCGTCTCTTTAAAATACACACTCACACAAACTTGCTGTGTAACAGTAAATTAATATATCGAAATTTATTTTTTCCAAATTCTACCTTGGTTGGCATTTAAGTTGGACGAATTCCGTCTTGAAATACAAAGAAGGGATCAAGAAATATTGGCGATGGCGGCCAAAATGAAAACGTTAGAAGAGCAACATCAGGTAAATAAATGATTGGTGATTATGAGTTCTCTTACACACAAGCATACATATGTATATGTACATTACAAATAAGTATTATAAAGGGTGATCCGAACACAAGTTTCTTCTTGAATTGAAAATTATATTAGTTTGGGGAAAAAAGAAATCCAATCTGCAAGAAATTTGCGCAAATTATTTAAAACTGTTTTATAGTCGATCTTTAGCTCCTGCGCAATGCTACGACTACTAACAAAAACCTTAAATTGTTTGATCGATGCTTTACGAAATATAGATCACTATCAGCCATCTACCGAGCGAACAATGGATTTCTTTTTCTTCAAACTAATCTTAAATTTAGGTACTAAAAAAGTAGTTTTTCGTTGATATTTTAGTAGCGCGTCTAGAGAATCTAATTTTCCACGATTTTGCTCGTCTATTTCTGGCGCTACCCCGCAAGTGACTCGAATGATACTCGGTTACTATAGGCATCTGGTTGCGCGCGTCAAGCCGATCTTCCGGAATCCATATCTTCTGGAAAAGAGTTTCTAAAAGAGTAAAATCAAAACTTTGAGAGGGCGAATTGACAACATCAAAATAGCTGACAAAAAAGATTGTTTATGTGATGAGCTGTATGGCTTGGCGCGCCATCTTACAGAAACCAATGAAGCGTCAAAGCGGTTTTCTTCACGTTTAGTGAAGTCAATAATGGCGATTCCCAGTTGCGTAAACGTTACTGGATCCTGAAAGGAAAATCAGTCTCGTTACAAAAAAAGTTTTTATAGGTCCAAATCGAGCTCTAATTCAAGCTGGCTTACGACGCAGACTCCGAAGAGAGAATAAGGAGGCGGTTACTTACTTGATTTCAATCAAACAATCAATAGGACGCAGCGAATAAAGATTCAGCGACGCCTCCCCTTCAGCTTTCTTTTCAGGCGCGGGTACAAGAAGAAGTCCGGAGGGGACAGGTCTGGGCTGTAGGGAGGGTGGGATAGCACCGGAACCTCCATCTTGGCCAATGCAGAGGTGCAGAGGAAGGCGGTGTGCGCCGGCGCATTGTCGTGGTGAAGGGTCCAATTGTTGACGAGGTCGGGCCGATTTCGCGCACATTGTGCGTGGCTTCGACCCATATTCCATATTGTTCCATACTCTTTTAGGAGCTTTAGGAGGCCAACCAGTTTAACCTAACCTATTATCGCGCGCTTTTTAGACATAGAGCGTTACATTTCATTCCCTCTTATGATCTGGTAATGACTATACTCGTAGTATTTCGAATAGGAAAGAGCTGTCAGTCATTTTGGCAAACAAAAATTTAATTCGAAAAGAAACTTGTGTTTAGACCACCCTATAAAAGCCTGAATTCACATCTGCTTAGCCTACGCTTCAGTTTTTGTGAATTGAGTCTAGTTATGTAGAAATAATGTAGAAAATTGTTCCCTCCCCTCCTGACAATTTGAAAAAAAAAAAATTTTCAAAATTATTGTAAGTCACAAATTGATATTTGTAAAATTTATAGGACTATCAGCGGCACATAGCGGTTCTCAAGGAGTCGCTATGTGCCAAGGAGGAGCACTACAATATGTTGCAGACTGATGTTGAAGAGTTGCGCGCCCGCCTGGAGGAGAAGAACCGCCTAATTGAGAAGAAGACGCAGGGCACACTACAAACGGTGCAAGAACGGAATCGCCTGACTAGTGAACTCACCGAATTGAAGGATCACATGGAGATTAAGGATCGCAAAATCAACGTGTTACAGCGAAAGGTGCACTATAATAACGAAATTCATACAACACTAATACCACCACGCTCGACCAGTACCACATCAACATTTACACCAACCCAAACATACTACACTGAACTTTAATTAACTTGTTTGAGATTTTTGCAACGAGCTTACATAGACGAAAATAAACTAATATAAATTAAAATTTCTTTTCATTTACCGTTTTTTTGCTATTGGTTTTCTACTCTCTCTCTCCACTCTTCCCACTCTTGCGTTTCTATACTTTGCTGTTTTTTTTTTTTGTTTTTTTTTTTTGTGTTTTTTGTTACCATTTTATATGCGCCGCTCACAACACAGATTGAGAATCTTGAGGATCTGCTTAAAGAGAAGGATAATCAAGTGGATATGGCTCGTGCACGTCTATCGGCAATGCAGGCTCATCACAGTAGCTCTGAGGGCGCTCTCACAAGTCTCGAAGAGGCCATTGGTGATAAAGAGAAACAAATGGCCCAACTGCGAGAACAGCGAGATCGTGCCGAACATGAAAAGCAAGAGGAGCGCGAATTACATGAGCGTGAAATTGCCGATTATAAAATCAAGTTGCGCGCACTCGAAAGTGAAGTGGAGAAATTGAATACACGCCTGGAGCGCGCCGTCACCGAACGCGAACGTCTCGAAATCAAATTGGAAGCATCACAAAGCGAATTGGGCAAATCGAAGGCGGAATTGGAGAAGGCCACCTGCGAGATGGGGCGCAGCAATGCCGATTGGGAGTCGACCAAACAACGTATCGCACGCCTCGAATTGGAGAATGAGCGCTTGAAACACGATCTGGAACGTTCACAGGTACTGGAATGCATATAAGTTAGGTATAAAAGATAGAGAAAATGAGCTTAGTCTAACCAAAAAAAAAAGGCGCGCTATTTTGCTCACACTCTCTCGCTCTCGCTCTCTCTCTCTCTGTCCAATTCTCCAATGCCGATAACTACATATATATGATATTATAAATATATGAATAAGCGTTGAATGTTTTGTGACCCTAAAATTATTAGCCTATTTAAATGCATAATCAACCTGCATACGCATTACCAAATCTTATAATAATAACTAACTAACTATAATACTTATGTATTATAAATATTCGGATGTTAATCCATAAAAAAAAATTCAAAAAAAATTATACTTTACGCAAATAACTACATATTTAACTTATTTACTCAATTTACTTATCTATAAATGTGTGTTTTTAAGCAATAATGTTTTACTGTGCTATTATTATTTACATGTACACATTTACTCCACTCAACCACCTACCTATCTACAACTATGTTCTACTACTATTACCACCTACTACTATAACTACCACCATAATAGATGCAGCTAGAAGAACAGACCACACTACATAAAGTAAGATTTTTTCTATGAAATCCCTAAGAAAATTATCATTTTTGTACCTATAGCTCACGAATAGCATTAAAATTAATAAACTAATCTAAGCTGTTGCATAAATCAGCAGGGAAATATAAACTATGATTTGTATGCTATGCATAAGTAAAAGGCTACGTAAATGCTCACTAACGAACAGTGCGCGAGAGTTGACACATTTGAGTAATGCAATGAAAGCAAGCGAGCAACGCGCGAGAGCTTGTGCGCACACAGCTCATTTGAGTAATGCAATGAAAGCAAGCGAGCAACGTGCGAGTCTCAACATAGCAACAGTAGATTACTATGCAAGAGCAACAAACAACAGCGTGCATTTCAAGTATTTAGTAAAGTACCGTTGCTACGTTGTATGCTCTCCACAACAATTTCATTGCTACGCGCTCTATACTATATATATCAAGTCTGCACATGTTATGCTCTCAAGTCTATATTGCTGGAGTGAGAGTAACTGCACAGAGAGAGCACTTACGAAGCCTTTATCACCGGTTACGCTTCATTGCACTGTATATAAAAATTAGTAGTTGCTAAAAATATTTACGAATTTGTTGTTTTGTTTTTGGAAGTACAAAAAAAAAAAGTTCAGATTTCACGTGTACTAGCAATATAGGCGCGCACATTTATTACTAAACTTAGCATTTAAAATGTATATTTGCTAAAAAACTCATAAATAATTTGCCTAACTAAACGTCTAAATCGTTGTCGTGTTGCACCACATAAGCATTCATACCAGCAGAGTTATTTTGTTAAGAGAAAAACAAAAAAAAATTCAACATTTGGGGTATGCGCAGCGTGTCACAAGTGACGTATTGTTGTATGTTACGAACTATGGACGACTAAAAATCTATATTAGGCATAGTGCTCTAAGTAATTAGTGCTATTAGCGCATAGTTAAAATATAATACTAAAAGCTGAAGATGTAGTGATAATAAAAGTCTTATTTTACTTTTACACTAAAAAATTAGTGTCGCGACCTTGCGAAAAATAGAATTTTTGGGGGCTTGCAGCGTACCGTGCAAGTCGTATTATGAATTTGCATATAGTTGTGAAAATAGTTGCTCAAGCTTTCAAGTGCCCTAAACATTTATTTAAACCTTAAACATTTTATGTATTAATAATATTACGGCACTTGCGACACCTTGTGCGCCACCGCAGAGTGTTGAAGCAAACATTTGACAGCAATGCTAATTTATTTGAATATAGCACCAATACCCAACAGGACTAACTCTAACACTTCACAAAATTGCTACTAAAACTCACTACTGCTTGGTGTTGAAAACCTACATACATACAAATAAAACAACATAAATGAAAACTTGCAGTGGCATTCCCTGCTAAAAAAACAGCCGAATGCGAAAATTCGTACCAGTAAACCGAACTAAATTCCAACAGAACATGAAGAACTAATTATTACGTAAATAAATATAATTCAATTATATAAAGGGTCTTCTAAGAGAGATGTCTAGATATGAGTGCGGAAAAATTCCTAGACGGTACCTTTTTTTAATGTTAGCTTGGACATTTGTCAAGGAGACAGAACAACGCATTAAAATTATTGAAACTTATTATGAAAAACATCGATTTTAAAGATGGATCAGATCACCACCGGTTACCCGCTGCTATTATTGTATTTTCCGGGCCTTAGGTATTCGAGTGAATCGACTGTTTGGCAAATTTGGCCTTTAGATTACCAGATTTAAGACCTCACAATGGGCATTTAAATGATCTGATTTTTCACATTTAATTATTAAGCGCCGTATTTTAAGTAAAAATTGTGAAATCTCAAAGGATGTAAATTTTGCATATTTTATTTGAAAGCAACATCTAGACGCGTCTTTTGACAGACCCTTTATATGTATACTTGATATAGTGGTGATGCTGGGTTCACAATATGAACAAATTTTTCAGTCAAAATATGTGTATAATTAGAAAAATACGTCGGATGCATACAGGATACGAAAAAAATATAGCACCTCAATATTTTGACCACCTTTTCGACTATTTGTTTTTTTTCCTAGAGATTTATTTTCTAAATAAAAGCATAATTCACTGCCTAATAAAAAACCACTTTAATCTAAATTTTAAACTTCATACAAAAATTAAAAAATTTTATAGACCATTACTACAGCAAAATGCAAATTTAAAGTTGCTAATTCTTTTCTCCGGCGGCGTTGCCTATTTTTTCCATATAACAAATCAACGATTAGTTTTTTGATATATTTGGAAAATTTATAGCAACCATAAAAAACCATATTAATCTGAATTTTAAAAGCAGTTTTATAGTAGAGTAAAGTGCCAATTTCTTATAATTATTTTCCTCGGCGGCGTTGCCAATTTTCTCTATATAACAAATCAACGATTTTTTTTTGTTTTATTTGGAAAATTTTTAGCCACTTAACTGTGGAATAAAAAACCACATTAATCTAAATTTTAAACTTTATACAAGAATTAGAAAAATTGGGCAAATTAAAAAAAAATTTAATTTTTAATCACAATTAGGAAAAACTATTCGATACGCATTTTTATAGTCCATTAAATTCTAGTAGAGTAAAGTGCAAATTTTAAGCCTCTAGCTAATCCAGTTGATTTTGTAGTTCTTTTCCTCGGCGGCGTTGCCTATTTTCTCCATATAAAAAATTAACGATTTTGGTTTTTTTGGTTCATTAAAATTAATTAAAATTTTGAACCCCTTCACTGTCTAATAAAAAGCCGCATTAATCCAAATTTTAGACTTTACACAAAAATTAGAAAAATTGGGCAATTAAAAAAAAAAAGTTAAATTTTTAATCACTTAAAAAAAAACTATTCGATACGCAGTTTTATAGTCCTTCCAATGCTAGTAAAGTAAAGTGCAAATTTTAAGTCGCTAGCAAATCTAGCTTACTTTTTATAATAATTTTCTTCGGCAATGTTGCCTATTTTCTCCATATAACAAATCCACAAATTTTTTATTTATTTTTTTTTTTTGTTACGAATACTAAACTGTTGAATTAAAAACCACATTGGTCCAAGTTTTAAACTTTATACAAAAATTAGAAAAATTAGCTAAATTTTGAACAAAATTTTCAAATCTTGAATGAAAATTAAAAAAAACAAATATTGGGTACGCAGCTTTGTAGTTCATTTGTGCAAAAGCAAGTTTTAAGTTGTTAGAAAATCCAGCCAATTTTTCATAATTTTTTTCTTGGCTTTGTTGCCGATTTTCGCCATACAAAAAATCCATGAATTTTGTTGTTTTTTATGTAGACAATTTTGAGCCACTTCAAACTTGCACATTATTATACTCAAATTGAATATTCTATAAAGAGATATACAAAAATTATTCTTTTAAATTTCCTTTAAAAATTTAAATTCTCATTAAAAATATTTCGAAATTTTTATGAAAGTTGGCCGAACGTTCATAATTCTTGTACTAAGTTTGAAAAAAAAAAATATAAAAATTAGTTTTTTAAATTATCATTAAAAAATTTAAACTTTTTGAGAAAATTTGCCGCCTGTTGATAAATCTTGCAAAAAGTTTGGACAAATAAATAAATAGTCAAATTTGTCAAAATGTTGAGGTGCTATATATTTTTTGCGAGCTGTAAACTACACAGCACGTAAAACTCCTGCATATGCAGAATACATCTCGACATTCCAAAGATACCTCTGTCTGGGGAGAGAGCCTCTACGATACTGGCTACCTCTTCTCAATTCATTTCCCTGCACTCTGGCACCGATCCCGTCGGAGCTGCATGTTTTTTAAACCTATGGCTAGATGACTTCGAGCACAACATTTGGTGACAATAACAATAACAACATCAAGTAGAACTGTGATAATTTGCCAGCTAACGCCCAAACTATGTTTATCCTCTAGATTTATCAAGAATGCCCTGCCGTGCGTACAATTTTTTGGGGCCATGTGACAGGTAGACAATTTCGTAATGAATTTGAAGATCTCAGTTCTGCACAAATCAGGAATATTATAAAATGTTTAAAAAGCACACACTGGCTTAGTAGAGATAATGACAAGTTCCCCACGTGACATCACCATGGGCTATGAGCCTGATTGTGTCCTACAGGACAAGCGCTTCAACCTAAACTAACCTAGAAGGTGGCGCAAAATTAATCACCCTATCGAAAGATTTCTAATTTTTGCAAATCGTGTAGTAGGTACGTCAAGCATAAACTAAACACACACACTCATAATATATAATTTTTTTATTTAAGAAGAAAAGTAGTGAAACACGAAATTGAATGATTAATTTTGCGCCACCTTGTATATACATGTGTGCATGTAGTAATAAGTACATCTACTTCGTCCTGCTCTTATTTGCTACTGCGCTTTTGTGATGTCTTATAAAAATGTAAGAAATATTTCAAATTTCCTCTTAAGAAGTAAAGTATACGCAGTGGCTGCCACTGCTCGCGTTTCCTCTACTAAACTTTAAAGTCCCTTAAAGAAATAAATTGCTGAGAAAATGAAAAACTGAGTATGCAGTATTACTACATTTAGTCTATACTTTCGTTACGCATATGAATATTTTCCTAGATAAAAAAAACATTACTTTTTGTCGCAAGATTTCAATATGGAACCAAAATCTGATAGCAAATTTCATGGAAATAGAAAACAGCATAAAATGAATTTCAATAAATCAAATATGTTTCATAATATCTCGGCATTTCTCGAGTAGCGCAATACTATAGCGCAGTGAAAAACTGTTTTAAAGCACTGTTAGGCAGGCCTCTATTGAATCAGATTTGACTCCATAGAAAAAGTTCTTCAGGCAGCGAAGCAAATGAAATTTTATGACGGCAGCAAATAAAAATTTACGCGCTCTAAATGAAAACTTTATGGAGGTTGCATCAAAACTTCCTAGCCTGAAAGTTTATGAGCTCAAAAAGCAGACTTTATGGAGGTTACATCAAAAAATTTCCTAGTCCAACGCAGCTGTCTTAGTTCTGCATTCTAAGCCTCATTCGGAAAAATGTCAGCCCAAAGTAGTGGAAATTTCTTAAAACTCGGCTTACTAAAACTCAGATCTATGACCAGTTCTGATCTGTGTGAGGTCACTGTCGACCACTGATCAGTCGAGTTGACCCAGCCTAACTTTACCCAGCTTTCACCCTTAGTTTCTGCTGCGTCATAAAAAATTGCGCATGACGCGTTTGCTGTTAATCGATTCGGTTCGCTTCATCTGGCTGCCGGCTTCCATCTCCTTTGTTTTAGACAATAGAGGTGCCAAGCAATCAATCCATCAGGCCACACTAGCCACTCTCCGCCAGTCGCGCCAAACACTTCGCAATGTATTCCATGACATCAAACCAAGTAACGCTAATATTTAAGAAGCTTCTCCCTTTTTTCTCCATTTACTTCGATTTCGTTCCGGTTTTATAATAAATTTCCAGTTATGAAATCTGCTGGTTAAATATTTCGTTTGCAGTCATTTTCATGAACTTCTTTTTGCAGCCAGTAATTTCAAGCAGCTCAAGACTGCTTGCTGATGAATGTTTAGTGTCCTAGCAATGCCATGATTACTTAACGTAGAGAGATTTCGTAGATTCTCTAATAAAGACTGAGTTAAAAATCCTGTCCTCTTGCATAGCCTAGGCGAGCTAAGTAGCTCTAATGCGTTAAATTTATCGCTCCGCATGCATGATCAACCACTTTGCGCTGGCTTTCAAATCCATTTTGCGCAATTACAGGGTCCCACTTATACTAATCCAATTGGAAATTTAATTTGCGCATATTCTTCCATTTCATAAACTTTCACTTTTGCTAAAGAAAAAAAAACAGCTTAGCGCTTTCATAATTTTATACAACCTCGATCTGATGCATTTCCCACCCCAGTAATGCTTGTGAAATTTGCTCATTAAGACTAGCGCATTGACGACACGATAAGCCGTCCATCTTATGAACTCTTCACCACTGTATACAAGCCTAGATGTACATACAAACACAGCCATCCATTCAAACTAGAATATTTTATTGCCTGCATAAATAATATAAATATCTTAGTATCTACCAAATCAGCTAACAATCACCAGTTCATTTCAATAACCTAAAGCGCTCGAATATTTTTACCCGAACTCCGGCACTTTAGTTGAGCTAACTTTTAAGCTTTGGAATGCCACATTTTAGGCGCTTCATATGTACATACAAGCATACCTACATACATAGCCAACTCAGCAGAGAAGAGTTTTCAATAATAATAATTCAAATACTTTTCAGTCTGTACAAAAATTAATGCTCGAATCGGGACGTTTATCGGTAAGTGACTGTCCTCAATTTGTACTCGTTTTTTACTGCATCATTTCGAAAGCATCCAATTCGCAAGCATACGAAATATAGGCATGTATTGTATTGTAGTTTTTATCGCTACTGTACCTCATCAAAATCAGAAAAAGTTGTTCATATGTCATGACAACACGCAGCTCCATGCATCTTCATTCTATGAGCGGAATTAGAAATATAAAGAGTTGAATTGGACTAAAAAGTAAAAGGTAAATGGGTGCGCGGGTTAAAGTTAACTACAGGAAGCAGGGTGCGCTCAGGTTCGTGTGGTCTCCGCTATCGATTTGAAACTTCTCATGATTTGTTCGAAGTTTGATATTTAGAACTCTTCCTTTCGTAAGATTGACCGTCCATGGATTTTTTTATAGATGCATACACACCTAGTCTTCGATTTCATTGTCTCACGATTTTCTAGAGCACCCGAAAACCTCTTACTTTTTCCTGTTATAGCAGGCCAGTCGTGCCAGGCGCTCGTTAGCTAATTTATGGAGTAATGCACCGTGACTTCTCAAAGAGTCGAGTGTGAACGCAGAAAGCCTTTAAAATTGTTGGAAGGAGCATAACGAATAAGATTCCAGGTTCAGTGAAGCAGAAACTAAATACAAATTTGTTTTTTTAATATTTTGAAATTTTTGGAAGAGAATTTCATAACTAAAACCTTTGATATATGAAGGGCATAAATGTTGCATTTTTTCGTAGTAAACTTAAAACCCACAGCCTTAAATGTTAGCTTTCAACATTTTCAGTAAAAAGACGGCGAATGTTGACTGATAAGTAGATACCAAGTCAAATAACAAAGCGTTAAATGCACTGCTTTTCATTGTGATGTAAATTTATAGATGTGAACTGAAATCCTGCAAAAATGTATTTCATTGGAAAAGTGAAATATTCAGAATTCTTAACTCCAGAATAACCAACGCGTTGGGAGAAGTAAATATGCAGCTTTATGTCTGTGTGTATGTATATGATGAATGTAAAATAAATAAGTATGACAAAAAATTTACAATTTGCACAGTGTCAGTTTGCTAAAAAAATTTACCAGCGACCATTGCGAGATATCAAAACTTCGTTACCAAAGAAACAACCCAAAAATCAAAATTCTTGCCTACATTCAGGCGCACTATCAGTTTGCTTAAGTATTCCAATAGCAGCTATTAAATCACTGTCCAACAGTCGGTGTATTCGAGTATTTCTGCAAATTACGGGTAAACGTTCATATTGAGGGAATTTGTGTCTTCAGTAACACCGACTGAAATTTTTTAAGAAATATTTTCGTGGAGCATTTTAGCTCGCAAATGGGTCATTCAGAAGAAATTCTCGGAGTTTTCTTAAAAACAGCGCAAATTGAGCCATAAAAAGGTGGCTAAGGAGTGCAAATGTTCCACAAAAGTGAATCTTATCAATTCAGTGAGTCTTATACAAATTCATTACTGCAGATTGGCAATAATGGCGTCAAATTGATTCATAACAAGTGAGGTCAGGGACTTCAAATGCGATGCAAATATTTTCACGGAACTCCACAAAAGAGCATTGGCAATAATTTTCTTTAAAAAGTCGGCTTATGCCACTTTTTGCAGGTATTCGTCATATAAAGGTTTCTATGATCCACTGAGCGATTCCATGTCAAGTAATTAAAGACACTTGGTTTTTTTTTTGTTTGGACACTTTGGTCTTTAATTTGTCTGAAAATGTGTATATTTGGAGGAGTTTAAAGAAGTAAATTTTAGTAATAATACAAAATTAATATAAATTATAATAATAAAAAAATTATAATGAAAATTTTTAAATGAAGTTTTTAAAGTAGAAATCCTCGGTTTTTAACAGTAAAAAAAACTTTTAGACAAAATACATTTTTGAAAAAGGGTTTGAATAGGCGGATTTTCACAAAAAACAAAAATTAATTCCAAGAAAATTAAAAAAAAAAACAAGAAACATTTTTTTTTTTTAATTTATAATATTTCGATTTAGTCACTTAAGTGAAAATTTTGATATGAAGTTTTTAAAGTAGAAATCTTCGGTTCTTTTAACAAAAAAAAATTTTTTTTGAGACATAACACATTTTTAAAAAGCATTTGAGTAGGCTGACTTTTACATAGGACAAAATTAAAAAAAAAAAAACAAAAAAAAAAAAACAGAACACTCCAAAAATTTGTGTATTTTACCCTAAATTAAAAAAAAAATATTTTATATGATCGTTAAATTTGTTAAAAAGCACCAAGATGCAAAAGTTTTTTTACTTTAAAAACTCCATACCAAAATTTTCAGCTTGAATAACTCTAAAAATTATACTTTTTTTCAGTTTATTTTTTACTTTAATACAATTTTTGTTATGAAGTTTTTAAAATAGAAATCGTCGGTTCTTTTAATAAGAAAAAAATTTTTTTTTAGATAAAATACATTTTTTTAAAAGCATTTGAGTGAGCTGATTTTTACAAATGACAAAAACAAATGCCAAGAAAATTAAAAAAAAATGTTCCAAAAATTTGCATATTTTATACTAAATTAGAAAAAAAAATTTATTTATACAATTGTTTAATTTGTTAAAAAGCACCAAGATGTGAAAATTATTTATTTTAAAAACTGAATGTCAAAATTTTCAGCTTGAATAAGGGTGCGACCAGAGTGAACGCTGATGCCGAGCGGAGCCGAGCCGAGCTTATTGACGCTTATTTTCATGCGAGAAGAAAATTTGTATATAACACAGTGAATGCGAGAATCAGCGCTGAAATTCTGTTTATTCCATGTGTTTTGCTCTTATGTCATTTAATTTTGTTGTTCATTTGTGTTTATTTGCTGTACACGGTAATGGATTCATCTGATGAAGAGTATTTTGCTTCTCCTAGTGTGATTAATGCAATTATTAACACAAAAGAGTTTGGAAAACATCCAATTACACTAAAAAGGAATGAATTTGGTGAATTTCATCATTTATATAATGATTTAAGAAAATATCCAGCTAAATTTCAACAATATACTCTTGGTTTTTGCATCATGATAATGCACCGTCTTACACTTCACTCGTTCTTCGTGACCATTTCGCCAAAAATTCCACGCATATCGTTCCGCAACCACCGTATTCGCCTGATTTAGCTCCGTGTGACTTCTGGCTATTCCCAAAACTCAAAAGAGCACTCCGGGGAACGCGTTTCGAGTCGATTGAGGAGATAGAAGCTGAATCGAAGAAGGTGCTGATGGCTATACCGGAAATGGACTATTTGGCATGTTTCGGGGATTGGAAAAATCGTTGGCATAGGTGTATTATATCGAGAGGGGATTATTTTGAAGGGGATGAAATTGATTTACAAGAATAAATAAAGATTTTTCATTTTACAACCAAATTCTCCTTACTTTTTGCCCACAGGTAAAAAAAGAAAATATTAATCCTGGCAATCCTAATAAGGATAATGGAAAACTTTTATCAAATTATTGCATTGTGATCGGTCCTTGATAGGTGTGCAAAATTTCAAGTCGATCAGATTTTTAGAAGCCAGTGAAAATTAAGCTCAAAGATTCCGTTACATACATACATACATACATACATACATACAACCCGACCTACTAAAAGTGTGTTAAAAACACAACTGCACTCTAAAAAGTAAACATCAACAATCCAAAAAAGCGAGCAAAACGCTTCGAAACTGTTTTCTCGCACTCATCGGCTTTGCTCTCTGCTCTTGTCGGCGCTCACTGTGTTATACACAAGCTTATTTGTATTGACTTGTATGTAATCAGTTTTATCGCACTGACAATCTTTATCGCACTGACAATCTCGGTTCGGCTTTCAGCGTTCACTCTGGTCGCACCCTAAGTCTCAAAGTTATATTTTTTTTTTATTTTTTATTTCAGTTTATTTTTTACTTAAATGAAATGAAATTTTTGTTATGAAATTTTTAAAGTAAAAATCGTCGGTTCTTTACCATGAAAAAAAATTTTTTTTTCAGATAAAATACATTTTTTAAAAAGCATTTGAGTAGGCTCTCTTTTACAAAATTTTTAAATAAAAAAAAATTAATATATAATTATTAAATTTGTTAAAAAGAACAAAGATGTGAAAATTTTAGCATGGAGTTTTTAAAGTAGAAATCTGCGGCTATTTTCTAAATAAAAAAAACATTTTCGTTTTTAGATAAAATGAATTTGTTCAAAAACATTTCAACAGACTGATTTGACGAAAAAACATGCCAACAAAATTAAAAAAACAAATTATTTCCAAAATTTTTTATATTTTATTCTAAATAAAACAAAAATTCAATTTATAAAATTCCACAGGTTTTTTGCTTTAAAAACTCCATAGATGCTTTCCATTTCAATTCAACCGGGCTATTCGGGTCATGTTCTCCGATTTTGATGTAACTCAAACCGAAAAAATGTTTTTTCAAGATTTATCGGCAATTTTGTTCTTCGGCTCAAAATCGATTTTTTTTCATTATATAAGAATTTTTTTTTTTTAATGCTCATAACTTAGTCAAAAATGAACCGATTTTAATGATTGTGGAAGCGAAATGATTGTCATTACTTACACGAGCGACTTCACGTAGAAACATTTGCAAAAAAGTAATTGAACATTTTTTATTTTCCAAAACGTAGAAACATTTGCAAAAAAGTAATTGAACATTTTTATTTCCCAAAAAACAAAAAGTGCGAAACAAGTTTTTTACTCAAAAATTCATTACTCAAAAACAACTCATTTTAGCTACTGGGCATTCAGCTCAATTGAAGTTTGAGGTGTCCTCTTGATTTGGAAAAAGTTATAAAAAAAAAAAAATATACTTTTTAAAATATTGAATTTCGAAAAAAATTCAATTTTTTTTCTGTTTTGCTAAATAAAAAATTTTCAACTACTTTTTTGCAATTTGTCGCTCGTGTAAGTAATGACGATCATTTTGAGCCCAGAATTATTAAATTCGGTTCATTTTTGACTAAGTTATGTGCATTTAAAAAAAATTTTTTCTTATATAATATAATTAAAAAAAATCGATTTTGAGACGAAAAACAAAATTGCCGATAACTCTTGAAAAAAATTTTCTCAATTTAAAAATTAAATTTTTGTTTTGAGATAAAACAGATTTTTAAAAGGCTTTCTGAAATGAGTGAAAATTTTGAGATGGAAAGGTTTTAAATTAAAAATTAAAAAAAAAATGTTTAGGTGCAATACATTTTTTAAAAAGTATTTGAGATGGCTGATTTTCACAAATGACAAGAAAAAATGCAAACGAAACTATTCAATTTTTTTTTTAATTTTCCCAATTTACTGTTAATTACACTAAACTATTTTTTTTACCTACAAATATACCAATTTTCAGAAAACTTGACATAGAATCACTCCACCAAAAAATGTGTTTTAAAAATATATATAAATTAATTCAAAATTATTAAATTTTTAATAAAAATGATTAAATTTTTTTTTAATTTTCTCAGTTTACTTTTTATTACACTCAACTATTTCTTTTACCTGCAAATATACCAATTTTCAAACAAATTGAAGACTGTGTCCAAAATACTTGAATCTCTCGACATGAAATCAATTCGCTATGAAAAAAAGCGAGAAGCGCTGGTTTATAACGGCAACTTATGATACTCCGCATTCGATCTACTTAAAATGTGTGCTCAGAATCACATAAATGCTTTTCTAATCCAATAGAAAAAATTGTCACTTGCTGTGCAATGCATTTTGAGCGCCCCAACTTCACTATGAAGCAGCCGAATCAACCGCGAATGTTCGTCATATACACACACATACACACACACGTGCATAATGCGATCCATGCATATGTGAATGCTCTTGTAAATAGAAAAATGTATATACATACATACATACATACATCTGTATATTGTAAATGTTGTGTTGTTGTCAAACTATGTACATACATACATCTCAGTGTATTTTATGCATAATTTTCCTGCTGTATATAAAAATATTGCACGCTTCCCATTCCTTAAGGGACCATTGCACATACATACATGCATACATACATGCATTTGTATATATGTACAAACATTTAAATTGCATTTCCCCTAATTACAACAATTCGATTAACCTCGTTCCTGTGTACACTTAGACCACATTCGGCCGCACAACAATGACAACTTCACAGGAACTGGATCGGGCACAAGAGCGCGCCGACAAGGCAGCTGCGGAACTGAGACGAACACAGGCAGAGCTGCGCGTCACACAGGTAGGAGGCATTTACAATATTATTGATATGACCAATATACAACTACATACATACATGCATAGACGTATACATATACACATATACATTTACATAGACATATACATATTAATATATATATATATACGATATATACCGTATTCCATATGGAGTCCTTAATTGCATTTGTTTACCGATATTTTTCATCGCAATACATACGCACATATTTACATAGTTACATACATGCATACGTACATGCATTTAGTATATATGTAATGAATTTCTATTGAAAGTCAAATGTATCAGCTATCGTAATTTACTTAAATACATACATACACGCATACCAGCACACACCTTCGACCGCATCTGATTGATATGGAATTTATGATTCATAGGAATTTGACTTGAAAGTGGTGTTCATATTTGATTTGTTTCAATTTGATTGTACTGTATAATGGCAAAATGTTGCATAGTTCATGAAAAACGCTTTTTCATTTTTGTGTTTGTTATTTCATATTTTTTGGCCATTTAAAGTGTACGAATAATAGCGCATCTCAGTGTAATTTAAGCCAATTATTCAGTACCAAAAACAAGATTTGTCATGCATTTACACGTATTTAACAACAACAATTGCGCCATAAGAAATACCTATTCACATTGCACACCAATGCTAGGGTGTTAAGTGTTACAAAATTACAACAACAACCAATTACAAACAAAAAAATTACACATAAAAAAAATTACAAACAAAAAAAGTACAAACAAAAAAATTCCACGTAAAAAAATTCCAAAAAAAAATTTTTTTCAAAAAAAATTTAAAAAAAAAATTCAAAAAAAACGATTATATATTAATATCTATCATTTCAATCGCATTCAAAACTTGCACATTTCAACCAACAGTAAACATATTTTGCGCAAAATTAATGAAAGTAATTTACATACATATGTACGTACCTCCATGTACAAGGTGTGCTCAAAAAGTATCGCGAATTTTGTGTTTTTTTCAAAAAATATTTACTTATTCATTAAATTTATTTTGTCCCCTTCAAAATAATCCCCATGAGATATTATGCACTTGTGCCAACGTTTTTTCCAATCTTCGAAGCACTTCAAAAAATCATTTTTTTTTTACTTGTTCAGCTCCTCCTTCGATGCCGTTTTTATCTCGTCAATCGTAGCGTAGCGTCGTGCTTTCATGGGCCTCTTCAGTTTCGGGAACAAGAAAAAGTCACAGGAGGCCAGATGTAGGGAATACGGTGAGTGTGGCATTATTAGTGTGCTGTTTTTGGCCATAAAGTAGAGCACAAGCAACGATGTGTGAGCAGTGGCGTTATCGCGATGCAAGAGCCAATTTTTGTTCTTCCACAAATCTGGGCGTTTCTGGCCGACAGCTTCGCCCAAATTGCGCATAACTTGCAGATAATATCCCCTATTGACCCTGTGGCAAGAACTCATGACGCACAACGCCACTGCAATCGAAGAAAACGGTAAGCAAAACTTTTACATTCAACCGAACTTGGCGCGCTTTTTTCGGTCTTGGTTCGTGCGTCAGCTTCCATTGAAACGCTTGAGCTTTGGTTTCCACGCCATAACCATAAACCAACGATTCGAAACCAGTTATGACCCTCTAGAGCAAATTTGGGTCATCGCGGACAGAGTCCAACATCTCATTAGAAATATTCATGCGATGCTGCTTTTGATTGAAATTGAGCAGTTTTGGTACGAATTTTATGGCGACCGTCTCATGCCAAATCATTGCAAAAAATCGAATGGCATGAGCCAATCGATATGTCTAGGTCCTCAGCAACTTCTCTAACGGCGATTCGACGATTGGCCAATACCATTTTCATCAATTTTTTCGTCGGTTGTTGAAGTGCTCGGGCACGCTTTTCGTCGTTCACATCTTCTCGACCTTCTGAGAACATTTTGTACCACCGACAAACGTTGCTTTGGTGAAAAGTAGCTTCTCTGTATGACACAGTCAACATTTGGAATGCATCCGCGCACTTAATTTCGTTTTTCACACAAAATTTGATACAGGTTCTTTGATCCATCTTTTTGAATAGGTAAAAATCGAAGACGAACCGAAACACGTGCAAGCAAAGCAGCTGTCAACACTTAACTGAACATTCAAAATGGCCGAGTGAGAGACATGAGTACCAACATTTCGCCACAAAGAAATCGAAATTCGAATATACGTAACCTGTGAAATTCAAATTTCGCGATACTTTTGGAACACACCTCGTACACCTCACGAAAAAATTATAAGACCAACTAAATTTCTTATACTTTAATTATCAGCTTAGGGCTAACCTTTACATTTTTAATATTTAAACATTTACAGTTCAGTGTTTAAAAATATCCAGAAATAAGCGGGCATTTCATGAAACTTAAATTAATTCGAAAGACCAAGATATGTAAAATCTATAAAACGGAAAAAATATAAGACCAATGTTATGATATTTAAAATAAAAAATAATAATTCTTGGCGTTAGTTTTTCCTTTGGAGCTTCGCAATTTGTGTTGGATCCTCCTTTGTTTATAACTGGTTGAAGTCGTCAAAGCATAGATTTGATTGCATTTTTTATAAAATTTTGTTTAATTTATGAACATACGGCAATAATCGTACTTCTAAGGCTTTTAGCACTACCAGATTCTCTGCCATTTTTGAATACCGATTGATAAATCTTGCCCATACATTTTCGCTTAGATTAAGGGCCTGGCCTCATTTGAAATGGTGCTTTTGGGCATTTCTTTAAAAGCGTGTAAAACGGTTTTTTGTTTTCAGTTTTTAATTTTCTGATGCATTGTTAAAAAATAAAAATTTTCTTTTGCCCATACAAGGTTCGTTTAAAAAGTGGACTTCTTGATTGGCGTTTAAGCGATTTTGGCCGTGTTTCTCGTGCTAAACGGTACCCAATGAACACCAAGTGCAGCCAAGCACATCTCCACCTGATCTTTCCCATGCAGAGGAGGTATTCTTCTTCCTCTGCTACCATCAGCTGGTTCCGTATCGAATACTTTCAGATCCGGATCATTTGTATCCATTTGGACATGACCCAGCGAACGTAGCCGCTGGATCTTTATTCGCTGCACTATGTCTGTGTCGACGTAAAGCTCATACAGCTCATCGTTCCATCGTCTACGATACTCGCCATCACCAACGTGCAAAGTTCCAAAAATCTTTCGCAGAAAATCTTTCCTCTTCTTTCTCTCAAACACTTAAAGTATGCCTCTTCGAATGTTGTCATTGTCCAATCATCTGCGCCCTACGTTATGACGGGCATGATGAGAGCCTTGAAAAGAGTTAGTTTTTTATCTGCCTTGGATAGGGTCGAGGATGCAGGCATTTCCGACTTCTGTCTCTCGACTTTCCTATTCGCTGCCTTTCTCCTCTTCCCGGTCGTTGGCACAGACCCCGTTTCGTTTCCGGAAGAGTGCAACGTTTCACACGAATCCTCTGTCCTGCCGCGCTTTCCCGCTTTGACGGAGCTTGAGTACTTGTCTTAGCTAATGCTTCGGCTTTCTTCGCCTTCTGTTTTCTTCGTTTGATCTGCCGTGCTGATAGACCAGCACCTGCATTCGAATCTCCAATAACTTTAGTCTTTTTGCCGGTACTTACCTGATTCGCACCAGGTTTGACCGTTGTAAAATGCTTACTCGGCACCAGAGATCCATCTGAGTCTACTGAAAGATTGTCCTCATCTCCACATCCTCCACAACTTGTTCAGTTGCTTCGGATCGTTTTGTCGACGGTGTATCACTTAGACCCGTTAAACTCCTACTTATCTAGAATTGGCCCCGACATACCAAACATATGTGCTGCCTGAGAAGGCACCCCGCACGACACCAACCACCTTTTCACATGCCCCACCAAACCCACTCATCTAACACCCTCTCTCTCTGCACCCAACCTGTCGAAACAGCAAGTTTTCTGGGCCTACCTTTAGGTGAGCTAGACGAAGGCGACCGGTGATTTGCACTACACAGAAAGGATTTGGCATTGCCGCTACAACAAGAATAACAACTTAGAAATCATAACTCTCAACAGTGACTGTTTGTTTGCTGACAGGAGGTACTTCGTTTTGTCCTCGTTCACCATCAGACCCATCAACTTTCACTTTGCTTCTTTATCCAGTTTGGAAAAGGTAGAACTAAAGTTTTGCCGCGCGACATATTTTTTGTTCTTAAACCAAAACAACCACATACATTTGAGAACGAGATAAATCAATCGAAAGCACTTATAAAAAATAGTTTTTATAGTCATTCTAAACTTTTGGTCTTATACTTATTTCGTTTTGCACAGAAGAAGAATTTTCGCGTTGCTAGCACACCAGCAATAAATGCGGAATAATTTTCGTTATGAGATACCATTTCATATATACAATCAATGAAGCGATATTGGGACCTTTCCTATTATTGCTTCAATACTTGTAGATCTCATCATAATCAGCTTGGTCTTATAATTTGTTCGTGCGGTGTATTTATGTAGGAGTACATACAATCAAATACACATCACCACCGAAAAAGTACGCAGCGGATAGACAGCTTATGTCAAAACTCTATAATTTTAAACAACAACATCAACATCAGATGTACTGAGTAGTTCTAAAAGATCTACACTTTTGGCTAGAAAGAGTGACGGCGGATTGTGCAGAAGAAGTTAGTACTATATAGTATTGAGTGAGGAAAAGTTAAGTCTGATATTTATCTACTCAGTTCTAAAGTACCCAAAAGTACTCTTCTGAATAGCACAGCTTATTGGGTTCTCTAGCTATCGTACAGCTTTTTGTTGTCAGTGGGTTAGCTTAATTGAAAATAGTGCACTTTTTTGGAAATAGTGCACTTTAGGCGCCACTATATCAATCCGCGCTCGCTAAAACTGCTTGCACTCATTTGCAGAGTAACAAAAAAAGAAATTTATAAAATAAAAATAGAAATTTGTATTTTAAAATTTGACAAAAGCTGCGCCCTTTACACCAGAAACCCCAATAACTATAGAAAAAATTAAAAAACAAAATCACTTTCAAAAAACCAAAAATTCAGTTTCATTTAAAGGCGAAAACATTAGTTCATCATCGATCGATCACACATATACATGCACACATGCACACATACACACTAACAAACACACCGTCATTTTTATAGTTAAAATATTTAATTACAATAAAATATAAATATGTGTCAACTATTGCTCTAGTACTACCTACTATTGCTATTGCTATTGCTACTACTACTACTACTAAATAACTACTAAATACTACTACTGCCTACTACTATTTATGTAAACTTAACTAATTCTCTCTAATGGTTATTTCCAAACAATTCAAATAACCGTGTTGTGCTTACGTTCATATTATAGGGCGATACAGATAAACGTTTTGTGAGTAATTGCTTCCAAAATCGCAAACAACAAGTATCCAAAGTTTCAAGATCCTCGTTTTGAGTATATCAAGTACATTATATACATACATACATATATATATCTAAACATAGAGCCTAAATACATGTCATGCGCTCGTCACTACCTGCATACACACATACATACATACATACCCGTACATGTAACATAACTACCTATTCAAAAAGCTCAATCGTCTATCGAAAACATTCATATATTCGTACACTCGTGCATTCGTGCACTCGTGCATTCGTGCATTCGTATATTCGTACATTTGTAAACATATTCGTATTGACATGCCATCGTGTCTTTGAAACCTCTCAGCATCCAAATTCCCGACTACATGTGTATGTATGTACATACAGCCATCCGATGTTCTCACTCAACCTATCAATGCCGCCCATACTAATTAACTTTTTCGATCAAGCATAATTTTTACTAATTAATTTCCACATAAACATCTGAAGTTTTAAAAGAAAAACTAAAAAAAAATGTTTACTAATTTTTTGCTCAACTCTTGCGCATACCGATTAAGTAAATTCTCTTGCATATTTTCGTTGAATTTATTATTCGCTGTAAAGTAACTTAATTTGCCTTAGGCGCTTTTGCTATTTGACGCTACGCTAGCAGAGCTGCTTTGTCGGGTTGTTTGTTGGTGCACCTGGAACAATCAATTTGTGTATGTCTGTGAATCAAATAACAGCCAAGTAAGGGGTGATCAATTTAGAGGTATCGGATTTTAAAATGAAGTACAAATATATACCTATGAAATGAGACGTTCGACTATTAGTCCATAGATGCCGCTAGGAGAATTTTTAAGCCTTCCCAAATGTCTTGTTTTTTTTCGTCAGTCATCTGTCCACAATATTCAGTTCATTCTTTGTTACGTTTCATACAACAATGCATTTTTGTCGCTCTTAAAAATGACGATATTTCGTGCCTTCAAACTACGATTTGCGGACATCGTTGATTTTCTGTTATCAATTGAAGAAAAACGCTTCTCAAGCTCATCAAATGCTTATAGAAGCTTACGGAGGACATGCTCCAAGTAGAGCACAGTGCTTCAGGTGGTTTGAAAAATTCCGAAGTGGTGATTTTAGCGTGGAGAACGAGGACTGTGGCCGGCCACCGAAAAAGTTTGAAGACGCCAAATTCCAAGCACTGTTGGATGAAGATGATGGTCAAACGCAAGAAATGATGGCAGAGCAGTTGGGAGTGACCCAAAAAACCATTTCGAAACGTTTGAAAGTCATGGGCATGTCATCTAAAAGGTCGGAAGATGGGTGCCGCATGAACTGACAATGTGACAATGCACCGCCACATCGAATAAGAGCGACCCGGGAATTGGTGGAGACGTACGATTGGGAACCGCTGGTGCGTGCGGCTTACTCACCAGAATTGGCGCCTTCCGATTATCATTTGTTTGCTCAGCTCTATTGGGTTTAGAGAAATACTATGAATCCATAAAGGATACACAATGAATCTTTCAGAACGCACTACTTGATCCCCTTTAATAACAAAAATAAGACGGAATCGTAATATTTTAAGCCATACGCCAAAATATATCGGAAAAATATTAAAATCTACGTGAGCTTGCGCGATTTAAAAATACTGCATCAACTGATTTTACATAAAAATTGGATATCGAAATTTTTTTTGCAAAAAAAAACTATTTTTTAGCTTTGTAAATATCTCCAAAATTTGAGTTTGTTTTTA
Organism: Anastrepha fraterculus; assembly: GCA_037575425.1. Taxonomy (NCBI): domain Eukaryota; kingdom Metazoa; phylum Arthropoda; class Insecta; order Diptera; family Tephritidae; genus Anastrepha; species Anastrepha fraterculus. The sequence continues at coordinate 304,959 of JAYXIM010030390.1, forward strand.
CTAAATTAGTTTTTAAATTTTTTTTTCGGACTCAGCCACCTATTTTACATAGGAATTGGAATTCGATAATTTTCATATACATATGTATCTCTAATAAAAATGGGTTTTTTTATAAAATTGGTTTTTAAAAATATTTTTTCAAAAAAACAAACCACATAGTTGAAAATTATGAGAATTTTATATTATATTTTTTAATTTATTTTCGGACTCGGTAACCGATTTTACATACTAATTGGAACTCGAAAACTTTCAATTTTTTTGTAAAAAAACTATTTTTAGCCTTTTAAATATCTCCAAAAATCTATTTTTTTTTTATAAAATTAGGTTTTAAAAATATTTTTTGAAAAAAATTCCAGGATGTAGATTTTCGGACTCGACAACCGACTTTACAGGAATGGGAATTCGAAAATTTTCATATTTTTGCGAAAAAAAGTATTTTTTAGCTTTTTAAATATCTCCAAAAATCTAGTTTTTTTTTAATAAAATTAGTTTTTAAAAATATCAAAAAATCATTTCAAAATAAAGTTATGTGGATTTTCGGGCTCTCCAACTAATTTCACATAAAAATTGAATATCGAAAATTGTTTGCAAAAAAAAAACAATTTTTTTAACTTAAACTTTTTAAATTAGCGTTGTTTTTAATAAAATTAGTGTTTAAAAATAGATTTCAAAACAAAAAAACCACAATTATGAGAATTTTATATTATATTTTTTTTATATTATTTTATTCAGTAACCGATTTTACATAGTAATTTCAGCCCGAAAATTTTCATATTTTTGTAAAAATAAAATTTGTTTAGCCTTTTAAATATCTCCAATCCTAGAGTTTTTTTAAATAAAACTAGTTTTCAAAAACATTTCTTCAAAAAAATCTCATGAAAAAAAATAATGTGGGTTTTCGGACTCAACAACCGAGTTTACATAGGAATTGGAATTCGAAAACTTTCATATTTTTGCGAAAAAAAAAACATTTTTTAGCTTTTAAAATATCTCAAAGAAACGAGTTTTTTTAGTAAAATTAGTTTTTAAAAATCCTTTTCAAAAAAACAAACCGCATAGCTCAAAGTTGTGGGAATTTCGGGACTCCGCATTCGATTTTACATAGGAATTCGAAAATTTCCATATTTTTGCAAAAAAAGTATTTGTTTAGCTTTGTAAATATTTCCAAAAATCTAGTTTTTTTTAAATAAAATTAGTTTTTAAAAATATCAAAAAATCATTTCAAAATAAAGTTATGTGGATTTTCGGACTCTGCAACTAATTTCACATAGAAATGTAATATCGAAATTTTTTTTGCAAAAAAAAAAACAATTTTTTTAACTTGTTAAATATCTCCAAAACTAGCGTTAATAAAATTAGTTTTTAAAAATAGATTTTCAAAAAAAAACCACAATTATGAGAAATTTATATTAGATTTTTTATATTGTATTTTAAAAATTTATTTTCGGACTCGGTAACCGATTTTACATAGTAATTTCAGCTCGAAAATTTTCATATTTAAAAAAAAAGTATTTTTTAGCTTTTTAAATATCTCCAAAAATCGAGGTTTTTTTAATAAAACTAGTCTTTAAAAATATTTTTCAAACAAATATCCATGAAAAGTACAGTTCAATCGTGATAGTCCGACACATACGGGACCGACTCGTTGTCGGATTATCAAATATTCCGGACTACCGAAGGTTCCATTTAATGACACGAAAAGACAGAAAAAAATCACATCAACACCGTCAGAAATCGCGAGAGAACTGGCGTCGTTCAAATTTAATGACAAATACGTTGTGACCGGGAAACAAAACACAATCCCCCTCTGCTGCTCTGCTATGACTGATCAAAATAAAATAATGGCAATTGCATCCATAGACGTTATGAGGTTGTCGGATTACCGAACGTGTCGGATTAAAAAATGTCGGACTATCACGATTGTACTGTATGTAGATTTTCGGACTCAGCAAACCAATTTATAGGAATTGAATTCGAAAATTTTCATATTTTTGTAAAAAAAAATATTTTTTAAAAAAGTTATGTGGATTACCGTACTCAGTAACCGATTTTCATAGAATTAGAACTCCAAAATTTTCATATTTTTGCAAGCAAAAACTATTTTTTAGCTTTGTAAATATCTCGAAAATATTTAACTTTAATGAGCAATGACTGAATGATTTTATTACCTTTAATTTCATGTATCCTTTCTTTTGCTCAACTAACAGACGCTCCAAATGTTGAAAATTTGTTTGATCACCTTTTTTTCGTGAATACAAATTTATTCTTTGGTGATATCTCGAAAACCACGAGAAAAAAAGCTGAGATTCATCGAACTTAGTGGCTGTTTTAGTTCGATAAATTGGATGATCTGGTTCTTAGGTTGTTTTTTTTTTGTTTTTTTGCTGTCCAGAAAGTCTCGAATCGAATCGATCTGGTTCTTTGGTTTTTTTTGTTTTTTTTTTTTTTGCTGTCCAGAAAGTCTCGAATTGATTGTTCCAGTGCAAACGAACCTCTTGCGAACTACTTACATATTTAAATCGATAAATAAAAAGTTGTATGGATCATGTTTTTTTAGCTTGGATAATCTGTTGTAAATGTTGTGTTTATTTGAAGCAAATCATCGCCCTCATGTAATAAGAAAATCGTGCATATACTAAAATTACAAAAACAAAAAAAAATAAACAAAAAATCTTCATGATTTCATGTTGTAATTTCATATGCATTCATGTTCTTATTCGTATCGCTTTTCAACTGTACTCCTGCATAACTCCACCCAATCGCTAGCAGAAAAATCAAAGCAATGAATAACACGCACGCGCACCTCTGTACATATCGCCAAAAAAAAGTCAAATGATTACATAAACCGCTCGTTTCTATGTCATTGCATTGCTCGTGCTCGTTCCACTCTCACTCTCACTCGCACTCTAACTGTCACCAATTACTTGTTTGGCTCTTTCCACTTTCTGTGTTCCATACTCGTGCATACATACTTACATACATAAGTCACCCAAACAAATGTTCGTTACTTTGTTAAAGACTTTTCCATTTCAATTTGTTATTCGTTTTTTTTTTTGCGTTTTAGTAAGTAAATTCTTGTAGTTGTTTAAAAAATCCTTTTGTGCAAATGCCATGAAGCAAAAGTTTCGATTCAAAAGATTTCATATATTCCATTTTTTCCTTTTCCTCTTCCCCCACTTTCTCCGCATTTCAGTCGGATGCAGAACGTGCTCGTGAAGAGGCGACAGCGTTGCAGGAGAAGCTCGAGAAGAGTCAAGGCGAAGTGTATCGACTTAAGGCGAAACTCGAGAATGCACAAGGTGAACAGGAGAGTTTGCGCCAAGAACTGGAGAAGGCGCAGAGTGGCGTTTCACGCATACATGCCGATCGTGACCGGGTAAGTTTCGAATAGAATACTCTCAATGCACAGTCAACCACAAGAGAATTCATTGAAGTAAATACTTTAACATATTTAGGTTGTATAAATTATAAAATATTTATTTCTTATGAAAAGAATTTACAATAATCTTGTAAGCTTAGCAAAGCTAGCAATCGTAGTCATCTCCAAGCTGGTTCATTTGAATAGAACTCCCATTAACCAATCCTAATCGGGTGAAGGTGAACATTACACTTAATTGCTCTTTACTGTTAACTGCTCTGTTCGCTCTCACAGCAGTCGACTCCCACTTGCATTGTAACTGCATGGGATACTTTAGAGTCGTATGTGTATTATGTTCGCCAATTGGACAGCAGAGAATATGTTCGTTTACGTAGGTGACCAGCAGTTATTTCTGATTAACTTACATAAAAGCTGATCAATTTATAGATTATCAGATTTTAAATTGAACTAAAACAATTAAAGATTCAAATTTATTGAGCAATCATTATTATTTTTGTGTAGAACCATTCATGACATTTATTTTTTTTAATGATAATCCTTTTTAAATGTGAACTGCAAGTTTGTGGTCCAATACTTCAATCGAAGCTGGTTTCACCACAAAGCATTTAGACTTTACACACCTCCACAAATAAAAGTCCAAAGGTCTGAAATCACACGATCTTGGTGGATAATCAGCCAATCCACTGCTGCAAGATGACAGATAAATTGCTTACCGTAACGACGACGCAGTAAATCCATCGTTTGACGGGCTGTATGGCAAGTAGCGTCGTCTTGTTGGAACCAAATGTTGTAGAGATCACGGGCGTCCGGCATCTGACATCAAAAAGTCGTTTATCATGGCGCGATATCGTTCGCTGTTCGTTTTTACATTGGCGCCAGCCTCGTCTTTGAAGAAATATGGGTCGATAGATCCCTCAGCCCATAGGCCGAGCCAAACGGTTATTTTCAATGGATGCAATGGCTGCTCTTGAATAGCTTCGAGTTCCTCTTCAGCACAAATACGGTAATTTTGCTTATTGATGTAGCTATTAAGCCAAAAATGTGCCTCATCGCTGAACGGTTATGTACACCATAAATTGGCCTAAGCGCGCGATGAACACTTTTCACAGAGCGTTGATTTTCGTAATCCAATTTTACGATTTTTAGACGCTGTTGAGGCAGAAATCTTTCCATCATGAAATGTCAATGAATACTGAAAAAAATGTTGTACTTGGTTTGACAGTACACGCGTGCTCTCTCTAAAAAACCCTATTGGAAAAGTCCCTCCAATCTGATCACCCTTCATAATGACCTTTGAGAACCGATGGTGAATAAAAGTCGCGCATTTTTAAAAGGAAATTCTTTTTCTTCTTCTCGATTGGCATTTAAGTGTTTTTTGCCGAGTTTAACAAAGCGCCTCAGTCGTTTATCTCTCGTACTAACCGGCGCCAGTTGATCTTTCCAACGTAGAGAAAGACGTCCTCTTCTTGTTGACAAGAGAGATTCTTCGTTCGATTTGAAGACTGGCACTGTTATCTGCACTGTCTGAGCGTATAAGTTCTGCGGCTCGTACGATCCTTTCTAACATCAGGTGAAAGAAGTCTCACGACAGCGAGTCACCTTGTTTGAAACCTCGTTTGGTATCAGACGGCTCGAGGAAGTCCTTTTGACGGTATTAGTTTTGCGGGGATGTCGTATAACAGCTTTCAAATCGACGAAAATATGGTATGTGTCGCTTCTCCTCTCATGGATCTTTTTCAAGCCTTGGCGTATTGTGAATATCTCGTCGATGGTGGACTTTCTAGGTCTAAAGCCACTTTGATAAGGTCCAATCAGTTGGTTGATGATGGGCTTCAGCCTTTCACACAATACGCTCGCTAGAACCTTATAGGCGATATTTAGAAGACTAATCCCACGACAATTGGCACAGATTACCCTTCTTATGGATTGGGCTGGGCACACTTAAATTCTAATCGGCAGGCATTCCTTCAGCCGACCATATTTTGCATAGGAGCTGATGCATGCACCTTTCCAGTTCCTCGCCACCATGTTTGAATAGCTCAGTCGGCAGTGCGTCGGCTCCTGCGGCTTTATTGTTTTTTAGCGGAGTTATTGGTATTCTCACCTCGTCATGGTCGGGTAGTGGAATGACAATCCCGTCGTCTACTATTGGGCTATCGGGGTCTACACATGCTTTGGGATATGCGCAGCTGTCACTGTTTAACAAGTTGGAGAAGTGCTCCCTCCATAATTTAAGTACGTTCTAGATTACAGTCACCAGATCGCCGTCTTTGATCTTACAGGAAAACGCCACAGTCTTGAAACCTTTTATAAGCCGCCGAACTTTCTGGTAGAATTTTCGGGCATTGTTCCTACTGGCCACCATCTCTAGTTCCTCGCACTCACATATTTCGGACTCTCGTTTCTTCTTTCTGACAATACGTCGCTCTTCCTTTGTTGTTGTTGTTGTTGTTGTAGCGGCATAAACATTCTCCATACATATACGAGGAGTGCTGTTGAAGTGACAGACGTTGGCCGAATATAAATTCGGGTTGTGCCGATTACGTAGAACCGACTGTCGTCGGAACGTCTCTCTTCCTTTCTTAGCTCCTGGTAGCGATACCACATGGCTCGCATTGCGCCCGATCGCAGCGTGGCTCCTTTCTCTTCCTGACAACATGACATTCTTCGTCATACCAACCTTTAATTTTCTTCTCTATCTCTTAAATATCTCTTTACTCACCTACGCATTCTTTCATCGCAACCAATTCATTCAATAATCAAACAAAATCACTCACTTTCAACCACCCCACCCCCCACAGGCCTTCTCGGAAGTGGAGAAGATGAAGGAGGAAATGGAACGCACGCAGGCCACACTGGGCAAGGCACAACTGCAACAAGAGAAGCTGCAGAATTCATTGGATAAAGCCCAGAATGAGGTCGATCACTTGCAGGAGAAACTCGACAAATCGGTCGCTGAAAACCGCCGTTTGGTGCTCGAAAAGGAGAAGCTCACCTACGACTATGACAACTTGCAGTCGCAGCTGGACAAGGCGCTGGGACAGGCGGCGCGCATGCAAAAGGAACGCGAAACACTCACACTCGACACGGATCGCATACGCGAGAAGTTGGAGAAGACGCAGGTATGTACCGCTAACCGCCACACACACACACACACACGCATTTACTTAGTCATTGTATGTACATAACTACTTACATAACAAATTTGGAAGCTGTACTAATCAAAAATAGAGTATTTGTTATGTACTATCTATGAATATAACTGTACTACTAATACGTTACTAAAACGGCTATGTATGTGTATGTAGTATGTACTCATGATGGAAAGAATAATGAGATGGCGCCCATCGGGGTCCCCTTACTTTGCTCTCAACGAATTTGACAACGAGTTACGTGATTTTAGCTCCAGTATGGTCAGATTACCATTTTCGTAACTTGATTTAGCTTTTTGTTTTGTTATTTAGTCTAGGAATTTTAGTTCTTTCTTCGTGACATTTTTCTAGCCTGTTCTAATTAAAAGTAATGTTTATAATTTTGTAAAATATACATTTTTTAATAATTATTTAAATAATTCACTCAGTCTTATTTAGGTTTACTTTTTTTAACATCTTGCCCGCGATTGCAGGTGTGTTTGGTGTTCTTCTGCTTTCGCCAGTCAAATCTCTCTCTCGCTATTGCAGTGTTGCCTAGCTTTGGATATAAAAACGCACTAAAATGCCCATTTAAAGAAAATAAAAGACCAACTTTTTATTGAATCACTTAAAGAACTTTGTATGCGTCGCAAATTGTCTTTAAAATATGCGTTTTTTTTTAATAAATGTGTTATGTGTTATTAAAATATTGTGCTAATGTACAATTTAATTTATGAGTTTTTTTTTTTTTTTGTTAAGCGAGACTCTTTTGTTAAGGGAACGACTAATTTGCTATATTTGAGGTTATGTAACTAGGTAAGGTACTCTTTTTGTAAAAATGTCAGTTCTTTAGTATTTTCTGGTATTTTGTTGCTTATTTTTACAATGAATACACCTCTTGATACCCTATGCCCCACTAAGGATTGATGGCCGGAAGAAACGATTACACCTCTATGGTTTTAATCCGCATTCAGTAAATTCGAACGCCTTTTAAAATGTGTAAAAAGGGTTTCAATCTTAAGAAAAGTTGAGAGAGGGGCATTTAATATTCTTGCATAACCTTCAAAGGAGCAAAAACTTAAATTCAGACTTTCGAAATATCAAATTTTATAAGAACCAACTAATTTTCATTAGCACTAAAATTTTCCCAGAGTAGCCTTTTTTAACCTTCTTTTGTATAATAAATTTAAATATAATAATAACTTTAAATTAAAAAAAGAAACAAACAAATTTTCGCATTTTCGGTATAAAAAAGCACTAAATTTATTGCGAAAAGCAAATGGTTGGCAATACTGCACAACTTGGAAAAACGTGACGTCACGTACTCTCTGATGGGCGCAATCTTCTTTCTATCATTCTTGGTATGTACTTACTTATGTACTACAACTCTCACTCACTTCTCTGATCTGGAGCTATGCTATACCAACTAATACTTTGTATGTATACTCGTATATGTGAATGGTGTGTGAGCTAAATGTTGTTACTGTGAACACTTACGTTACATGAGAGTATATGAATATTTTATTTGTAAACTTGCTAAAAAAAAACAACACTAAATTAGATGCAACTAGCACGCGTGCAAAAGGAGCGGGATCAGTTCTCGGATGAGTTGGAAACACTCAAAGAGCGCTCCGAATCATCGCAAACCTTACTGATGAAAGCGGCGCGCGACAGGGAGGCCATGCAAACCGATTTGGAAGTGCTTAAGGAGCGCTACGAAAAGTCGCACGCCATACAACAGAAACTACAGGTAATGCCATACAAACATACGCACCCAATTATAGTTACACGCCAACCAGCACTTCAATGCGCACCGAACAAATCGCAATACATTTAAGTACTCACATGCAATGTCATACTTATACATATATACATACATGCATACATACATACATGCATACGTTATGTAGGTACATATAATTTATGCGCGTTGTATGAGTTGGCTTCTAAGATGCTTTACATACTCGCTGAGTTTTCAATTCCATATTTGATTTCAAATTTTAACTTCAATTTGCATGCATTGAAGTTTCCGATTGGCTGTTTGTAAATTGTGTTCTAACCCTAGATGAGCGTGCCTATGTATTAAACATCTATGCGCCATGCATACAACTCTTCCATTAGGCCGCCATTTGGCCGTTTGGCCGTGAAAAGTCGAAAGCTCTAATTTGCGCTATGCTCGTCTTCCTCTTTGCAGATGGAGCGTGATGATGCCGTCACTGAAGTGGAGATACTTAAAGAGAAGTTGGATAAAGCACTTTACGCTAGTCAGAAACTCATCGACGAGAAGGACACCTCGAATAAGGAGTTCGAGAAGATGCTTGAAAAGTACGATCGCGCACAGAACGAGATTTATCGATTGCAGTCGCGCTGTGACACTGCCGAAGCGGATCGCGCCCGCCTGGAGGTCGAAGCGGAACGTTCTTCTTTGGCCGCGTCCAAGGCGCGCGAGGATCTGCGCAAATTGCAGGAGGAGAGTACACGTCTGCAGGAGGCCTGCGATCGTGCCGCTTTGCAATTGAGCAGAGCCAAAGAGAGTGAGGACAATGCTCGGGTCGAACTTGATCATAATCGTGAACGTTTCGATAAGTTACAAACTGATTTGCGTCGTTCACAAGGCGAAAAGGAACATTTACAATCGGAGCTGGAACGTGTCACGTACGAATTGGAGCGTGCACATGCCGCACAAACCAAAGCCAGCGCCAGTGTGGAGGCCGCTAAGGAGGAAGCTGCGCATTATGCCGTTGAGTTGGAGAAGATGCGCGATCGCTATGAGAAGAGTCAGGTAGAGTTGCGTAAACTCCAGGACACCGATACATTTGGACGTGAGACCCGCCGCCTTAAGGAGGAGAATGAGCGCCTCCGTGAGAAACTTGACAAAACCCTTATGGAATTGGAGACCATACGTGGCAAGTCGCAATATGAGTCCGAATCGTTTGAGAAATACAAAGACAAGTATGAGAAAATTGAGAATGAAATACAGAATATGGAATCCAAACTGCATGAGACCACCCTACAACTTGAATTGTCCAAGGGCGAGGTTGCTAAGCTACTGGCCAATCAAGAGAAACAGCGTAGCGAATTGGAGCGGGCGCATATTGAACGCGAGAAGGCACGTGACAAGCACGAGAAACTGCTGAAGGAGGTGGAGCGATTGCGTCTGCAGCAACAGTCGGCCATCAGCCCTGGCGATTCGGTGCGCGCATCTATGTCGGCGGGCGAGCGTCAAGAGATCGATCGATTACGCGATCGTCTTGAGAAGGCGCTACAGTCGCGCGATGCCACCGAACTGGAAGCGGGCCGTCTCGCCAAGGAGTTGGAGAAGGCGCAGATGCATTTAGCCAAACAGCAGGAAGCGAACGAATCGACGCGCATCGAATTCGAACGCATGTCTGCCGAACTCGGCCGCCTGCACGATCGTCTCGAGAAGGCAGAGGCCGAGAAGGAGTCACTACGCCAATCGGGCCGCAATGGCGCAGACAAACCGCATCCACAACTCGAAAAGCACATGCAGAAATTGGAAGCCGATTGCAAGCAATTAGCCATAGAACGCGAGCAGCTGGTGCTGCAATTGGAGAAGAGTCAAGAGATATTGATGAATTTCCAAAAGGAGCTGCAAAATGCCGAAACGGAATTGCAGAAGGCGCGTGAAGAGAATCGCAAGCTACGCAACGGTCATCCAGTGGCGCCAGCAGCACCCGCAGAAATACAAGCCATGCAACAGGAAATCCAAATGTTACAGCAAAAGTTGCAGGAATCAGACAAAGCGCTCCAGGCGGCTAGTGCTGTTGCCGGCGCGAGTGGCGCCAATCGTGAGGAGGTCGAGCAGTGGCGTAAGGTGCTCGAGGTGGAGAAGAACCGCGCCGAAATGGCCGACAAAGCCGCACAAGAAATGCATAAACGCATACAAGTAAAGAGATAATAAAATTTATGAATTGATATTTTTTCTCCCCCCCCCAAAAGGCGAGTTAATAACTTCACACCATTTTGCAGATGATGGACCAACACATCAAGGAACAGCACCAACAAATGCAGAAGATGCAACAACAGATAGCACAACAGCAACAACAACAACAAACCTCCGGTAATGCTCAAGAAGTCACGAAGGAGCTGGAGAAGGTGAAAGGCGAACTGCAAGCAGCCTGCACGGAGCGCGATCGCTTCCAGCAACAACTGGAATTGCTGGTGCAGGAGCTGGAGAAGAGTCAGGTAGGTGCAGCTGATAAGCGGGATAATTTTTAACCCATCTACATACATACATACACACATACATTTTTACGCATTAACATCAAATTCCAGTTATCGAATCAGGAACAAGCGAAGCAACTGCAGACTGCGCAGCAGCAGGTACAACAACTGCAACAGCAAGTGCAGATGCTGCAACAACAAGTACAACAACTGCAACAGTCGGGCAATGCCGGCGCGGCCGCCACCGATGTTCAGCGCCAACAATTGGAGCAACAACAAAAGCAATTGGAAGAGGTGCGGAAACAGATCGACAACCAAGCCAAGGCTACGGAGAGCGAGCGCAAGATCATCGAAGAGCAGCGCAAACAGATCGAGGCCAAGCGTAAGGATATCGAAGAGAAAGAGAAGAAAATGACCGATTTCGATGTGCAATTGCGCAAGCGAAAGGAGCAAATGGATCAGCTGGAGAAATCGCTGCAGACACAGGGTGGTGGTGCGGCCGCAGCCGGTGAACTCAATAAAAAGCTCATGGACACGCAGCGACAGTTGGAAGCGTAAGTTGCATGCTCAAGCTTCTAAATAATCAAATAAAATAAATATGAAATGTAAATCGCATTATGACTTATTCACAGCTGCATCAAAGAACTACAAAGCACCAAAGAGGAGCACAAAAAGGCCACCACCGAATGCGAACGATTGCTGCAATTGGTGCAAATGTCGCAGGAGGAACAGAATGCCAAGGAGAAAACCATTATGGACTTACAACAGTAGGCGATATATATTTTTTTGTATTTTTGCTCTCCTAATCCTTCTTAATTTTCATTTACAGAGCCTTAAAGATCGCTCAAGCAAAAGTGAAACAAGCACAAACGCAGCAGCAACAAGATGTAAGTGACTTTGGTTTTATAGTTCTTGCATTTACAAGGGTAGATATATTTTTTTTGTCGGGCACTCAGACACAATTAAGTCCATTGTACTACATTTCCTTTTTAATTTTCTTGAAATCTACTCGACCTCCGAAGAAACCTGAGTGGATCTTTTCGGGCCAAGGAGCCAAGGTGGCCGCTTCTTAACACATCAGTGTCAAAGACCTCAATCCTGATTCGAGCGAAGGCGGGGCAGACGCACAGGAAGTGGTGCGCCGTCTCATCCTCCTCTTCACAAGCTGGGCAGAGCACACTGTCTGAAATGCCTACCTTTTCCATGTGCTTCACCCACAGAATATGGCCCGTCATCAGTCCAACCAGCTGTCTGCAGTCCTCATCTCAGTCTGCCAAGCTCGCTTGTAGGTTGTAGCAATCCATTTGCTAACCGTGACTTTGATGGCTGCAGAAGGGAGTTGCAGAACTTATTTGACCCAGAGCCCATCCAAGCTAAGCTCAGAGGTCTCGTTAGCCACGATAACCTCGAGTCCCTAAGGCCATGAGCGCAGCTTAGCTGTCGCTGCAGACACATATAGATCTGCCTCTCCATCGGTTGTCATCGCTTTTTGAACAGCATAGACCTCCGCCTGAAACACAGGTGCATCCATTCCAAGAGCAAAGTTCAGTTTTGTCCTGCTGGATTCCAGAGCCGGAGCCATGCTCAGTCCTGGAGCCATCCATGAAAACGCGAAAACAGTGTTTGCCGGGATCATTTTCAGAGTTTTACCACAACTGAGCCTCTGACAGTACTACACTGCATCTCTTTTCAAGTACGACTTCTGATGACATGGAGTCAAGGGGTATGGAGAGAATCGTTGGATCGAAGTCCATGCCTTCTGTATTTTCCAACGCCGTACCAGTTCCCATTGTGTTTCAACCTGCAGTTGGCCTTCAAGGATGAAAGCATCAAGCAGTGGTAGACCAATCAGAGCATCTAATGCCGGGCCTGAAGTAGTCGGAAAAGCTCCGGTGCAACAGATGGCCTCAGTGCGCTGTAGTCTCGATAAAGTCCTGCTGACTCCCACGAGAGAGAGTCTACTCATTCAGATCACTGATGCATAGGTGATAATAAGTCTTATCATTGTCTTGTAGATAGATAGGGCCTTGCTAGGAGAAAGACTCCACGTTTTCCCAAAGACACCTGTGCACTACCAGAAAGCTGTCAGTGCTTTAAATGACTTTGTTTCAACCTGTGACTACCAAATAAGTTTAGTATAGAGGATTACTCCAAGCTATTTGAGGGTAGATCAATACGCCCCTAAAGAGTCAAATAAGGCGCACTTTATTGAACAAGAAAGGATTTATTTTACAGCATAGCCTCAATCAGTGCGGTGCACTACCTATAAGACCGTGCGTCGGTAAAAGATGTACAGACAAAATTTCTTATGGACTTGAAATGCAGACTCAGTTTTTCATTTGCTCATCATTTTAATTTTTTAATGGTCTTTGAAGTACCGTAGAACTTAATTTTGGAAAAAAATATTTTAGATACTCATCGTATTGTTGTTGTTGCTGTAGCAGTAATACAAGCCCCGTCAGTGTAGGGTTTACTATATGTCGGTATAGTCTACTGAATTGAATGCTGAAGTAGTCCGAAAAAGACATGAACTCTTCTTGTATTAGTCACGAAAATGCATCAGACTGAGCTCGCGTAGAATCCGAACTAGCCGCGAACTAGTCCCTAACTAGGCACGAACTAGTCACTAACTAATCACGAACTAGTCGCGCACTAGTCCATAACTAGGCACAAGCTCGTCGCTAACTAGTCACAAACCAGTCGCGCCCTGGTCACAAACTAGTCACGCACTAGTCCCTAACTAGTCACGAACTAGTCGATAACCAGTCCCTAACTAGTTCCAAATTAGTCTTGAATTGTTCACGTAATTCCTACTTATTGCACGTAAACAAAAATTAAGGTCAGCGTATTAAATATGATGTTTTGCCTTAAAACTTAAAACTCTTACGATTTCTGATTATAACCATTCATTTGATTGCTTTCTTTCAGGCTGGACCAGCTGGATTCTTGAAGAGCTTCTTCTAAAGCGCATTATTGGAAAACAACAAGATGCTAAGAAGCAACGAGAGCAACAACAAGCACTTTTCATTAATACATTGTACATTTGACTAACAGTAACCTCAGTATTGATTTCATTATAATAATGAGCAATGAACAATGGACATGAGATATGAATGTATTGGAAATCTTTTTTTACTAAACTTTTTGCTGATTGCTGTCTTTTTCTAATCATTGTTTTTTTTTTCTAACAAAATATGCAAATTAATGTTTAATATCGTGAATTACCTGCTGTACTCATTATTCTTCATAACTACTAACTACTTGCCACTAATCTACACACCTTAACAAGCAAAACAAAAAAAAATAACAAAAAACAACAAGCGAACATAGTCACATACAACATACATACCACAGGAAGCAGCTCCGTTGGATGGCAAACAATGTGGAACGTGGAACTATTGGACTGTGGGATAGTGGGATTGCTGGATAGTTGGATTGTTTAGCGCCCATTGCCTCTCGCTCTCTCGCTCTCTCTCTGTGTCCCTGTACAGAAAACCCCCAACGCATTACTGTTACCATAAACGTGTACGAGCATGTATGAACTTGTATAGTTTAGTAAATGGCATGTGATGCTTAAACACGGAAGGATGCTTGTATGGAAGGAAAATATGCAGATTTAGCAGAGAAATGCAAAAGGGAAAATAAAATTTACAATTCGCAAATGCGTTGATTTGGCAAAATAAGAATGCAATTTTTTGGTGAGGACACAAATGTCGCAGAACTATAGAAAATTAATACAAAAAAAAAAAAAAAAAAAATAATAAAATACAAAAATAAAAACTAAAACAATTAAAAGCAAAGCATAAAGAATTATGAGTGTGTGTTTAGCTGAGATAGCTGAGACGAGTAAGAGTTGCGAAAAACCAAATACAAGTGTAGCAAAATAGACGTGACAGCTAGAAAAAATATATAATAAATATTAGGAAATTCAAGTAAAATTAAATGAAAACAAAACAAATGCAAAATATTTAATATATAAACTGTATCCAGAGTTATAGTTAGATTATTTAAAGAAGAAGGTGAATGCAAATAAATAAAATTAAATGAATAAATAAATAAATAATGTAAATACTAGAACAAATTGTAGCAAACAAGAAAGCAACAACAACCTTTATTTCAAATGATTTAACTAACATAGAAATATACAAATATAAAAAATTTACATAGATTCATGCTACATATACATACAAACGTACATACTTATACTAGTATATATGTAAATGAGAACTTGAAAGCATATACATACATACATACAAACATGCGAGCATACATAGAATACCACAGTGTATTAGTGGAAGCTGCAGCCATGCCATGCAAATTTGGAATAGCAAATAAGTCATACATATACACACATATTTGCATATACATATACATACTAACAAATAATAAAGTAAAATTAGAAGAAAAAAATATACATATGCATACAAATAATATGGTTATAAACATACATACATACATTAGAATAACCAAATCAATGGAAAAGCAAAGCAAATATTCATACTCGTAAAAAATATAGTACATACATACATATAAATATACATATAAATAGTATGTTCAGCAATATATTGATTAAAAGTACCTTTAAAGCAAATTGAAAGCGAACAAACATTTCAAACCGATTTACTTCAACGCAGCTGCACTCTCACATTTCTCTCTCACTTTACGCCGCAACAACAGTTCGCCGTGCGCTGATCAACAACCACCACCACCCAATAGTTGTTATTGTATGTACTGTAATTCTCCAACTTTTCAACGTAACAATAACATTTACTTAACATGCGCGCGCATACATACAGACACAAGTGCTTGAGTAACCCACACTAATGTACACACACACATATATATCGTATACTATACATATATATATTTATGTATATACTGCATGCATACAACTAACAGCTATCAACTACATAAATGTGTATGTGTGAGTAATTAACTTAAAAAATATATACCGCCCTATACAAAAAAAAAAAAAACAACAACAAAAACATAAGCAAAGTAGGGTACAGCAACCTTTAGGTAGTATATCAATACAGCAGCAATTTAAGGAAAGCGTTAGGCACCCGTTACAAGCCCAAAGCTCAAGCGTCTATGGCATAAATGTCAAACTAAGTAGTCTTTGCTTTGCAAATTACCCACACAGCTAAGCGACATGCATATACAAACATACATACATACAAACATGCAAATGTACATATATACAGCCTTTGCCTATTATGCAAGCCATATCACTGTGCCCATATCTACTAAATACTTAACACTTCTAATTACGTAACTCAATTTGTATAGCAACGCGTTAACTTAAGTTTGAAAAAAAAAATACGAAATTAATTCATCAAATGCTTTCACTTATTTATTACCTGTCTGTATGTATTTGTTTGCTTTTTTCATTCATATCAATTTGTATGTCGAAAATGTATATTAAAATGCGAATATACCTAAGCTCATTCATAACATGCAAATATAGCCATGTATGTACATACAAATATGTAAATAATTTGATGTTGAATAAAATTGCATAAAAAGTATCAAAGCATAAAAAAATGAGATTAGCTAAATTTCACAGTCAAATTAGTTTTGACTGCAATTTAAATGCATTGCAAACAGAAAACACACACAATCATCAGCATCAGCATGAAGCGCGTATTAGTACACAAAACCTTAAAATCACCAAAATACTTCATTGCTGCTGTATGCAAATGTTAAGGGCTGCGGCATAGCCGCATTGCGCTTAGTTGATTGTGTACCAAAGATGTCTATTGTTAAGTGAGAAAAATTGAGCGGCATGAGTGTAAAGCTTAACTTGCGAGGAAATAGAAAAATAGAAATATGAAGCCAGCTTCACGGATCAAACAGGGTATGCAACTGTTGCCACGTAGGAAATTTTTCGTAATTTCGCAGTTAACACATGGACGCCCGGGAGAGAGATTTCTCGTTTTCATTAGACATTTCTTCGCGATTGGAACCGATATTTCTCTTTTCGGTGATAAGCATGGTTTAATAACAATAACAGTATACAATTCATTGATTGTTTTCGTTAGTAGCGGTATTTAGCGCGTTCGGCAGGCTATGGCAAACCTGCGAGTGCCATGAAAAACCCGCTCATAAAAAACCATTTGCCGTTCAAAGTTAGCTTAAAACTGTAGGTGCCTCCATTTGTGGAAGAACATCAAGGCGTACACCACGCATGGGGGGAGGAATCGACCAAACATCTTACAGAAGTGTATGTAATAATTATTTATTTATTTATTTATTTTTTTAATTTTATTCAGCGCGTTTTAGATCGTTATATAACACATAGGCTCAAAAGTACCGAGCCAAACAAAGAAAGCACGTTTTGTTGACGGTGCTGCATGCACCAAAAAATGCGTCGTTATCTTGCTCATGCGTCGTTACCGTGCTTGAACTGCAAGCGAGAGCGCGGAACGAACGACAAAGAGGCACAATCGGCCCCCACGTTCGGCAACGTTCGACATCTGGCTCTCTCCTACTTGAATGAGCATATAGGTATATGTATGTATTTGCGCATATGTACAGGTATATAAATTCTCATATTTGTATTTGCATATGTCTTCTTCCTGTGTGCATGGTAATGAACCATTTCTCTATTTAGAATAGGAGATCATAGGAAAAGTAGAAAATGAAAGGGGGTGTTTCGAGTGTAAAGAGTCTTGAAAAAGTCAAATCGATGATGGTGCCTCTTAGTGTTCTTGACTTATTAACGTCTGATGCCCAATCGAAATGGAACATATCTTTCATGAATTTGATATATGTTTCGTCATTTGCAACCATTCCATCAGTATTTTCTTATGACGTTGTCACGTTAAACTATCGTCAGTAAACCGACTTTACAGACAACCTCGTTTTTTTGTTCAAAATTAGCTTTATTCATCAACGTAATTTCCATAAAGAGCAAACAAATCATTCGCTCGACGCTCTAACATTTCAATACCACTTTTCTAGTGCAACTGAACTTTTGGCTCAAAATAGCGAATATCCTCAGTTGCAGCGATAACCTCTTCTATCGAGCGAAATTTCTTACCGGCGAGCATTTTTTTAAGGTCTGCGAACAGTCAATAGCCGGTGCGAGCCAAATCTGGCGAATGCGGTGGATGTGGGAGCAATTCGAAGTTCAATTCATGTAGTTCTGCCATTGTCTTGATTGACTTGTGACTTCTTGTTTTTTGGCCAACAGTGAGCAAAGGCGGCACCCACTTTGAACAGAGCTTTCTCATAGTCAAATGTCTATGCAACGTAAAGCCAACACGTTTTTTTGATACCTTTACGATGTCAGCTAACTGACACAACTTCACTTTTCGATCTTTCAAAACGATTTTGTGGATTTTTTTGATGTTTTCTGGTGAGAACGCCTCATTTGCACGGCCACTGCATTCTGCATCATTCGTGCCTCTACGACTACGTCAGTCGGTTTGAAGTCAGCAAACCATCGTTTTATTGTTGTTTCTGATAGAGTGGAGTCCGCATAACACTTTTCAAGTCATTGCTTCGCTTGCACGGTATTTTTCCCCATCAAGAAGCAGTGTAAAATTAAAACACGAAACTCTTTTGGCTCCAATGTTTTGAATATAAGAAAAGTAGCGTCACTCTTAGCAGAAAACTTACGAACTAGGGAATAGAAAATCATGAAATTTTAACAGCTGTGTTTTTAAGGTTAGTACTAACTGAAAAAGAGGCGAGTGCAATAAAACTAGTGGCATCTATGTGTGAGGCCCGAGACTTTTCAGTCCATGTGTTATTGTGATAAGAGGTATTTTGCAGACTTTTTCTTGAGTTTGGTGAAGGTTATGGGATTGGCAACAATTTCTGTGACAAGTAGGCTTGAGTACGAATAGAAAAAATAATAAGTAAACTGGTCGATTTATTAGAAAATTATGGTAAGTTGGTTTAATAGTCCAGGGATACCATCAAGCTTGAAAAAAGTGCATTTTTTCAAAAAGCAAATTTCCCAGCTGTAATGGGAAATCTTCAATTGCATTTCTGCTTAGGAAAAGCTGCGCGTCTGCCTCTCGAGTGCGGCTTGAAGCTTTACGTGTATGCAGCTGCTGCACAAAATCAAGGCGCAGCCACAACTAGTTACGTTTAGTACTACTAGTTACTAGTTACATTTAATACTACTAGCTACTAGTTACATTTAGTACTACTAGCTACTACAGGATGGGCCAAATAAGACCTACTATTAACGTATTGTAGTGTTTTTGGTGGTCTCGCGGTAGCAGTGCTTCCAAAATTTGAATTTGGATGGGTACATCTTAAAATCCAACTTTAAAAGTCTACGCAATGTCGTTCTGGAAATACCCAATTGGCTGGAACGACGGCGAGTTCAGACAGATGGATCATCTGCAAAACTCTGCCGCACAGTTTCCACGTTGTCTGCAGTGCGAATATACCTCGTCCAGCACAATCGGCCACTGAACCCATTCCTCAAAACGACCAACCAAACTCCTAATCATGAAAGCTGTGGGAGCTGATCTGGAATTAAAATATTGCCGATATTTACGCTGCGTTAAAACAATTCATCGTTGACAAGAATAGAAAAACTCGATAATTTTAACGCGTTGTGTTATACTGTAGGGTTCCATAATAAATTTCCAACAATTAAATTATAACCTACAAAAAGAGTAGAATAAATATGTCAAAAAATAAAAAAGTTATTTGTGCTTAACATTAGTAGGTCTTATTTGGCGCACCCTGTAGTTACTTTAAGTACTATTAGTTCCTAACTACTTTTAGTACTACTTGTTACTAGTCACTTTTAGTACTACTAGTTACCAGTTACCTTTAGGACTACTAATTACTAGTTACCTTTAGTACTATTAGTTACTAGTTACTTTTAGTTCTACTAGTTACTAGTGACTTTTAGTACTCCTAGTAACTAGTTACTTTTAGTGCTACTAGTTACTTTTGGTACTGTTAGCTACTATTTGCTTTTAGTACTACTAGTTACTAGTTACCTTTAGTACTACAAGTTACTAGTTAGTCCAGTTACTCTTCTTCGTTGTCAACAGTTGGCGTCATACCGTGCCTGATCCTTCACATTGATATGTATACGCATACATACAAAGAAAGTACACATACATTTACATTAATTCATGTACTTGAAATACTGTCTTGAACATACATACCTTCAAAAAGCAAAAACAAAAAAACAAAAATATTTAAAATCTAAGACATCACTGCCATGTTGCAAATAACTAATTATTAAAAATATTGTATCTACAAATTATTTTCGCTAAGCATGTATGTATGTACGTTTAGTAAATAAAATTCTGAATTTAATGAGTGCATTTAATTATTTTTTTTAGTACTTACGTAGTAATGCACACAAATATGTCACGGGTGTTGTTTTCTTTACTCGTTTTTTTTTATTTCTGCATATTTTAATACTTTTTCTGCTCAACTAACCCCTGTATTAGATGATGTAGTTGAAGCGGACAATTGGAATTTAGTTGTGCATTGAGCTACAGATAAAACATGCCATATCAATTAATTTAAATAAATATACAAATACATATAGAAGCGAAGCTAGCGAGAAAACCATGGCAGTAGCCATGGGATAGTTAAATTTGGTAGCCTGAAAAATAGGAGATAGTGAAATATGTAAAAGTAGTGAATGCGCATACAGCTGCTTACAGGTAGCATACGAGATATATGTAGGTATGATATTTGTGCATATGAGTGTAAAATGCTAATGATAGTGAGATACATGTGTATGTACGCACACATACATATGTACATATATGAGTTTTTAGTACATAGATATGTTAGGCGTTCATATGCGCTGTAATTGACATTGACTGGCACTGGCTATGAATAGAGCGTAGCGTAGCAGTTAGCTTTGTTTGCTTCGACAAGTTGCGTTCATATTTACTTTGAATACAAATATGCATACAAACTTATATATTAATGAACATATCCATACATACATATATGTATTGGAGAAGAGCTAAAAAAGTTCACCAGCATTTATTTAGAAAAGTATGTATTTCTGAAAAGCAAAAAACTAAACATAACCATAATCGAAGCATGTAAGCACACATTCTCACATATGCACACACACACAGGAGCACGCTGAAGATAATGCAAATAATAGAATAAATGTAATGAAGAACCATAATTAGTAAAGAGCTTGAAATATGTATGTAATTAGCAAAATATTATGTAGGTACAGAGAGCAACCATATCTCTCTCTCTCTCTCTCATTTTGAACGTAGCGGGATAGTTGTGCGCCTGCAAGTAGTTGGTATGTAAATCAGTTAGGCCTTACAAACTTTAAAGCTTACATACATACATAGAATTTTATGCAACTCGAGAGAGCGTACATACGCGCTCAATATATGCAACCGTATGCAAGTAGAAGAGCGTGGCCCGAGTGAAGCATTTCATGATATGCGTGTGTGTGTGTGTGCGTGTGATATCACACATGCACCTGACTATGGAAATTAACTTTTTGCATGAAAATCTCTAAGAACACAACACAAGACAACACGAGTTATGCCTTATTCTACTAAACTAAAAAATACAATACATTCATAATACAATAATAATATCTAATTCAACTCATGCCTACACACTTACCAATACTAGCAACTATCGTATGTTCCATCAACATGGAAATTTGCTTAGCTTAAGGAAATTATGCAAATACCAGCAAACACATACACACACACATATGCATGTATGTGCAACTCATTTGCTGTTAAAAATATCAAATAAAGTGAAGAAAATTAAAAAAAAAACTTAGATACATACGGAGTATTCAAACCATTTTACCCACTCATGCTTGGTATAGAAATACATACATACATACATACTTATGTAGGTGTGAGAGAAAAAAAATTGTTTTCTTTTTGTACACCTATTCCAGCCAAGTATGATAGGCTACTTCATAAAGCCTTATCCATTTAATGCTTTAACACACAAAATCAAGGCGTAACACATCCACCAATCCTATCAATAAACATTTTTCATAGCAACAAATAAGAAACTTTAAAGGCATTCATTGTTCATATACATGCACATACACATACACATACACATATGTAAGTATGTCACAACATAAAATGCTGAAGTATGTAGTAGTTATGTTAGTGCATAAATGCATGTGTATGTTGTTAGTTAAGAATGTATGTGTCTATCTACATACATATAGAAGGTAATTGTGGTAAGAAAAGCAATCTTAGGCGAAGACAATATACTTTTACAAAACAATACAATCCAACAAACATATTTATAGTTAAAGAAACACTTTATAAACTTTGCTAATTCACTTTCAAGCACACACACACACTCACACACCCACAGACACCTAGACACGTACACGTTAAAAAACCAACAAAAATTAAATGGAAAAATTCTACATATCCGTAGTTGTTTCACAATTATCCTACTATAATACATTACAAGCGCAGGCATTTCTCTTTGTTCTTTGTGTCTTTTCTCGCCAACTTCATTATGTCAAAGTGGGGCCGAGCAGCTCTCAGCAAGTTCTGTTAAAGAGCGTCTGCATTTGCCTACCATTCCCATCCATGTTATAATGCGGTATGTTAACATTAGTTCGGTTGTCTCAATCAGAGAGTTAACATTATTTCATGAGTTCTGTATAGTTAACATTTCTCTCTATTGGTCCAACAATTTCTGTAGGATTTTAACATTATTTTGTGAGTTCTGTATGATTAACATTTTTCTCAGTAGACAAGCCAACTACTGTGGAAATTTAACATTATTTATGAATCTGTATTCTCAATAGGCCAACATTATTTAACATTATTTTATGGGTTCTGTATATTTAACATTTTTCGCCATAGGCTAGCATTATTTAACATTATTTTATGAGTGCCGTATATTTAACATTTTTCTCAATAGGCTAATATTTTTTTATGAGTTCTGTATGATTAACATTTTGCTCAGTAGGCAAGCCAACTACTGTGGAAATTTAACACTATTTTATGAGTTCTGTACAATTAACATTTTTCTCAATAGGCTAATAACTTTTGGCAAAAAGTTAACGTCAACACTTAATAATTAGCATTTCTCTCGATGGGCTAAGCAATTTCTATAGATGTACTACATAAGCACGTGCAACAAGTGAAAATTCTTGTCGATATATCACACATACATACATACACATACTATAAATATTTGAATCTAATCTACTTGTTATCCCCGCCGTCGTGTTTCCCTTAATAAAAAGGCATAATGCAATAAGAAAAGGGGGCACTATTTTTTATTAGCTTTCTGTCATTTCACTTGAAATATAGACGAGTATGTAGATAAGTTTATTCACCTTCTCATTTCTTGGAAATTAAAAGCAAACATACAGTTGCACATATTTCATGCAGAAATTTGTAAATTTAATCCCATTTAAATTTGTACCGAAATTTAAGCCCATAAAACAATATTAAAGCAGTTAACTTTTTTGAAAGTATAATTAAAAAAATTTGTATTAAAGGGTGATAAGCGCAAATTGAAATATGTATTTAAAACAAAAAAAAAAAAATATGCAACAACAAATATATAAAACATTAAAATAGGCAAATTAAAGTAAATAATCAGCGTCACACATAAATATTTTTATGTCCGTTGTTGAATTATCCGTATGTATTTATTATATTAAAACAAATACAACAGCGATTATTAGGAAAATTGCAAAATTCGAAAATTGCATTGATTAAAGCGATGATAATAGAAAATAACTCAAATTTATTCAGACAAAAAGTTACAGTTATTGCAGAAAAATTATAAAATATTTATATATCAAAGCCAACTAGCATTAAATTCATAGTTAATTGATTTCAGTTTTCATTGATGCGTTTTTAAATAAAACTAACTAATTTTTTACCTCAGTCAAAATGGAAATCTGATAGTGAAAATAAAAAGTAAATAACCAAATGAAGCAAATTATAGAAGCAAAGTCACTACACAAAACAAAATTGAATTGTAGAAACTGGAACTGCGGAACTTGTGGCCGAGGTGGGGAATTTTTTGGCGGTGTACACAACTGTACATACATAACCAAAACAAAACACAAAGAAGAAAACAGAAAAAAACAAATAAAGGAAGAAACAAAACAAAGCAAAACTGCAAGAGAAGAAAACACAGACATGAATGCGAATGCAATAACCACGCATAAATAAATATACACATACATACATACATACATAGAAACTACAAAGAAATAAATATAAAGACAAAATTGAAAAAAGAAAAACACACAAAAACAAAAACAAAAACAAATACCAACAGAGAATACTCATGGTCAGTAAATTACATAATAATAATAATAAACTCTATTATATTTCATACTAAGAACAATAGAAAAATGCAGATTTAAGATTAAACAAGGAAAACAGCCGTTGGGGTGAACTTTAAATAAATACAAAAAATATAGCAGCAAATTTTTCTGTAAACAATTTTTTAACAAATTCGGTGATCTACGATATTAATAAATTACTATTATAAATATATATATACATATATATATATATATATAAAATTATAAATATGATATATAATATTAATAATATGAAATAAAATAATGTTTTTTAAGCAAACAAATGAAAAACCAAAAAATAAATAATTAAACAAATACTTATACATATATACAAAGTTAAGTAATGATAATTAAAGTAATATTAAAATATGTAATAGACAAAAATAAGAGACAAAAAAAAAAGCAAGTAAATAAAAGAAAGTAATAACTCAGCAGACACAGTGGACATAACATTTGCAACACCTAAATTACACTTCACAGTACACACACAGTTAGAAAATGAAATGTGAATTCAAATATTGTTATCAACCAGATATAACTGTAACACTAACAACCGGAACAACAGACAGTACCGACATGAAATTGATAATATAGAAGAATAACGAAATGATTATTTAACATGTTCATTATATATAAATGTCATTAAAATGTTCTTCAAAAACTGCCTACAAATAAAATATATTTAAAATGATATTTAACCAAATGCGTTTTAATTTACAAAACGGGCAAAAGGTTAATGTTAACGTGCATTGTTGCGCAAGCTCACTTTGGCAATCCATTTCGCATTTTCTCATCTCTCCGTTTTTAACACACTTTTATTAGGTCGGGTTGTATGTATGTATGTATGCATGTAACGGAATCTTTGAGCTTAATTTTCACTGGCTTCTAAACATCTGATCGACTTGAAATTTTGCACACCTATCAAGGACCGATGACAATGCAATAATTTGATAAAAGTTTTCCATTATCCTTATTGGGATTGCCAGGATTAATATTTTCTCTTTTTACCTGTGGGCAAAAAGTAAGGTGAATTTGAATCTTTGAATCTTTTTAACACACTTTTATTAGGTCGGGTTGTATGTATGTATGTATGTATGCATGTATGTATGTATGTATGTATGTATGTATGTATGTATGTAACGGAATCTTTGAGCTTAATTTTCACTGGCTTCTAAACATCTGATCGACTTGAAATTTTGCACACCTATCAAGAACCGATGACAATGCAATAATTTGATAAAAGTTTTCCATTATCCTTATTGGGATTGCCAGGATTAATATTTTCTGTTTTTACCTGTGGGCAAAAAGTAAGGTGAATTTGAATCTTTGAATCTTTTTTTAACACACTTTCATTAGGTCGGGTTGTATGTATGTATGTATGCATGTATGTATGTATGTATGTATGTATGTATGTAACGGAATCTTTGAGCTTAATTTTCACTGGCTTCTAAACATCTGATCGACTTGAAATTTTGCACACCTATCAAGGACCGATGACAATGCAATAATTTGATAAAAGTTTTCCATTATCCTTATTAGGATTGCCAGGATTAATATTTTCTTTTTTTACCTGTGGGCAAAAAGTAAGGTGAATTTGGTTGTAAAATGAAAAATCTTTTTTTAACACACTTTTATTAGGTCGGGTTGTATGTATGTAAGTATGTATGTATGTATGTATGTATGTAACGGAATCTTTGAGCTTAATTTTCACTGGCTTCTAAACATCTGATCGACTTGAAATTTTGCACACCTATCAAGGACCGATGACAATGCAATAATTTGATAAAAGTTTTCCATTATCCTTATTGGGATTGCCAGCATTAATATTTTCTGTTTTTACCTGTGGGCAAAAAGTAAGGTGAATTTAAATCTTTGAATCTTTTTTAACACACTTTTATTAGGTCGGGTTGTATGTATGTATGTATGTATGTATGTATGCATGTATGTATGTATGTATGTTTGTATGTATGTAACGGAATCTTTGAGCTTAATTTTCACTGGCTTCTAAACATCTGATCGACTTGAAATTTTGCACACCTATCAAGGACCGATGACAATGCAATAATTTGATAAAAGTTTTCCATTATCCTTATTGGGATTGCCGGGATTAATATTTTCTGTTTTTACCTGTGGGCAAAAAGTAAGGTGAATTTGAATCTTTGAATCTTTTTTTGACACACTTTCATTAGGTCGGGTTGTATATATGTATGTATGTATGTATGTATGTATGTATGTAACGGAATCTTTGAGCTTAATTTTCACTGGCTTCTAAACATCTGATCTACTTGAAATTTTGCACACCTATCAAGGACCGATGACAATGCAATAATTTGATAAAAGTTTTCCATTATCCTTATTGGGATTGCCAGGATTAATATTTTCTGTTTTTACCTGTGAGCAAAAAGTAAGGTGAATTTGAATCTTTGAATCTTTTTAACACACTTTTATTAGGTCGGTTTGTATGTATGTATGTATGTATGTATGTATGTATGTATGTATGTATGCATGTAACGGAATCTTTGAGCGTAATTTTCACTGGCTTCTAAAAATCTGATCGACTTGAAATTTTGCACACCTATCAAGGACCGATGACAATGCAATAATTTGATAAAAGTTTTCCATTATCCTTATTAGGATTGCCAGGATTAATATTTTCTGTTTTTACCTGTGGGCAAAAAGTAAGGTGAATTTGGTTGTAAAATGAAAAATCTTTTTTTATTCTTGTAAATCAGTTTCTCCGGCTCCCTCCACGAAATAAGTTCTTCATCCCGATTACTTCTTTATCACGGCCGATAACTGCATAGCTTTAGACTCACAGTCGATAAGAAAGGAATTAAATATAACACGAATATATCGAATCATTTATTCACTGACTGCAATGATAACAATAATTTTCATTCATAATAAACAAAAAATAGTTTAAAGAACTAAAAAACACGCTTTTTTGCTAATCGGACTAAAAAGTAGAAAATAAAAAATAGTTTAAAAAACTAAAAAACACGCTTTTATTGATAATCGAACTAAAAAGTAGAAAATAAATTTTAATGACAAAGAGACCTATAATGAAGTAATAGCAAATCGAACGATCAGTCATAGTCAACTACCTCAGAACAGAATTATAACAAAAATTAAGATACAAATAGAGTAATTCAAATTAGAGTTAAAAGCGTGGGATGCATTTTGCTTCACTTTCATAACCCTCTGTACATAGGTAGTTGCCAATAGAATGATTGTAATATTTACTATATCAAGCATCCCACGCTTTTAAGAAATTTTCAATAAGAAGAAATTTTCAATAACAAGCTCTGATTTGTGCAATTTTTCCAAGTTTTTTTCAATGTGATGCAATTTTTTGACCACTATTCTCCAATGGGCACCACAAATACATACATATTTTTAAGCTCCAATAAAATGTGATCGAAATAAGCTGTTTTTCATATTCATACATTGAAAACTCTAAAAGTTACGATTTTTTTTTTTTAAGTTTTTTTTCCACATTTTTAAAAATCCAGCTGAACCGAGACTGCGAGAAAATACTACATGACCGATAGTGCTTTACTGCTCGTTGTGACTAATTTGGAAAGACAGCAATAAGTTTACAAAACTATGAGTACATCTATCATATCAAAAGTCATTATAATCCAAGCTTACCTAAACCAAACTGACCAACCAAATCATGCATGACACAGCAGAACCGTTTGCAATTGGCTGGTAAGCATGTACAATTTAATGAGTGTGAACAATCATCACTCTTGAATGATCAATTCCTATTAAAACTTAGCATAAGTGCATCTAACCTTAACTAAGTGTATTAAGTAAACATATCGCACCCTAAATACAAAAGGGTCACAACTCAAAATGTACTTCTGCTCAAATATGAACGAGACGTTATCAATAAAACGGTCCGCGGATGACATATGGCAAAAATAAATTTTTTGTTTTTTGGTAGGACTGTTATAAGCTTACATGGCAAATTTCAGCGTGATATGTCACATAGTTTGTTTTCTGTGCTACTGTAAACAAGTCAAGCTCGAGTGTGGAAAATTTTGAGTTGTGCCCCTTTTGTATTTAGGGTGCGATATGTAAATCAGAATGTGTGATAAGCGTAATCATTTTTGTTACATCTGCGGAATGTTTGTCGACAAAAAGCATCGCTTGGAATTCGCAAAAAGTAAGGCCGTGGTTGAAGGATATAACTTTCTTTTTGAATGTCAGTGATTTGAACCTGAATATGTTTGTTCAATGTGCACTACTACAATTAAAAAATGGAGATAGGAAAAACGCGACACGCGTCTTTTACCGATAACGATTCCGATGGTTTGGCATTATCAGAAGATCCACAAGCAGGAATATTACTACTTTTGTCAGACTAACATCACAGGTCATCACTACAAAACTCGTGACCGTTGTATGTATGCGAATGTTATAACTGTCTCCAAACCAGTCTTACGAAAAATCCAAGATGAGCAAATTTCAACAAAGAAGACAGAAGATTCATCAGAATCCAGTGACGGAAATTTAAATGCACATAATGTAGATAGACCTTATATTCCAATTGGAGCAACTTTAAATGTACGTCATTTAGTATCAAATGAAGACTATCGTGATGTTGTACGAGTGTTTCATTTTTTAACAGTATTTTATGTTCAAATTTGCCACTCTTGTATTACATGGAAAAAACTCAGCTCAGATTGCGTTAGATTCGTTCAGGTTAATGAAATTTGGTTAGGTTGATTTTAGTTACGAATTTCCTGTAAGGTTATGTTATTTTGTCATATGCTAGGTAAAGATACGTTACGTTTATTTGTAGATGTTTTGAATCGAGTACACATAGAAGTACAATGTAATCGGTTCAATTGTGTTACGTGGGACTCTATTCAGTGAAGTGAGATTAGGATAATTTATTCAAGGTTACTTCGAGTTTGGATAGGTTGGCATTGCAAACTAATCAAAATTATTTCCTTTTGCAATGCAGAAAAGCAGCAATGTCTCACACTATGTACGGTTGGATTGATTTCGATAACATTAGGTTAGGTGAGGTTTAGTTAGGTAATACCACGTCCGGGTAAGTCAGAAAATTGCAGAAGTAAGTCAGCAAATTGCGTTACTTTTTGCATTATTTTTTTTTGGCGTTATAACATTCTTCTACGGTCTCTGTTCAGCACGAGAATGTTCTGTTTTTATTTTATTTCTACAAAAACGTTCTTCACTAGGAGGAGGAGTTCGGCCAAACACCTAACAGAAGTGTAAGCGCCAATTATTTATTTTTTTATTTATAATGTTTGCTAGCTTCGGAATGGACACAGGTATGAGTAAATATACTTAATTATACAACGGAGAACCGCTTTAAATTTGCAAATATTTGCAAATATGAAAGTAGTGAACAAAACTTTCAGTTTACTAATTTTTTTGTTTTACAAAAAAATCCGTTACTTCTACACATTCGGAATAGACACAGGCATAAGACTTTCTACTAATAAATAAACCTTTCATTTCAATATTATCGACAACATCTCGTTAAACTCGCAAAAATTGAAAAAATTTACTATAATTTAAGTTTTGTCTTGAAAAATCAGTGGTTATTTTTGCTTAGCGTGAAAAATTGCCCACATACATCAGAAGGACTAACATTTACCTCAACAAAACTGTTTCAAGATTAGAAATCGGATAAAATACAGACGAGCTGCGAATTTTTAAGTGTCGGAAAACACCTAAAATCGGTTTTTTAACGATAAATAAAAAATTTGAGGGTGTGAAAAATTTTTTGAACACGGTTCCGCATCGTTCTCGGCTAGATCTACAGTGCTCATCAAGTCGCTTCAAAAGTTCTGATTCACTGTATCACCGTGTTATGCATCCCAATTGAAAATTAGAGACTTTTAAATATACAATATTATTTTAATTTTTATTTTTTATCTAATTGCTATGGACAAATCGGCTGAAAATTAACATATGAAGTGTAGAAAATTAACTTTGTATTCAAATTATGGCTTTCTTACCATTTTTTTAACGCCACTAGCCTTTTCTAACCTTTTGTTGAGTCAATTTAATTTTTTATATGATAATCTGGTCACACTGTTTTTACTGCGGCCATATCACAAAGTTAACCGCTGCTTGAACGGTTTTAACTATTTGCAGTTTTAATATAGTTTTTCTCTCAAATTCAACAATAAAAACGATTTCACTATGAAGGTTTTTTAATTTGGTGCAACACATGCCATTTAAAACCAACTTTTATATCGCGCAAGTAACTTTTCTCTGTAACCGCAAATATTTCTTGCCCAACTCTTTTCCGCTTCCTGGCGAGTAGTGCATTGCAACAGTAATGCCCTATTCGAGGGAAATTTTGCAACAAAAATTATTAAACAAAAAAAAGGCATTTTAACGTTTCAAGGGATTTTCTTGAAACGCAATTATCGATGCGCAATAGATCAAAATGCAACTAAGATTAATTGGTCGTCTTCTAAGACCTTTCCACCAAAGACAGATTTTGGGTTTAAAATGAATTTGAGTTTTGATGTTTATATAGAATTTGACAAGTGTTTGCGCTGGTGTTTGCGCTTGAACGCACTAGCAGCAGCAACCCCAAAAGTAAGCTGCGGCGGAAACGTCACCTCGGGTTTATGCAATGCAATGGAAAATGCGTATTAGCTGTCGAAAAGGTGGGAAATTGAGAAACGAATTCTTGACGTCTTGACAGTTATAAAAAGCCAATTCACTTTTAAGTTACCGCCTTTCATTTCGTTTCGAAAAATTATTCGCGCTGACTTCAATATGATTCGGCTTATATTTGATTATAGTATTTTAATAACACCTAAAAAAATCTCCAAATTCAAGCAGATTTCTCCGAATGTCGCGCTCCGTTATGATTAGGTTTTTTCTTCTTTCACGAAATAAAACGAAACGTCCACGTTTGTGATGGAGCTGTATTCGAATTTTTACAAAGTTCTTCTTTGTCATATAATTTCAACTTTGACTTTTGATGACATTTTGGAAGAATTGTAATTATCAGATTCAAATGAGACTTTCGATTGGTCTGAAAGCAGTACAATTAATCTCCTTGAAATAAAAAAAATATATATGTACATATTATTTGGTTACATATTATTTGGTTATTTACTGGTTATGTTATGTTATTTGTTGCTACTGAAAAATGTGCTTGAACTCTTTGGGAATTTGCGTGATTTTTCTTACGATGAGCATAATTGAGTTATTTCCCGATTTTTGTGGGAAATTCATCGGGTGAGGCTGGCATCATTGTATTGCATTGCTAATAAAAGTGCTGCCAAACTTCGGAGAACGCAGAAGCGCCACCTGCTGGCAACGTTGTACGTTTCTTATTTACCGCTCAAACGCGAATACATCTCTGCATCTTGGACCAATTGTCATCGTTTGACATTCTCCCAATTGGAAGAATGCATATTTTTCGCTTTTGTTCGCCACTTTCAGCAAATTTCTCAATTTATGTGTGTGTTGTGTGGAAAATCGACATCGGATGCAAAATTTTTCGAAGCGATTTTCATACGAATTTCGTGGCTGCTGTGAAATACTCCATAAGTCGATAAGTGTTTTAAAAAGCTAATAAGAAAAGTGGTGTGACGGGCATAAAACATTTGAATTGGTTTAATTTAAACTGAGCACACAGCTCTAGTGATTGGGAATTTTTGAGAATTTGCATCTTCCTCTGAACTTTAGCATAGTTACATATTTAAAGACACAAAAAAAAAACACCAAGAAAGAGCAGTAATAATAGTTGTTGAAGCGGTGGAGCAGCTGAAGCAGCACCAGCCGCAAAGGCAGGACCGACTTTTATATAAACGGCAGCGATCAAGGATTATGGATCACAAGAAATCTCCAGTAAGAAGACAGAAGCGACAATCGAAAGCGATCGAGGAAAATTTCTGGGACTGCAGCGTCTGTACGTACAGAAATACAGCTGAGGCATTTAAATGCCGAATGTGCGACGTGCGGAAAGGTGAGTGACCCCTATACGAGGAGTAGTACGAACCTTACATATTCATGTGTACATAAACCCCAACGTACATACATACATATGTGTGCATCATATACCGTCAAAGTGATTCCCAACGGAGCAGCAGCCATCATCACATGTGCCAACGGCACAATTTGTCTAATAATACCCACACACTTTCCACTTTCCCGATTTTGCCAGTTCTAGAAATAAAGCACAGTTAATATTTGTGCAAGCTACTTAAGGCTAATGTGTGAGCATATTCACCAATGTTTGGACAATCGTAAAACACATGACGACAAGTTACTACTATTTAGCTCATGCATTATAATTTAAGGTAGGAACGAGCGGTGCACAACAAAGCTTTGTAATGGGGCTGAGGCCAAACGCTGCGTTGGCAGCAATAGCGCAATTGGAACAGTGACAAGCGGTGGCAAGAAATAAAATACATTGAGCAGCTTTTATGGCTGTATGGGAATGAGGTTGTGTACACGTAAATCAACTGGGTCGACTGCGCTGTTGCTTAACGCCGGCGCGTTACTTTGGAATATATATAACAAAAGTGATAGCATCAAGGGAGTGGTGGGGCGGCGTTAAGTGGTGTAGAATTGGGCTGAGTGTGCATTATCTACAATTGGCGTCACATTGCATTACTGCCGCTGTTGCGGTCTAATCTATTGCCCATACACGAATGATTATGTTGCCGTATTATAACTGCGAAGTACATACATATACATACATTAAAATGTTGAAATTTTCTCACTTGCGACTTGTACTTTTATTGCATTCCTATTATTTTCTTATTTCACTTTTAAACGTGCATATGTATGTATGTCGGTATATTGTTTTGTATGTGTTTGGTGTTGCTGTCAACTAAAGCTATCATTTGCATATCTTCTTTGGTTAGCTATTCTGCTTCATCATTTCTGCCAAGTTTATTTTTTCTTTCTTGCGAGAGCGCTTGGGGCTCTTTGGTGCTATTGTTGGTAGAGTTGATGCCGCTCCAAAAGAGGGAGATAAGCCAACAGTGGGAAAACAGTTGCACCGGAGCATAAGATAAAAGGGAATCGCAGCAAAAATATGGATTTTAAGGCTGAACTGTATGATGGCCTTCTCAAAGGCATACTGAGGCCATTATTACGATTTCCTTAATGCCACTATTTGCTTGTTTTTATTATTCGGGTTTCTGATAGCTCAGGTATATGAGAGACTTAGCCTAAACGGTTCATGTAAATGACGTTTTTTTGTTTTTGTTTGTTAAGTTTTTGACAATCGCATTGAAATTCACTTGAAAGTAAATACTTTCTATGGAAATAGTCATGGAAATAGTATCGTAACATATTGTGTAATATTTATTTAAAAAAAAAATTCATTAAATAGGCACCTTACGTTTAGACTACGCACTAATTAATAGCAACACAAACTGTATAAACTTTGTTCCCGTGGCATACTGAACTTGACATTTTTTTAATTCATAGCAAACAAAGTGGTTACATCGAGCAACTCCAACATAAATATATACGTTGACAGTCAAGCGGCAATAAACTCCTATGAAATTTCATCTAAAAACGTTCTTAGGAGCAGGGAAGCCATAGAGAGACCAGCCGCAGACAGACGGTTACACATCTATTGGGTACCCGGACATAAGGGCATTGCAGAAAATGAAATTATAGATGATACGCTGTTTACATATAATTCGAACAAGAAAATGGTATACTGAAGCCTTTAAATACGGTATACAATAACATCGGACCACCATCGTTTCCACGACAGTCGGATCTACGTTACGAGGATCCGGATTTATATCCGGCCAAGGACTGTCACTCCAGCAGGATTCCCCGTGTATAAGTATGCGGAATGTTTATGCTGCTTCAACAACAACATCGGACCACCGGATAGACAGAAGGTGGAATAATCTAGCCACTTGCAAAACCACGAAAATCATGTGTAAACAGAATGCAGATAAATATGCCAGATTCGCCTTGTCTAGAAAGGAAAACAGAACTATCGTAGGTATACTGACAAACCACAATTTGTTAGCGGCACACGCATACAAGCTGGGAAGTGCAAACAACGATAGCTGCAGGTTTTGCAATGAGCTAGAAGAGAGGGAAGCTCTTGAACACCTTCTATGTTCCTGCCTCGCATGAGCTAGAACCCAAATGAAGTGCTTGGGAGCTCTACAATATGAGAGGTTAGAATGTCTCTCGAGATTAAAGCTTCAAAGCTTACTTAGATTCGCAAAAGACGCAGGCTTATTACAAGAAGTCTACTATAAGGAAACGTAAGAGTCAAGCTTCATCTGGTACCACTAAGAACCAATAGGTCTATGTGATAGCTTTTAGCCAGCCAGATCAACTTAGACTATCCTAACCTAAATAAATTGATCCAATTGATAGCCAAATGAATAACGATTTCAAATTGTGATATGTGTACTTCGTTGCCATTGGCTGCTCGGTCGGTCATACAGGATAAGAAGCATTTCAAATTAACTTTTCTAAAATCACGTTTTGTGGAGGATTATTCCTCGGCAAACAGCTGGAATTTATTACTTTGAAACGTATATGCTTTGTAGCATTAAAATTAGTGCGCTTCTGGTTAATTATAAATCAGGAACAATAAAAAAAAATTGCAGCATACACTTCTGTTAGGTGTTTGGCCGAGGGTTGCGTCTTGATGTTGCTCCACAAAAAAGTTTAAAGTCAACTCTTAGCGTCAAATGGTTTTTATGAGGAGCTTTTGCATGGCACTCGGAGGTTTGCCATTGCCTGCCGAGGGGGCTGCAATTAGAAACAAATTTTTCTATTGTTTGATGTTCATGCATGGAGATTCGAACCTACGCACTCCCGAATGGTAGTCACGCACCTACCCATTCAGCTATGGCGGCCGCTAGATAAGATATGTCCACTCCGTCGCAGAATAAATTGTCGTAGAAGGGCGTTGAATGGATTTTTGGTTGTTGCTGTTGTTGTAGCAGCATAAATATTCCTTTTGTTTGTACGGAAATGCTGCTGAGGTGACAGCCCTTGGCCGGGTATAAATCGCAGTCGTTCCAGTTACGTGGAGGGAGACGCTTGTGAGAGGTTGATGCAGGTATATCAAGCGGATCCTACGCCAAATACTAAAATATATAACGCCGAACACATTCACCTTCACTTGCCTGCCGATGTCAACCCCTGACGCCCAATGATTTCCTACTGAATGAAGCTAAACTTCAATTTCTAATGTCTGGAGAAGCCATGCGTCTTGCGACAAGAGTGGCACTTTTTTCGTCAACTAAGAAATCATATTTGAAAGCGACGGATAGCGGAGTATCTCTCCAGAATGACCCGCCGAGAGAATTGTGCCATAGAAGGAAACCATTGCAGATTGGTGATCCGCGTCTTGTACGGCTTGGTGCATTATACAAATTAATTTAGGATTAACCGTAGATTGCATCCATAGATTGGAATCCAGATTCATACAAGATTGAGCCATCTCAGGCCCGTGACGCCGACACAGAAAATAATCAAAGGAACATAAGAGCGCGTGACGTTGGGTTTTGGTAGCATTGATGAGAAAAAATATATTTTGATCACAAATTTGGGCAGATTTTAGGTAGGCAAGTAGGTGAAATGGTTGAAGTACCATTTTAGACACTCCCCAAATAGCACTAAAGCGCCGTTTTGACACCATTGTGAGACCTCAAAAAGGCAGATATCAACACCCAGCCAGAGACTTTGATTTAACGGAGAAGATTAATGAGATTTATGTTGGCGCTCTGTCCCAGGCTGTCGAAGAAAGAAGCACTCAGTGACCTTAATGTCTAGCTGACAAGCGCGGACATTTACAGGAAAAATACTCAACAGTCTCCTTCTATAAAAGCTCCCCACAACTTCTGCAATGGAGATTAACTGGAAGACCTTCTTTTTTCGCATGTGTGCCAATTGTCCAGTGGCCGGTAAACACAGCTACAAGTTTTGGAATTGAACTTTCTGAGTTCTCCGTCTATTGCAATGAGGTCACTGTGACAGATTTTATTTGGTTCAAATAGTTCTTTCCTTTCTTTTTAACCGTTCAGAAGCACGTTTCTGTAAGAAATCGACAAAATGGCAGATCGATTCGATCCACGCGGCTCGATAGGTCGAAAAAAGTGGTCGTAAGATTGGTCGACAAAATGCGGAACAGTGAGAGAAATGGAATGCAAACTGATAGGGAATGTGTGGAATTGAAACAAACATTTTATTTGGCAATATTGAAAACAGCAAGCATGAAAACCAAATTGTGTATACAGAAATTTTAGTGTTGATAAAAATCTATTAATTTTTTTTTTTATTTTTTTTTTTTAATAATTTTTTTTTAATAATTTTTTTTATGGATTTCCTTGTGGGGGAAGATTGAGCCGCCAATGACAAGCTGAAACGTCTGGTGCCAGCACCCACCGACGCAAACGCAAGGGCCTGTCAGCTGTTACGATGAAACTAATGAGGGCCCCATGTCACTCCAGCAGAATAACCCGCACATGTATGGGGAACATTTATACTGCTACAACAACAGCAACAACTACTTCATTCAAAAATGTTGATAAGGTCAGTCAGCGAAGAGGCACTGGAAATATTTCTTTAAAAAACCACTTTTGTAATTAATTATTGTACAGATTTTCAAAACATTTTATAATTTAATTGAACAACCTACTTGGTTGTTGTTGTTGTAGCAGCAAAAACATTTCCCATACATGTACGGGCAGTGCAGCTGGAGCGACAGTTCTTGGCCGGATATAAATCCGGGTCGTTCCGGTAACGTAGAACCGACTGTCCCCCCGTCTTCTATAACTTGGTAGCTTATTGCAGTAAATTTTAGGCTCATGCAAAGCAAGAATTTAGCAAAAAAGTTGAACGAGTGCAGACTAAAGAATCTGTGTTTTTAAATCCGTAGTGGGATATGGGGAAATCATCAACAACCTCTGAGTTAAACTAAGAAGCCAAAGGTAAAGTTTCATAGATTACAAAACGCAGGTGGCAGCGAGATGTATAGTATTGTCACCACCTGAAGGCCAAGTGAGAATGTTGACCGACAATAGGCCTCCACTTTTCGCCAAACATAAGAGGGTGAGCAAGTGGCGAATAGATGGAACAACTGGTATAAATGAACATATCTTGGCAACGCTGAACAGTTATTTGTGAAAATAGTGGATTATTGTGAGTGAGTTATAACTGACCTGCTCGATAACTTGCATGCAAGTCTTTCGTCGAGTTAGTCGAGCTGAAACGTAGCGTATAGAAGAGGCCTAATGTTTCATTTCATTTGGTTATGGAAACCCTTTCTTATCGAGTATTCGTACAGAAATGGAATGGAACACGTCCTTGACTATCACAAGTGTCGATCAGTTTAGCACATGTTATTTACAAAAACACACACAAAGTGAGAGTAGTGGCATCAGTGCAACGACAAATCAACTATTTCCAACGCAAACTTGAACAATAAAAGTTACAGAGACGCGCTACATAACAAACGCACAAAGACACTGTAAAATTTCGTTTCGAAAATACGCAATTACTGTGAAATTAAATGTGAAACTATTACAAGAGTGATTTTATTAAATTGTCGTAATCTTTATTGCAGGAACTTCCACACGCAAGCCACGCCTGAATTCAGCACTCGTCGCCCAACAAGCTGCCACCTTGCCGGGAGCATCAGGGACCATGCCCAACGGAACCAAATCTGCATCGGGTTCGCGGCACAGCGCCGGACACGAAAAGAATAAGCACAAAAAGTACCCAGCCCGTTTGAAGAACGTGGACCGCTCGACGGCACAAACGCGTGAAGTCACCGTCAATTCGGTGACAGTGTTCATTACCGAATATAAACCCAAGCCAGTGGGCAGTCGACGTGAGTCCAGTGAGCAGAGTTTTAGCGAAAGCAATGATTCGCGGAGTTAAATTCACTTAGCTATCACCGAGAATAGGCAACAATTGAATTCAAATAGCAAAAAAGATATTATCATCGTATTTTATTAGATAAGTTTATAAGAGAATTGACACTGTAACTAGGCAAAAAACACGATTTTAGCTAACCAAGGCCACGACGAATATATAAAATGTAATATTTGCATTTGCGAGTAGTTTTTTGTAAACGCGTTTGTTTGCATATGACTGTTGCTGGGCACAACCGCAACCACTACTATTGGAACGTGCCGTCAAGTCGGAGTATTGCATTATTTGTTGGAACATTTTTG
Source organism: Anastrepha fraterculus (assembly GCA_037575425.1). Taxonomy (NCBI): domain Eukaryota; kingdom Metazoa; phylum Arthropoda; class Insecta; order Diptera; family Tephritidae; genus Anastrepha; species Anastrepha fraterculus. Next base: position 343,131 of record JAYXIM010030390.1, read on the forward strand.
TACATCAACGAATTTGAGTTTTGGTATTGAAGCATATGAAAACAAAAAGAACAACAAACAAAACAATTATGATGTGGCACGGACTCAGAAAAGGGGACTTGTGCTCCTCCTAAAAAGTGCATCAAATATAAACTGTGCTGCAACACTGCCTTCAGTTCACGGACTAGATGTAATAGCCAGGGCATTTCACTTAGAAACAACTTTAAATGGCATAGAAAATAGTAAAGTAGCAAATAAGTACACCGAACAAAAACCGTAAATGATAAAAATGATAACCTTAAACAAACGCATCTTAAACATAAAAAAGTAAAAAAAGAGAAAAAAAAATAAAAGTGACCAGCAGCAACACCCGAAACAATAAACGGCTCATAACTGGCAAATCCCTATGACCACGCCGCAGCACTCCGCATACGAATGAACAGCATCCAACCTATTATATGTTTGAGGTTTCACGTGTTAAGCATGAAATATTTTATTGGAACTCAGCTAACATATTTTGTTAGTACTATTTTTATGTAACTTAATGGCTTATCGTAAAGTTATACAAACATTAACAGAAAAAAAAAAAAAAACGAAAAAACTTCCTGTAAGAGAAAACATTTATTCCACATACTTTAGTTTATTTTGTATTTAGTTCATAAGTGTATAAAATGTTTCTGTAAATTTCTTGTACAAGTACAACAACTATCAATTATTGTATTTAATATTAAGTTGTTAAAGCAAAACTAAATAGTTATCATAGTCCCTGTGCATATTTGTAAAGCTATTGTAAATAATGTAAGCGTATTTTAGTTTTATTCTACATGAAGTCGACCAAGTCCTGATTGGTGTTGAAAATGTAAACTCATTTAACTACTTACAAATGTGCAAAAAGCTGAGAAAATTCAGTACTTGTTGTTGTAGGAAACATTTTTTTTAAACGCGTGCAATTGAACGCTTCGAAGTATACAAAAATTGCCATGACTTTCGAATCTACGAAACGGCTAATGACTGTTACTTCAGCAGCATTACCCAAAAACTTTTCGGTAAAACCAACAAAACAACAAAAATTACATAGAAAAATAATCAGCAAAAATGGCATTGCAAAATAATGAACAAAACTATGTTTAATTTGAATGAAATTTTTTTATTTGAAACTCAAACATTTAGTTAAAAATAATCAGCATAAATATTTTCGAATATGAAAGAGTACCAAAAATATTTTTGAATATGAATGAAGGTTTTTTATTTGAAATTAAAATATTTACTCAAAAATAATCAGCTAAAAAATATTTTTATTTGAAATTGAAGCATTTACTCAAAAATAATCAGCTAAAAAATATTTTTATTTGAAATCCAATAATAAAAAATAATCAGCAAAAAAATTGTTTACACAAATGAAATTTTTTTTATTTGATATTCAAACATTTAATTAAAAATAATCAGCAAAAATATTTCTGCATATGAATGAATATTTTTTTTTCGAAATTAAAACATTTAATGAAAAATAATCAGCTAAAAAATATTTTTATTTGCAATTCAAGCATTTAATTAAAAGTAATCAGCAAATTGTTTTTATTATGATTGAAATTCCTACATTTAATTAAACAAAATAATCAGCAAAAATTTTTTTATATAAATGAAATTCTTTTATTTGAAATTAAAATATTTAATTAAAAATAATCAGTTACAATATTTTTGAATATCAATAAATTTTTTTTATTTGAAATTCAAACATTTAATTAAAAGTAATCAGTAAAAATATTTTTTAACTTGATTGAAATTTTTTTTATTTGAAACTCAAAAAAACTTTTTATATGAATGAAATTTTTTATTTGATATTCCCACACTTAATTAAAAATTATCAGGAGTAAGATTTTTATATGAATGAATTTTTTTTTATTTGAATTTCAAACATTTAGTGAAAAAAAATCGGCAAAATTTTTTTTTTTTAATTTGAATGAAATTTTTTGTTTGAATTTCAAACATTAATTAAAAGTAATCGCAAAAATATTTTTTGAATGTTTTTGTTTTATTTGAAATTCAAATATTTAATTAAAGGGGTATTCTGGTCTAGGCGCCTTAATATTAGGTATTTTTAAAACTAAGATAAAAAAAATGAAAAACATTTTTACTATCCATTTTTTTATGGTTTTTATTAATATTGGAAAAGTATAAAAAATGAATAAAAAAATCGTGGAATCACAGGCCGGTGGAGTGGGGGCTACATAAAAGACGGTGTTCCATGGCTGACATGATTCCAACCCTTGCACTGATCTAACACAAATAAATTTAAAAAAATTTTCATTAGTTAGGACGTCGCTAACGGATTACGCCAAATCAAAGAAAAAAAAATCACAAAATGGCGTCAACCTAAAAAAAAATGTTTTTTAACCTCTTTTTACGTTTTCAAATTTTTTAAAAATACTTCAAACTTAAATTTTTGAAAATCCGGGGTAGGCGCGATAGACAGATGTATTATAAAAATTTTTTATCAACTTTTAAAGCGATCGGTCAAGTAGAACTTGATATATCATGACGACCATCTCAAAAAAGTAGTTTTGAGAAAATCGCGTTTGAAATTTGAGCAACAATTCCAATAGAATAACTTAGAATAGAATAAATAAAGGGTGTGTGGGATACACAAAATTTTCTGGAAAGAACGAGTCATAAATAATAAAAAAAGATTTCTGGAAAGAACGAGTCCTCAAGTCGTTCGCGCTAACATCTGCCGTTCATTGTGCGATTCGCTCGACTCGGCCGGCTTAGACGTCACGTCACAAATCCGCTGTATCTCCGAAAATAATTCGAATTTTGAAAAATCTATTGAAGGGCATATTTTTGAAGGTCTAAACTTTGAAAATATGCAAAAGAAAAAAAAATCGATTTTTTCAAATTTCTAGGACAGAATACCTCCTTAAAAATAATCAGCAAAAATATTTTTGCATATGAATGAAATTTTTTTGAAAATTAATTAAATTCTTTCGAAGTTACCTCTATGACTTTAACGCCGTGTAAACTATTTTTTATATACAACTTTATACAAATCAGTAGTAAAAACTGCCCTAGTGGGTATTTAGTGGCTTTCTCATAAAACGCAAATGCTATTTTCAGTTTTTCAAAATTCCTACGTAAGCGTTCCTGCTGTTAAATGCTGAACGGGCAAGCGTACATATAAAGCAAGTTTCATACAAAATAGCAAAATAATTTTCTTTTAACAAAAAAGACTGATTATTCATATGAAATACAGATGAGAATGTTTAAGTTTTCGTTTTAAGGCATTGTTATATAATCTAATTGAATACGTCGATGCGTTATTTACTTTCAAATGAAATTTTACATCTCTTATAATAATAATTGAATTCGAAAATTATAAAAAAAATATTCAATTTAAGAAATTTGTATTGTATTAAGATAATTAGTATTATTATTTTGTTACAGTAAGCGAAAATCTGTATAGAAGTGCGGTTGCAGTCATGAAAATACGGACACCAGAGATATTGACATTTTACGCTGGTAAATGAAAAATTTTGTAGAATTTTTTTGTTTTTTTTTTTGGTAAATAATCTTGCGAAATAGCCTATTAAGGGGGAGCCTGGTTTATGAGGTCTAAAAATTGCATCTCTTTGCGATTTTTTTTTTAAGGAAAAAATTAATTTAGCACTGCAAAGTTTTTTCTATCTTTTAATGAACATTTAAAAAGCATAAAAAATTTTTGTACTGGTTAAAATAAGTTGAAAAAAATGTTTAACATAGAAATTAGTAGAGCGCTGCAACGCTGGAGTTTCCAACTGGCGTACAAGATACAGCCCATAATTATTATCTAAAGCAAAAAATTCAAATGGATTTCTAATTATCATGATTTTTTATTCTAGATGAACTAAGAAAACTGAGAGAAATTCCAAAATTTCAACTTTTTGGAGGTTTTAAAGAAAAAAATGCGTTTCTATAAAAAAAAAAATTCACTTCAACTTGGTATAAAAATCTTGAAAAATTTTTTTTATCTATTTTGTTAGTTCAAATAGAAAAGAATTTATTACTGAAGGGAACAAGCTATGATTCATTTCAAGAGGTTCATTAGTTTTTTTTTCATTCATGTACGCCAATTCAAAGAAATCATAAAAATGAAAAGTCGAGAAAAGAAGATAAAGTTTGTACTATAGCTGTCCGGTCACAGCGTAACTACCTAACGCTCGCCTACCTTTGGCTTTGTATCTACCGAAATATTGAGAATTAGGCTCTGTAACTTTGTGTGAATATTCTGAAATATATAATATTAGGAATCGCTTAAAATCGGATCGAAAAAAAAATTGATTTTTTTGACCTTATAAACCTGGCTCCCCCTTAACGGTTTTGCATCAGCGCTCGAAATGCGCGATGTACTCAAAAAACTTTGCATTGGCAAGACTATGAAAAAGAATCTTATGGGACCACCAAAATTATTATTACTTTCCTCAAACTTCTGTCTGTCTGTCGAGGGGCGACTGCTCTTAGAACAAGCTTTTTCTTCATTTTGGTCTTTCAGCGAGATTCGAACCTACGTCTACCTCTCTCTGAATGCCGAATGGTAGTCACGCACCAACACATTCGGCTACGGCGGCCGATTGCGGATTATTCCGTTGAATGATGCAAAAGTGTTAAAAGAGATGGATTGTTGGTTGGTTGAAGTGATGATTCTCCGAGCATCCAATTAGTGCTTCCACACCACTTTCTTGCCACATCCGCGCTATCAACAAGTTATACGGTTATTTCTGCACGAATACATCCCGTTTGTGCGATTGGGAAACCTTATAAGGGAGTTTACGTCTATGCTGGCCAACGCTTCAAGGTTTTCAAAAAGCGGCTTGTCAAGGGTTAACATGCGCGCCAGACTAAAATAGTTCGCCGCATCAAGAAAGTAAGAAAAATTGCCATATTCTTGACTTATGTAGTTCAGTCGTACCACTCAGAATCTCATAATAACCTTGTGGCTGTTTAGTAGGCAAACTAACCTATAAACCAGATGGAGGCAGCATCGACCGAAGATTTCGCAATGGTTATATTTTCCCCCCATAGATTAAAGAATGTGGCAGCTCCAATCTGTCATTATTGTGAAATTTTCGCCCTCTTTCCCTTTTCCCTGACGCTATCAAGCAAATCGGTTCGTTTTGAGAGAAGAAAATTCGAAATAATAAAGATAATCGTTAGGCATCGCCTAACTGAAACTAAAGCCATTTCAAAGCAGGACGCTGATTTACACCTTTTTTGGGTGTTTTGCCGAACTCCTCCTATTTGTGGTGTGTGTCTCGATGTTCCACAAATGGAAGGGCCTACAGTTTTAAAACCTGAATTGGTACAGTTAATGACGACGCCAAGATGCTTGAGCTGAAAAACTGCAGGATGCCTGAGATGGAACGAGAAGTTCTTGAGGGGGAGACCGTCACGCCAACAATGATGATGCCATTTTTAAGCAAATGATTTTTTATGAGTAGCTTTTTCATGGCAAAAATGCACACGTAGGTGTGGCATTGCCTGCCGAGGGGCGACCGCTAGTAGAAAAAACTTGTTCGATAATTTTGGTGTTTCATGCATTTTGTATACCGTCCATCATTTTGGCGCGATGCAACTGTGTCGTCGCTAACAAAACGGCGTTTCAGTGCTACTTGAGGAGTGCCAGACTGGCACTTCAACCATTGCACCCAACTGTGTCGTCTTGAATGATGAGGTTATTTTTTGTAAGAAATCAAACTTTCTTAAATTAATCGGCGGTTCAGTGGCTGCTGTGCAGTGTACACTCCCCAACAAAGTTAGCTGTCCAGGGGGGGCCTAAATAATTGACGCGTGCACTTCTGTTAGGTGTTTTTGCCGAACTGCACCTCCTAATTGTGGCGTGCGTTTTGGAGGGACCTACAGTTTTAAACAGACTCCGAACGGTCAATGGCTTTTGTGAAGAGCTATTTATTTTGGATAAGAGGAAAGTAGAAATGTGACTGAAAGGGTGATTTTTTAAGAGCTATAGGAAAGTTTTTCAAAGAAACACACGTAAAATTCAGAAAAATGCATGAAATTTTTATTTAAATCGATAGTACAGCCCATATAATTTAATGTTTGAAGATTATTTCATGTTCAAATGTTGACCGCGACTGCGCTTCAAATGGTCCATCCGCTTCGCTTAGTCCAATTTTGGCATACTCTTTCCAATGTTTCGGCCGGTATCTCACATATAAATGCTTTAATGTTGTCTTCCAATGCGTTAATTGAAGCAGACTTGTCTGAATAGACATGAGCTTTAACATAGCCCCACAAAAAGTAATCTAAAGGCGTTATATCGCACGATCTGGGTGGCCAATTGATAGGCCCCGAACGTGAAATAAAATGTTCACCGAACTCGCCTCTCAACAAGTCCATTGTTACGCGCGCTGTGTGGCATGTGGCACCGTCTTGCTGAAACCACATGTCATGCAAGTCATGCTCTTGCATTTTGGGCAAAAAAAAGTTGGATTATCATTTCACGGTAGCGCTCACCATTCACAGTTACGTTACGATTCGCAGCATCTTTGAAGAAGTACGGTCCAATGATACCTCCAGCCCATAAACCGCACCAAACTGTGACCTTCTCTGGATACATTGGTAGCTCTTGCAATTCTTCTGGCTGATCTTCACTCCAAAAGCGACAATTCTGCTTATTTACGTACCCATTGATCCAAAAATGAGCTTCCTCGCTGAACACAATTTTTCGATAAAAAAGTGGATCTTCGGCCAGCTTTGCAAGAGCCCATTCACCAAAAATTCTGCGTTTCGGTAGGTCGTTCGGCTTCAATTCTTGCACTAGCTGTATTTTGAAAGGCTTCACACCTAAATCCTTTCGCAAAATTTTCCACGTTGTTGAGTAACAGAGGCCCAATTGCTGCGAACGGTGACGAATCGATAATTGATGGTCATCATTAACACTGGCCGATACAGCTCCGATATTTTCTTCAGTTCGCACTCTACGTAAGCGTGTTGGTGGTTTGATGTCCAATAACGTAAATTTGGTTCTGGTTCTAAATTTAGTGCCAACAGCTCGAATAGCCGCTTCAATGGCCATAAAATGGAAGAAGCGCGCGATAAACTTTCTTAACAGAACACGCATTTTTATAATGAAATTCAATGATTTACAAGCGTTGTTCGTTTGTAGGACGATTCATAGTTAAATTATAGACCAAACTGAAGATGTTTGACAATGAAACAAAACACGAAACGTGCGTCAGCTGTTTATAAAGAGAATAGCTAAAAAATCACCCTTTAGTTTTCCTTTCCTTTTAGATTAAATTCTGAATGGAGCTGCTTTTGATATAAAAATTTTTTTTTTTTTTTTTTTTTGTTAAAAAAGTATTCCACCCAACGAATCTTAAAGCTGCTAAACCTAGTGGAGACTTCTAAGTACATCACGTGTATCACTTGTCCGTATTTTGATGGCCTCAACTGCACATAAACTATTATTTTTGAAATATGTATTCTAATTTTGTATATCCCCACTAAATTTTTGTAATTAAATGATTATCACTTTAAATAAGCATTTAGTTAATGGTGTCTAAGTTGACTAATTTTTTAATGTAGCTAATAATTTGTTTTTTTAATATGCATAAGTACATGAATTCGTTTGTTTGAAAATTTCGAAATATCAATTATTTTGTACTGTACGGCTAGCAGCCGCACTGAGCGAAGCGTAACTTGTTTTGTAATTCACTATTAAGTAATTTTTAATAAAAGGTACACTTGTTTCAATTTGTATTATATACATATGTACATACACATATACATAGACATCTATTTTGTATTTGTTTTTTTTTTGTGTTTTTGTTTTTAAAGAAATTTGTTCCAGCAGCGTTGCGCAACTTAGTGAGTTATGTGTGGCAAGTGTGAAGTGCCCTTGAAGCATTTCTCAAGTCGAATTCTAGTTGAGTGTGTGCCCCCAAAAGTAAATTATAATATTTTCTTTGAACTCATTAAGCGCTTTAACTATGCTATAAACAATTTATTTTGTTTTTGTTTTTTATAATTTTGTAAAAAATTATCCTAGTGATATTTCGTGCTCCCGCAACCAAACGAAAAAGAAAAAAAAAAATGAATAAATACCCCATAAACAACGAACAAGCGCCGATAGTATGAAGAAATAGTGATTTCTTTTTACCAACACACAAATATGCATCTGTATTTGTAATATACGCGTGTGCGTGTGTGTGTTATGAAACTTTGTATTGACATTTTTCTAATGAAAATTTTGCCTTTTAAAAAATAGCGTTAAGTTTTGTAAATCAATAAAATCAACATTTTGTATCAGACCGGTTTTCGAGGCCTACGCACTGAATGAAGGTGTGTGTGTGTGTAACAACCAATAGCGTAAAATCCATTTAAATATACATGAATACATACATATACAATAGACAGCGGAAATTACAGAATTCAATACCGAAAAAAATAAAATAAACCAAACAAATTTACATTTTTCTTCTAATTAATTTTTCACAAAATTAAACTGGCCTTTTGCAGTATGCAAATTATTTTTTTGGAAATGTAAAAATTCTCTAAACATCTAATTTGAGTTTTGGAATTTCCATAAAAATAAAAGAACAAGCGGCATAAACTTCAAGAAATTAGGCAAAAAATTGCATGACCTCTGCTAAAAACTGTTTCCAGCCACATCTTTTGGCTCTTGGCACATGTCTAGGGATGGCAAGCTGAATCAAATGTAGTAATTCAGGTAATTAATAATTCAAGTAATTAATAATTCAAGTGATCGGTAATTCAAGTAATCAGTAATTCAAGTAATTGGTAACTCAAGTGATCGGTAATTCAAATAATTGGTAATTCAAGTAATCGGTAATTCAAGTAATCAGCTATTCAAGTAATCAGTAATTCAAGTAATTAATAATTCAAGTAATCGGTAATTCAACTAATCAGCTATTCAAGTAATTAATAATTCAAGTAATCGGTAATTCGAGTAATCAGTAATTCAAGTGATCGATATTTCAAGTAATCGGTAATCCAAGTAATCGGTAATTCAAGTAATCAGTAGTTCAATTAATCGGTAATTTAAGCAATCAGTAATTCAAGTAATTGGTAATTCATGCAATCAGTAATTCAAGTAATCGGCAATTCAAGTAATGAATAATTCAGATGATCCGTAATTCAAGTAATTGGTAATTCAAGTAATCGGTAATTCAAGTAATCGGCAATTCAAGTAATCAGTAATTCAAGTAATCAGTAATTATTAATTCAAGTAATTGGTAATTCAAGTAATCGGTAATGCAAGTAATCAGTAATTCAAGAAAGCAGTAGTTCAAGTAGTCAGTAATTCAAGTAATCAGTAATTCAAGCAATCAGTAATTCGTACTTCAAGTAATCAGTCGGCGGCCGCCGCAGTCGAATGGGTTAGTGCATGACTACCATTCGGAATTCTCAGAGAGAGCGTTGGTTCGAATCTCGGTGAAACACCAAAATTAAGAAAAAGATTTTTCTAATAGCGGTCGCCCCTCGGCAGGCAATGGCAAACCTGCGAGTGTATTTCTGCCATGAAAAAGCTCCTCATTAAAATATTTGCCGTTCGGAGTCGGCTTGAAACTGTAGGTCTCTCCATTTGGGGAACAACATCAAGACGCACACCACAAATAGGAGGAGGAGCTCGCCAAACATCCAAAAAGGGTGTACGCGCCAATTATATGCATATATAGTAATTCAAGTATTTAGTAACTCAAGTAATCAGTAGTTCAAGTAATTATTAGGTGCGCAACTAAGTTCCCGCTGTTTGTCAGTAGATGCCGCCAGCAGTGTTGATTCTAATATAACATAATCTAAACGTCATAAACCAAGCTTAGACACATGGTAAATAAACTGCTTCGACACATTAGTGATTTTGTTTTGGTATCAAATACTTTTGGTTTTGAGAAAATGTCTGATTCTGTGCCGAATAATCGCCATTTTCGGGAAGTGTTGATTTTCCTCTTTCATTAAAAAAAAAACAAAAAAAGACGGCGGCTGAAGCGCATCGAGAGCCACAAAAAGTTTATGGAGATGCTGCTTTAAGTGAAACCACGTACCGATATTGGTTGCGTCGCTTCAAAGACGGTGATTTTAATCTTGACGACCGTCCGCGTGAAGGAAGGCCAAAACCCTTCGAAGACGCTGAATTGGAGGCATTACTCAATGAGGATCCGTATCAAACGCAAGAAGAGATTGCTTTAGTATTAGAAGTTACTCGTTAATCCATTTCCAAGCGGCTGCATGCTTTGGGAATGATTTAGAAACAGGGGACTTGGGCTCCTTATGAGATAAAACCAAGGGATGTTGAGCGTCGTTTTTTCGCCTGTGAACAACTGGCAACAAAAAAAGAAGGGGTTTCTTCATCGCATCGTGACGGGTGATCAAAAATGGAAAAATTCATTACAGCAATCCAAAGATAAGAAAGTCATGCGAACTGCCCGGTCATGCTTCTATGTCGTCGCCTCGGCCGAATATTCACACTGCGAAGGTTATGCCATGTATTTGGTGGGACCAAGTTGGTGTTATTTATTATGAATTATTATTATTATATAGATAGCCTAAAAAAATGAACAGTTTTACCGCGACGGTATACGAGACCTACCAGAAAGATGGGAAAAAGTAGTAGCCAGCGAAGGGAAATACTTTCAATGATTCACTTGTAACCATTTTTTCAGAATAAAGTTGTATTTTCATAAAAAAAAAAACAGCGAGAACTTAGTTGCGCGCCTATAATATCAGGTCAGTCCATAATTTCGTGCGTTTTTTAAAGAAGGTTTTAAAATTATTAAAAAAGATGTTTAAAGTATTTATTAATCAATAATATATTTTCCTTTATTATTTACAAGGTCTTCCCAACGTTTAGGCAAATTTTTAATTCCCTGCTCAAAAAATTGTTTGTCCTTGGAGCCAAAATACGCTTCGATATCCCTTTTTATAGCTTCTTTTGAGGAGTTGTTCTTGTTACTCCTATGGAATTGAAGTCCACGGAAAAGGTGATAATCACAAGGTGCAATATCCGGAGAGTATGGTGGATGCGGTGGATGCGGCATTAGCTCCCATCCGAGCTCGTTCAGCTTGCCTAATGTTTGCCTTGCGGTATTTGAGGTCTTACGCTCTCGTGGTTAAACAAAACTTTGCGCCTATTCACTAAACCCGGTCGATTTTTATTAAGTGCCTCATTCAGGTTTGATAGCTGATGGGAATAATAATCAGCAGTTATCGTCTGGTTTGGTTCCAGAAGTTCATAATAAACAATACCGGCCATATCCCACCAAATAGACAGGAGAATCCTATTGGGGTGAAGGCCATCTCCAGGGGTCGGTTCTGGTGTTTCATCTTTTTCTAACCATTGGCGCTTGCCAATTGTAAAGAACCCATTTTTCATCACCAGTAACTATACGGTTCAAAAAATTTTCATTTTCTAGCCGTTGCAACAGCTGAGAACACACATTCACTCTCTGCTGAAGGTTGGCGACGGAAAGTCTATGCGGAACTCATTTTCCCAGCTTTGGAACCTTTTCCAACTCAACCAGGTGCCTGTGAACTGTTCCATGCGATGAATTTAACCTCTGAGCTATCATATCGACTGTCAAATTTGGCTCAGTTTCCACGAGTTCGAGCAAGGCGTCGGAGTTAAAGACTTCAGGACGACCAGCGCGCGGGGCTTCCCCCACGTCGCAGTTACCACTTCAGAATTTTGAAAACCACTTTTGCGCAGTCCCTACACTCACTCACCGTGAACAGTGTTTTTTTTCTGCAGCAGCAGTTGTTGCACGCCACGCCTAGAATACACGAATGCGCGTAATTATTATATTCACTATTAAAAAAAAGCGGATATAAGAAGGGGGTTCAATGAGTAGAAATAAAGGCACCCTTTTTAAAATTTTTTTTTGTTTTTTTAAGATACACTTCTCCCAACACTCCAGCCATCTTTTAACCCCTCCAAAAAATAGGATTTGTCGAACTCACCAAAATACGCCTCTGTCTCGACGATGGCTTCCTCTTTTGAACTAAGTTCCTTTCCCGCGAGTCATTACTTCATGTTAGGGAAAAGGAAAAAGTCTCAAGGAGCCAGATCGGCTGAATACGGGGGATGCGGCAGCAATTCAGAACGCAATTCATGCAGTTTGGCGGCGACAACTCCGAATGAATGTGCTGGTGCATTATCGTGGTGAAACAGCACCTTCTTTTTTGCCAAATGCGGGCGTGTCTCCTTCAATTCTTTGTGAAAACAGTCCAATAATTCACTTTTGTACTGTCCAGTGATCGTTCTTCCTTCTTCTAAAAACCCATGAGGATAACGCCGTTCGCATCCTAAGCAATCGTCGCCGTGACCTTTCCGACCGATGCGACTGTCGTCGCCTTCTTGGGAGCAGATTCTTCGGGAGAAGTCTTGAGAAATCCATTATTTTGAATGTTACTTAGTTTCTGGTGTGCAATGATGAATCCAGGTTTCATCAACGGTGACAACTCGACGTAAAAATTCCTTCGGATCGCGCTTAAATTGCTCCAAACACTGTTTCGAAGTTAACAGCCGCATCAGGTTGTTGTTGCTTTTAAGCAATCGCAGCACTCATGCTTCGCAACACTCTGTTACTTCGCGCACTTTCGTTCGTCGGTCAGCGAGAATCATGTCGTTCGCTTTTTGAATGATTCCCACGGTAACCACGTCTGCCGGGCGTTCTAGTCGCTCCTCATCAAAAGCAGATGTTCGCCCAAAAACACTAAACTATTCCAACAAACCAATTTCTATGAACGAAACCTTTCGAAGCAGTCTTGACAGCTGATTGTCAATTTTGCAGCTAATCTGCCACGGGGTGAACGGGTAGATTCGTTCTTGTGGAAATATTTATTACTTTTATGATTAATCATTTGATGCGTTCAACGAGTAAGAAATTTTGCTTGCCATCCCTTGCCATTTGACCTACGCACATAAACATTTCTCATAGTAAATTTAAGCGGACGAAGATGAATTTTCGCCAGGGTTTTTTAAAGAAAATATTAACACATTTTATATGAATACGCAATAGTTTTACAATAGCATTAATAATACAGTTAGTAAACAAATTTACAATATGTGAAAACCATATAAAATCAATTTATTAAAACAACAACAACAACCAAATAATTCAAGTTCACTGTACACATTCGTGGTGGTAATGGTAAGAAAATTACTTGATTTATTTATTTTTAAATTTTTTGTGTGGCAGTTTCATGTAAAATATCAATAATATATAACTTTCAGTTACTGATAGCAAACAATGTTTCTCGGCATTTACTCTATACTTTCAATATAGACGCATACATATACACAAGTGTGCATATATTTATTTAATTTTAAATTTTTTTTTTTAATTTAAGTGTTGGCAACATTAATGCAAAATAGTTTTAGTAGGTGTTTTAAACTGAGACACGGAAGTAAGAAGTAAATTTTAGTTTCTAAACAAAATTATAAAAAGCTGTTGTATCATAAAAAATTCAATAAATTATGGAAATTGTAATTATAATTTTAAAAATAAATTAATAATATATAAATGCGTAAAATTTAATTTAAAACAACGTAGAATTGTTTCGAATGGTCGTCGTGTAGTTGGGGAGCGGTAGGAGTGCAAAGAAAGTGGAGAAGAGCCTGGCAGTTGAGGGTAGAACTGCCTTAAAGGCCGCACTTTCAACCGATTTCAACAGTTTTTTTTTTCAATTCAAATTTAATAAATTATTGAGAGCTTTAGCGAATCATATTTTGAAAAACAAAAATTAAAAATTTCTTAAACAGATTAGAAGTTCAAACATTTTAAAAATATAACCTGAAATAACACTGCGTTACAAAAACGAACTTTTTTTCTGTCCTATGAACCAAATATACTTTTTCGGAAAGGGGAGAAAAAATAAAAATACACGTGTATCGGCGATTTTCATGTACACGTCAGAATTTTTTTTTATGTACAAAATGTAGAGCTCGTAGTCCGCCTGTGTGAAAAACTTTGGATAAATTTTTAACGCTTTTTCCGTGATCCAATCGCGCTGAATTTCTGCAGGCAGACTCGTGGAAATGTTTTTATTATGTAAAATTAGAAAAAAAAAATTTTATCAATTCTCAGATTTTCTTGAATTTTTTTTTCTAAAAAAAATTTTTTTTTTAAGTCTTAAACAACTTATTAACCTTTAATTTATTGTTTCATACAACACACTGTGTGCCGTTTGCGTGTTTAAAATAACAGCCGCTCGTGATCGACGTAGCAGTATTCCATATGACGAATTTTTTAAATTGCACGAAGATCGGGGAAAAAACCCGGCTTATTGTTGTGATATTGATTTGATGTTTGAAAAAATTGGCTACCCTCATATTTCAGGGGAGTGGCGACTTTTCATCGATGCATCGGTCAACAGCCTTAAAGTAGTGCTGCTTCATATCGGTAACAAACATCCAGCTGTCCCGATCGCATATGCCACCAACCTCAAGGAAACATACGAAGGCAAGGAATTAATATTACAGCTGATAAACTACCAAGAGCATAATTGGAAAATATGCTGCGATCTAAAAGTGGTCGGATTACTCATGGGTGTTAAGCGTGGATTTCCAACCCACCAGTGCTTTTTGTGTACATGGGAAGGTCGCAAAAGAGATCAGCATTACACTGAATTTAAGTGGAAGCCGCGAACATGCTACAAAGTAGGCGTAGAAAGTGTAGAAAATGTACCATTAGTGCAGCCATCTCAAATCATTTTGCCATCACTACACATTAAGCTCGGTGTCGTATCAAATTTTGTTAAAAAACTGGATCGTGAGGGCGAGGCGATTGGAAGTTTGCGCAATATTTTTCCGAAACTGAGCGGCGCAAAGATTCATGCAGGTATTTTTTTTTACGAACTTTATTTTTTTAATGATGTGTATAATTTAAGGTGTTTTCAGTGGTCCGCAGATAAAAAAAATAGTTGCAAGTTATGAATTTTCATCAAAATTGAATGCTATCGAACAACGTGTAGGGAAAAGCACAGTTGCCGTTATTGAGCTGACAATTATAAATATATTGTATTGTATTGCAGAAACGATTTCGGCATATGGCGAAATGGGCATATTAATGTTGCTAAAGATCCATTCCCTTCACAATCATTTAGATTGTTTCCCTGGTGATTTAGGAGCTTGTAGCGATGAACATGGCGAAAGGTTCCATCAGGACATTGTGGCTATTGAAAAGCGCTTTAAAGAACAAGACATTACGCATATGCTTGGCGAATACTGTTGGTCTATTTGTCGCGATACTGACACAAATGCTTACAAACGCAAAAATAAAAGGCCTAAGTTTCTTTAAAAGCATTAAAATTTGTAATGTAACAATTTTTAATTTTAATATAATAGAATTAATAAAAAAATTCGGGGTTTTATATCTCTATTGTAATGCGGAGTGAAATACCATTCTTTTGATACCCACATCGGAATATCTCATGGAATTTTTTTTTAATTTCGAACAGGTGGCAACCTTGTGAAACATTGTCAGTGGCAACAGCTAGGTGAAAAGTATAGAAATGTGACACACTATCTGTGTGCCCAATTTCATTCAAATCCGTTAAGCTAATCCTGAGATCGTGTGGCTATACAGATATGCATACAAGAATTGCTCGTTTAAAGTTATAAAATACAAAAAAAAATTGTGACGTGTACATGAAAATCGCCGATACATGTGTATTTTTATTTTTTATCCCCTTTCCGAAAAAGTATATTTGGTTCATAGGACAGAATGTGTGTAACGCGGTGTAATTAATACCTGGAACAAAGATAGAGTGGTGTTAGATGAAATGGCTAGCACTAAATTCAAAGGAGCCAACACTCGCAAATAAGTAATTGCGGATTTTTTTTGGGAAATCAAGGACAATTTTTTCATGGAACTAAATAACTTTATTTTGTAATGTATTGCCTATTTTGATCAATCACCTTTTGCCATCTTTCAGGCAGCATCATAATCCCACGTTCATAAGACTTCTGGTTTTTATTAGCAAAAAACTGAATCAGGAACGATTTGACATCATCATCATTATGGAAATTTTTACCATTCAAGGAGTTTTGTAAAGATCGAAGCAAAACGTAATCAGATGGTGCAGGGTCAGGAGTATATGGTGGATATAACAAAACATCCCAACCAAGCTCCAATAATTTTTGCCGAGTGGCCAAAGATGTGTGAGGCCTTGCATTGTCATGAGGGAATACAATACTCGTACTTTTACGATTCGTTAATTCGGGCCGCTTTTCTTCAACTGCATTGTTTAATTTCCTTAGTTGTTCAATGTAGACATCAGAATTGATCGTTCGGTTGGGTGGTAAGAGCTCAAAGTATCCAATTCCTATGTAAAGCCGCCAAACTGATAACAAAACCTCCTCTTGATGAGTATCAGCTTTTAATGTTGTTTGAGTTGGTTCACCTGGCCTGCTCCACGATCTTTTCCGCTTAATATGTTGGTAAACAATCCATTTTTCATCGCCAGTTATCAGACGTTTTAAAAATGGATCATTTTCATTACGCTTCTTAGGAAATCGCTGCTCTTAATGCGTTGCGTTAAATGCGTTTCTTTCGGTTCGAGAGGAACCCATGTATCGAGTTTTTGAACATATCCAAGTTGTTTTAAGAGATTTTCAATGGATGTAAGTGATACATGAAGCTTCTCTGCAATCTCACGTGTTGTACTGTGACGATCCGCACTGATTTTTGCTTTGATTGAAAAATCAACAGAACGAAATTTGGCAAACCAATTTTGACACTGCCATCCTTTTAAGGCTTCGTCACCATAAAAAGCACATCACCTTTTATGAGCTTGCGATGCGGTTTTCCCCTTGCAGAAATAAAAAAGCGAAATATGCCGAAAATGTTCCTTTTGAATTTCCATTTTTCAACGAATGCCAAACGAAAACTACGCAACCGATCACAAAACTTTTTTTTACTGATTGACAGCTGAATTGCCAACTATCAAATAACAAAATGTGTTTTACATTTGTACTACGTCTGCAAACCTAAAAATTCAGCTGAAGCCATCTATGAGGAAAATCCGCAATTACTTAGTTGCCAAAACAATATTTCAAGAAACAGTTTCTATAAAAATTATTACAATAAAAGGTGATCAATTTAGACGTATCGGATTTTACAGTGAAATGAAGCAACGAAAATTGTAATTGATTGGGTAATATTTTTTATTTTTATATAGAACCATTCATGACATTTATTTTTTAAGCTAGTCCACTTCAAATGTTGACCACAATTGCGCCGTAATTCGGCCCCTTTGAATGACTCGCTGGAGGACTTCGGTCGGTCGGCCGGTATCTCATGAACAACTTTACTAATGTTGGCGACTTCCAATGCTTCAATCGAAGCTGGTTTATCCACAAAGCATTTAGGCCTTACATATCACCACAAATAAAAGCCCAAAGGTGTGATATCTTATGATCTTGGTGGCCAATCGTCTAATCCACTGGTCCGAGATGAAAGATAAATTGCTCACCGAAAAGGCGACGCAGTAAATCCATTGTTTAACGGGCTGTATGGCAAGTGACGCCGACTTATTGGAATCAAATGTTGGTGAAGATCTCGGGCTTCAATTACCGGCGTCTGACATCAAAAAGTCGTTTATCATGGCGCGATAGCGTTCGCCGTTCACTGTTACATTGGCGCCAGACTCGTCATTGAAGAAATATTGGTCGATGATTCCTCCAGCCCATAGGCCGCACCAAACGGTTGCTTTCAATGGATGCAATGGCTCTTTGTTGGTTCTTGAATGACTTCAGGTTGCTCTTCAGTTCAAATACGGCAGTTTTGCTTATTCACGTAGCCATTAAGCCTACAGTGAGCCTCATAGCTGAACGGTTATGTACATAGAAGTTGGCCTGAGCCTTGACCTTTTAAAATACTCTTTACTTATCATTTTAAGTTTCATGTCCATAGGGTGAATCAGCTATAATAAAAAAATGCAAAATCGTTTAATCCCTCCCCGGGACATCGCAATCAAAACCTGTTAGGCAGTTTGATTTCTTATATCTGCAATGGTGAATGAGCTCTGTACCCACTACCACTACAAACGCAACATTTAGTAAAATCTCATTTTAGAAGACTTGATATAATACATGGGCTGAAAAGTCCAGGGCCTAGCAAAGAAAACACGTTTTTTTTTTGTTTAAAATAAGTTTTATTCATCAACGTTATTTCAGTTGAGAACAACGCAATCTTTCCAGCGCCGCTCTAACATTTCAATACCACTTTTGTGGAACGATTTATCTTTTGCCTCAAAACAGGACTCAGTTTCAGTGACAAACTCTTCATTCGAACGAAATTTCTTACCGGCGAGTATTTTTTTAGGTCTGCTAACAGTCCGTAGCCACTGGGAGCCAATTTTGGCGAATGCGGTGGATGTGGGAGCAACCCGAAGTTCAACTGACTTGTGAGACGGTGCGTTGTCTTGATGAAATGTAGTAAAACAGTGAGCACAGATGGCCCCCACTTTGAACAGAGTTTTCTCATAGAAAAATGCTCATGCAACATTAAACTGCTTAGGATTTTTTCATTCTTTTGATAACTTTACGATGTCGGTTAACTCACGCAACTTCACTTTTCGTTCATTCAAAACGATTTTGTGGGTTTTTTAAAATGTTTTCTGGTGTTACCGCCTCATTTGGACGTCCTAGGCGTTGTGCATCATCATCGGTGTCTCTACGACCACGTCAGTCACCTTGAAGTCAGCAAACCATCGTTTTATTCTTGTTTCTCATGGAGCGTAGTCTCCACAACACTTTTGGGCCATTGCTTCGCTTGCACAGTATTTTTCCCATCAAAAAGCAGTGTAAAATTAAAACGCGAAATTAGTTTTGATCCATTGGTTTGAAAATAACAAAAGTAGTGTCGCTCTTAGCACACTAACTTACGAACTAATGAATAGAATATCATGAAACTTTGACAAAAGTCTTTCTAAGGTTAGGTTAGGTTAGGTTGACCTGGCAGGCTGAAAGCCATTACATAGACCTATTGGTCCTTAGTGGTACCAAATGGAGCTTGACCCTTACGTTTCCTTGTAGTAGGCTTCTTCTAGTAAGCCTGCGTGTTTTGCGAATCTAACTAAGCTCTGAAGCTCTAACCCCGAGAAACATTCTAACCTCTCATATTGTAGAGCTCCTAAACATTTCATTCGGGTTCTAGTTAATGCAGGGCAAGAACATAGAAGGTGTTGAAGAGTTTCCCTCTCTTCTAGTTCATTGCAAAATCTGCAACTATCGTTGTTTCGAATTCCCATCTTGTATGTCTTTTTAAGGTTAGTACTAACTGAAAAAGCGATGAATGCAATAAAACTAGTGCCATCTATGTGTTAGGCCCGGAACTTTTCAGTGTTTATAGCAAAACTATTTATAATTGGGTATTAAAATGCAGTCACCCGCCATTACTTCGCTTAGCTATGCTTAGGTTTGCAGTGGTCTGTGCCATGGCGTATACGCAACCTTTTAAATTCTCATCTTAACCATGGCACCAGAGTAAATTCTGACAAGCCGTCAACTGCTGTGCATTCATTAGCAATAACTTTGTATTATAAACTAATAACACTATATCCACACACACACATTCACACTCACACATACACGGCTACATATGCAAACACATAAATGTTACTGGTATTCAGTTTAAGTAAGTAATTGATGAGCCAACCAATATCAGTGAACATTTATCAAAATTTAAAGCTGCCGAGATGTTGGGGATGTAGTTTTCACAAACAACCCTTCATTGACACACACCAACAAACACATATGCGCAAGTATGCATGTATGTATGTATACCCCTGTGCTCCACACGCTACGCCATGCGCTGCTTTAGCTATAAAATGTGACTTAAAGCCGTAGAGATGTGTTGTGATGCAAATTTAAAGTTGAAGCGTAGACAAAAATTACAGCAACCCAGATACTCGCAGCTAAGCAGTGATGTGCTGCATAGAGCAGCAAAGGAAGCACAAAGCAACATTTGTTGACGTATCTCAAAGATGTGCCACAGTTCTTGTATGTATGTGTTTAGGCAAACATGTATGTGTGTGTGTGTGTGTGTGTAAGTTTATCGGTTTATGTGTATGCACAGCATGTATGTATGTGTGTATATATGTAAATGTTATCCGTTGTCACTGTTGTGCGCTTTGAGATACTTCCTCACTTCCTTCCTCAGTCGCATTTCTTAGTGTACTTGTCATTGTTACTACTGCTTTTTACCGTTTTTTCGGTGTGTAGTTGCTTTTGTTGTTGCCATTTTGTTTAGCACATTCATTTGTTCGTTTATTTGTTTGTTAGATGGTTCGCTTTGCTCGTTCGCAGATAAATTACAAATTGTTTCGTTGGTTCGCCGTTCGCCGTTCGTTTCAGTTTTCAGTGTCTTTTGCCCTGTGCTTTTGGTGAAGTTGTTTTTTTCCGCTTTTTTGTTTTTATTCTAATGTTGAGGATGGAGCTTGTACGTCTCATCGACTCCTTCCTCCATTCATATTTTTTGTCTAGCTACCCTGTAGCCAAGTGCAAATGTTTTGTTCAGAGCGAGAAGCGGCGAAATGCTGCAGCAGCGCAGTGTTGTGGGTCTGGGGCCCGAGTGCGTCACTCATGTCACTCATGCCAGCGCATTAGAATGTGTATGTGTGTTTCACAATATATGTATGGTCATATATTGCCACTGTGTGTGTGTGTGTTTGTGCTTGTGTCAGCATGCTGGCGCGTAGCATACCAAATGCCGCCTTTCCCAACATTCATCCAAGTTCTGTGTTGTCTGCCTGTGTTGTCGCTCCTACGGCTCGTCGTCCTGTCATTTGCCATTGCCTCAACTCTAAGCTTTTCTGCCAAGCCATTCTCATTTCTATTTGTTGCCATGTGCGCTGTGCTGTTGTTGGCGCTGCTGTTGCCCGAATTCCTCTTGCATGGCTGCCTATCTCGTTGTCTCGGCCGCGTTGGCGTTGGCTTGATGTGTTGCCGTTGTCGGCATCGTCATCTTTGGAATTTCTCTAAAAATGTTAAAATTTCGAAACTGAAAAAAGCAACATCTACTCATACATAAATGAAATGAGCGCGCACATTCAAGCAAACACTACGTTAAAGTTAGGTTGCTGATGCCAGCCGGTCCAACACCTTATCTTTAACAATGCAAAGTGAAATGTACCCAGTGATAAGGTTTTGAGGAGAAAATGAGAAGCATCCAAGGTTTAAAAATCTTTAGAACTTGAAATACAAGGACATTTACTCTTTTTTTCGGCTTAAGAAATTTTTTCATGTAATGTATGAAGCTCTAAACTATTTAGCTATTTTACAGTTGATTTTTAATGTCTTTTTATCTTACCTCGAAAGTTTAGGTTTTTTCAGCTTGCCTTTAAAAACGGTTTAAATAATTTTTTTAGAGTATGCGACTACCATAAGGAATTCAGAGAGAACGTAGGTTCGAATCTGGGTGAAACACCAAAAAGAAGTTTTTTCTAAAAGCGGTCGCCCCTCGGCAGGCAATGGCATACCTCCAAGAATATTTCGGCCATGAAAAAGCTCCTCATAAAAATATCTGCCGTTCGGAGTCGGCTTGAAGCTGTATGTCCCTCCATTTGTGAAACAACATCACGACGCATACCACAAATAGGAAGAAGAGCTCGGCCAAACACCCAGAAAGAGTGTACCCACCAAGTGAAACCAAGTCCTTCTCCACCTGATCTCTCCAACGCAGAGGAGATCTTCCTCTTCCTCTGCTACCACCAACCGGCACCGCATGGAAAACTTTCAGAGCCGAAGCGTTTGTATCCATTCGAACGACATGACCCAGCCAACGAAGCTGCTATCTCTTTATTCGTTGCCATAAATTATTATCACCTTATGCAAATATATTTGGCACAGGGTTGCAAGGCGTACTTCCAGCATTTATACTGGCGAAAGAGTCAAAATTTGTTATTTATCATTGCCTCAAACTTTTCCCACTGTCTATTTCGTAAATTTTTTCTCCAACTCTCAATGATTTTTTGGTTTTTTGTTTGTTTTTTTGCGGATGAGATGGTTTAAAATACCTTATGCATCATTACCGCTGCCATCGGAGCATTGGTATGCACAGAGACTAAAAAACTCCCCCTCATTTCGAACCGTCGCCCATCCTGGAACCGCTTTTGCATTACTTCAGAGTGGAGTTCCATCTTCCTCATTACCTCATTACAAGGTTTATGCCTGTGTGTCTGCGTCCAGGTCCCGATTTTTCATCCGCAGATTTTTTTCCGTGAATCCACTGATGATTGTCCACGTGTCCTCGCTGCTTAGCGTCTTGCCGTTTACATTTTCAGTGGTTATGTGACCGAGCAGCATTCTCCAGCGTTTGACCTTCTTGATCCCAACGCGAGCATTGGAAGAAGGTGTGATCAGCGTCATCTTCGACTGCGTCACCTTATATGCAAGTGGGGTGTACGCATTTCCCTATTTTGAACAGGTATTTCTAGAAATACCCGTGCCCCGAAAGCATTTGGGTTGTATAAAAATTGACTTCACTGAAGTTCCTGCTGTACCATGTAGTAACGTCTTTTATTAGCCTGGCCGTTCATCTGCCTCGTGTTTCAATTCTCCAGCGATCTGGCCACAGCTGCTATATATCGTTTCATCCTTTATTTCGCGCGCTGCAGGTTTGTTTACTCCTACTTACTCTTGCTTACACTCCTGTACATCCTCTCGTTCTTCAATACCCACAACCTTTTCCTCTCAACCGCTCGTAAATCTTTCGGTATTGAATTGAAAAGCTGGCCCTGATACGTTGGTCTCAACGATGTTCTTTCTTATTTAATAGTCTGTGTCCAAGTATGCCATTTCGGAATAATCAGCTTGGACTCACCCAGCGTAAGCAACGTCATCGTCTCGATTCTAATCGACAATCCCGGTGACTTAAAGACTAACCCACAATATAAACAGAATCGGAACTCTCCACCTCGAACCCAAACTATTGATATCATCCATCTTAAGCACTGCGCCTTCTGCCTTTCTGCACTGGGCAAAGAAGCGAAACGAGTGGGTTTTACGATGACATCAAACAAAAAGTCAGAGCACTTTCAACTCAACTCACACGCCACTTTTCTTAGCAATAACTTTGCAGTAGTAAAGGGCTTCTTTACTTTGGGAACCAGTATTGAAATCCAACGGAAAATTTTTACGTCTTGCTAACAAATGTGGAATTGGACACTTCCAATTCAATTGAGTAGTTAAGTCCTCTATCCCGATCAAAAATCACACTTTATAAATCCCCAATCATGCCTTTTGTATGGTTCTGAAGCTTGGGTATTGACAACATCCGATAGGCCGTCCAAGGGGGTTCGAGACAAAGACGCTTCTTGAGCTTTTGCGCTTTGGCATCCTTTTTGGGTGTTAGACTGAAATCTCCCTCCTATATATTTGTAACGTACATCTTAATGTTTTTCATAATTGGAGGAACCTTTTGCGCCGACTTCAAACAGCAGGGGGCTCTTTCTGATAAGCTTTTCGTAACGGGTATGCCATTGTCTTCCGAGGGACGACCGCTATAAATTGGTTTATCGTGGCCGGGGTTTCGAACCTGTGCACTTTCGACTGGTAGTCACGCATCAACGTAGTAGTGCATCGACCAAAGATTCAGCGACTCCGTCCATCGTCCGAATGACTGCCAACACTCTAGCTCCGTTTATGATTTTTTTTTTTTTGGTGGGTGAGGTAGGGTTCAAAATGCCTTCGCACTTACAGTGATCGTCGTCTACTACGTTGAGTAGTGTGCTCTCTAAAAAGATCCCTCCTCTCCTTCTGGGGAGACACCCTTCCAGGGACCACTTTCTGCATTATTTCGGCAGGGCCCAGAACGGCATCCCTAAATAACCAATTATATTCGCGCACGTCTGGGTTCATCGTATTTGTAGCCATCTTTCATGCTATAGACTCGGCTTCTTGTGTCTCTGTCTGTGAGGCTTCGCTTTGTTGCACTGTGTCGAGGTCTATCTTCTTTTTCCATAGTACGTCCTCGATGTATCTGTTTACTGCGTACCAGCTGTCCTCATGTTCGAGCATTTGGCAGACTTTGTTGTTCGGCGCGATGTCGCCAATCAGCTCCCTCAGAGCATCTTTCCGCGTCACAACTGAAAAACGTTTAGCGTCATCGCTCGGCACTTCGCAGTACATGCTCTTGGAATCACTTACCTTGTCCATGCGGTATAGATGTATCCGGAAGTATCCGTGGCCCGAAAGAAAATGAGTTGAGAAATAATTCACTTCCCCAAAGTTCCTTTGGACCCATTTGCCTATTGCTGGAATGAGTTTCGCCGTCCATCTGCCACTCGGATCAGTGTCCCATCGGCTTGGCCACCGCAGCGTGGTTCGGCATCTCCGTTCCCAAAGTATTCGACGCGGGGTTTTGTTGATGGTAACAAAGGAAGAGGAAGGCTACCTTTGGAAATATCAAGTGAAGAAGGACTTGGCTTCACTTGGTGTGCACACTTTGTTAAAGTCGGCCAAAATCGCTTAAGCGGTTAATGCGCCAATCAAGAAGAAGAGTGGCATTTCATTTACTTGGGAATCTAAACAAGGTAAGCTCTGCAACTACCCAAGGCCGAGTTGTGCCCGTCTGGATACATTAAAATTAACCTGAAGCTTGCCGTAGATATCTACTGGTAGAAAGATGCGAGATTTATATGATTGAAAATCATTAATGGTTTCTCCCCACTGGGTTAATGCTTTTGGAGTCTGTACGTACATTGCAGTATTCCACCCTAATGTGGCGTGTGTGCAAGTATGTATTGTTCCGTTGTCTGTCCGTAAGCGCACCCTCCTTATCGGTAACGCTTATCTTCATGTACTTGCCTTTGCCGTTGTCGTTGCCACCAATGCTGCTTCGAACTCAATCTGCTTTCTCGTCCTTCCCGGCCATTCCTATGCGACCCAGTGCGCTATTCTCTGGCTTACCTTTTTCGTCTAACTGCTGTTTCGTCCATTTTTTTTCCTTCACACAACCAACTTAAAAACTTTTGTAGGTGTAGGTTGGTATGTTGCTATGATTAGTTGTTGTAGAGTTTCTTTTACTTCAAAAAACATTGCAACGTTACCAAAAATTTCGCTGATTTCTATGCGAGCTCTTTTATAGCACGACGGTTAAGAGGGGGCGAGCAGAGTCGAGACGCTATGAAGAGGTATTTGTATGAATATATCTGTGTATGTATGTGTATATGTATGTATGTATGTATGCATCGATGTTAGTATGCATGTGGTAAGTTAGCTTTGGCGGCAGGCCTCGAGCACAAAGCAAAACTTTGCTCATAAAAATTGACTGGCTTAAATTGTGTTACGGAATATGTAGTTTTGTATGGATGTATTATTTTGCCTAAGTACGAGTATGTTCATGTGTATATGTATCTGCATAAGTATGCCGGAGTGTTTGCAATCGTGCAGGAATATAAAGAAGGCTTGACAAAGCAACTCTCGTACGTGAAAGGATAAATAAATGAATATAAGAAAGGCGACTGGTTGGATTCTTCAAAATCTTTTCAAAGCTCTGTAACTCATTGATAAAGAGAAAATCTTAAAAATGCTGAGCACAGAGATTTTAATGCGTATAATGTACAACAACAACTTGCATTACGTGCACCTAAGTAGTACCGCCGAAGGGGGATTAGTAAGAGTTTTCTGAAAGTATTCAAAAATTCGAACAGTGAAGGTTTATTTTTATTTTTTTATTATGTGAATATAAAAAAGATGTTTTGAAAGATACTTAGAATATTTTTCAAATTCCGCTGCTTATTTGACGCTAGCGCTTTTAAACAATTAAAAGTATTGAGTTTTTGTGGGCTTGCTTGGTTTTTTTGTTTTTAACTTTAAAACTTATTGGAAGATGTAGGTCAGGGTCTAATAACCTAAACAAATTCTACGATGATGAAAAATAATTATTCTATTCAATGAAGTATTAAATATTTATATCTTTGAAAACAGGTTACCCAAAAATAACTAACAAATAAATTTAAGCAAAATAAAATAAATCAAATTTAAATAAAATAAAATTAAATTAAATTCAAATATATTAAAATAATATGAAGAGAAATAATTCTAAAAAAATTAAAGTAAAACAAATTAATTTAAAATAAAATCAATTAAAACAAATTAAAATAATGCTGTAAGATTAAATGAAGTCAAATCAATAGCATGAAATATTGTGAGAAAAAATAAAATAAAATACTCCACCAAAATATCGAAGTATGCAGCTTTGGCCATAGAACTTAAACGGATGTACAAAGCGAGGGAAGTGAATATAATACCAATAATTATATCTTCCACTGGATTAGTGCCTAAGCTTTAATAAAAAACTTGAAGAAGTATGACTGCCAACACCTCTTAGAAGACATGCAGAAGTCGACCATACTGGACACATGTGCAATAGTTCGTAGATTTTTAAATATTTAAGCAATAGTAATCGCATGGGCGTAGAACTTGGACTACGCTCCACCAGAGCACAATCCCTTGAAAATTTTATCCGGGATGTGTAATCTCCGGCAATAGCCGAGATGGATTAAGCTCAAATAAATAAAATAAAATAAAATAAAATAAAATAAAGTAAAATAAAAAAAAAATAAAGTAAAATAAAGTAAAATAAAATTAAATGATGTGGGTTAAAATAAACTAAGAAATAAATTAAATTAATTTAAAATTAAAAATAAATTAAGAGAAATTTAAATAAAATGAAAAGATGTGAGATTAAATACATTAAAAAATTAAGTAAAGTAATACAAAATAAATTGAAATAAAAGAAATTAAAATTAAATTAAATTAAATAATTTAAAATAAATAAAATTAAATTAAATTAAATCAAATCAAATTAATAAATTAATAAAGACAGATCTTGTTCTCTTCAATAGGAAACAACAATCTCCTCCACTGCAAACAATAACTTTAAAAGGGGAATCATTACTTCTATCAGATTCAGCTAAATATCTAGGTGTTATTCTAGATAGGAAGTTGAGTTGGAAATTGACCATTGAAAACAGATGTAAAAAAGCTTTCATAGCTCTTTATGCTTGTAAGAAAGCTATAGGCAAAACCTGGGGTTTTTCACCTCGGATCATTTATTGGATACTAGAAAGCCCGGCCCGCTTCGCTGGGCACATTAAAATAGAATAAATATGGCTTAGAACAGAAAAGATATGGTTTTCATATTATTTATTTCTTTATTCTTTATTCAAGCGCTTTGGCATAAACAAATTTTATTTCCGTATTAAAGCACTTATCAACAGCTTCAATTCGATATCCATATTGTACAAACACATTCTAGGGTCCACGTTTTGGTCTCTATCCCGAGACCCTAGTCACGGAGCGACATGAAAAATACTCTGAACTAAAGCATTCACCAACAGCTTCCATTTGATACCCATATTGTACATACACGACCGAAGGTTACCCGGGTCCACGTTTTGACCTATATCTCGAGACCCTATCTACCAATAGGTATTCAAACTATACGGAAACCATCTTCAATACCTACTTAACAATGTGTGTAAGTTTGGGTCAATTAAAGACACGGGGGGTCCACGTTTTGGCATATATTTCCAGACCCTAGTCATCAATAGGTATGAAAATTACCCCGCATTAAATCACTTATCAACAGCTTCAATTTGATATCCATATTGTACAAACACATTCTAGGATCCACGTTTTGGTCTCTATCCCGAGACCCTAGTCACGGAGCGGCATGAAAAATACTCTGAACTAAAGCATTCACCAACAGCTTCCATTTGATACCCATATTGCACCTCATCGACCGAAGGTTACCCGGGTCCACGTTTTGACCTATATCTCGAGACCCTATCTGCCAATAGGTATTCAAACTATACGGAAACCATCTTCAATACCTACTTAACAATGTGTGTAAGTTTGGGTTAATTAAAGACACGGCGGGTCCACGTTTTGGCATATATTTCCAGACCCTAGTCATCAATAGGTATGAAAATTACCCCGCATTAAAGCACTTATCAACAGCTTTCATTTGATACCCATATTGTACATACACAACCAAAGGTTACCCGGGCCCACGTTTTGACCGATATTTCGAGACCCCAGTCACGGAGCGGCGTTTAATCTCAACTTTTAAACCTTCCCTGGATCTTCACGGATATTTCAAGACCAAGATAAGATAAATCGGTTCAGCCGTTCTCGAGTTTTAGCGAGACTAATGAACAGCAATTGATTTTTATATATATAGATATACCTCGATCATCAAACCGATACTCTTCTACGGTGTGGTTGTATGGTGGACAGCACTCGAAAAACGGTGTAGAGTAGCCACAATTGATCGAGTTCAAAGAACAGCCTGCCTCCTGATAACAGGATGCTTAAGTACAACACCTACTAAGGCTCTAAATACGTTGCTTCACTTGCTCCCTATCGATCTGGCTGGCAAAGCGATTGCAGCGAAAGCAGCGACACGCATGAATGCTATATCGAAATGGAATAAGTATCTTGGCCATTCGGCCATACTGAACAGGAACACTGTTATCTCTTCCGACATAGACTATCATGTAAGTCTTCCATCACCACCCTTGCTATTCTCCTGTTCACTCCCAACTAGGGAAGAATGGAAGACAAATCTAACCGAAATCAATGGCCCTCTGACTATATATACAGATGGTTCAAAACAAGACGGCAAAGTGGGATTTGGAATCATTTCCAATTCCCCTCACATTAATCTATCATTTAGATTACCCGACTACTGTAGCGTATTCCAAGCGGAAGTATGCGCTATCTGGTATGCTGCGAAAACTCTCTTAGAAAATAGAATATCACTAGAGAATATCCGCTTTTTCACCGACAGTCAAGCGGCCGTTCGAGCACTCAGCTCCTCTTATACCCACTCAGATGTGGTTCGATCCTGTCTCTTATCTCTTAACGAGATAAGTGTTCAGAATTCTGTCCAAGTTATCTGGATACCGGGTCACAGTGGATTCGAAGGTAACTGCAAAGCTGATGAGCTCGCAAGAGCTGGAGCTGCGCAATCAAATGTTAGTGACTTACCCACAATCCACATTCCGCTCTCAACATGTAAAATGCTCATCGATCGAGAATTTCACAGCATTGCTGATCGGAGGTGGCGAGTGGAAACTACTTGCGTTACGACCAGACAAATCTGGCAATCCTACAATCTGAAACAGACAAAAACCCTTATAAGTCTTTCGAAACACGAACTAAGGCATATAATATCTCTTATCACCGGCCACTGCCTTTTGGGCACTCACGCACGTCGGCTCGGAGTTCCTCAAAGCGACCTGTGCAGATACTGCGAGGACGAAGATGAGGAAGTATCGAGCAGACATTTGCTGTGCAGTTGTCCCGGTCTAGCCAGAAGTCGATTCGCTCTTCTAGGCTCTCCAACAATTGACAATCTTTCAGCACTCTCGGACCTGAAAATCGAATCTCTCATTAAATTCTCGAGGCGAATTAATATTTTGGACCCAAATGTATAATAAAAAATCTCGGTTAGGTGGGGAAATCATATAAATTAAGGAGCTCTAGGGCAACACAACACAACACAAATTAAAATAAAATATAATACGCAGAAAAAATTACTATAAAATAAATGCTTTGATTTCAAATAAATCAAATTAAGTTAATAAATTAAGCTTAATGAATAAAATAAATAATTAAAATTAAAATAAATAAAACAAAATAAATAATTTATGGTTTTATTACCCAGAAAACCTTGCCATCCAATTCCTAAGTAAAATTGATCGCTGAGTTCAAAAATCCACGTTTTTCTGCCATAGTTTTCGAGGCATCGCAGTTTTATAGTCCATTAAATTTAAGTGCAACGAGGTTTGAAGTCGCTCAAAATTCTTGTTGATTTTTGATATTTTTTTTCCTTGATGGCGTTGCGCGATTTCGTTATATAAACAAAAACAGGTCGTTCAATCTTTATATTTGCACTTTACGCTCGCCCTAGAATTCAAAAACTATGAAACTGCTTACCAAAATTTTCTTTCTGATTAAAGAGTATGAATTGAGGCCAATAAAATAGAAAAATTGGAATAAAATAAAATAAAGTAAAGTAAAATAAATTTGTTGACCTGGAATAGAAGGATATCTTTCTTAAATTCCATTATTATTTCTACTAAAACTAGATTTCCTCAACAACTACACGAAGATCCAGCGAAAATTTCATATTAAATTCCTTAAAGCTCCGCTGGCTTGCGCTTTAATATCGTTGCCTTGCACAGCAAAGTCAAGTAATTCTTGCAACGTGGATGTACGTGGATGTATGTGTAGTTGTGCCTACCCTGCAGGACAAGTTAGTAGTAGCGAACTGATGAACTTCTGGCGAATTTAAAGACATAACTAATTCCTTCCCTTTCCCATATAAGCAACTAGTGAATCTTACATAGCGAATGTCCTCGAAGCAGCCTTAAGCCCTCTTCACAACTGCTCTCTTAAATTGCCGATGACTAGCGCGCTACAACACATCGATTATGCTAACGACATATGCCTGCTGGCACATCGGCTAACCGAACTTAAGGAAATTCCGGCACTTACCTCGGCAACAAAGTGGCCCGGGCGGGGGCATGGATGTAAGCAAACGCTCCCAAATCAAAAAATCCAGAAGGGCATTCAGAATATTGTACTTTAGCGAAACAACAACCTGAGTTGCAATTTTAGGGGAGGCTCTTCAAATCGATTGTGCTGTCAGTACTGCTATACAGTAGCTCTGCTTACAAGTTTATATTCCGAATTTTCTGGCCAAAAATAATACCAAACAAGGAATTGCTCGAAAAGGTAAACATGGAGTCGCTAGACA
The DNA here is from genome assembly GCA_037575425.1 of Anastrepha fraterculus. Lineage (NCBI taxonomy): Eukaryota > Metazoa > Arthropoda > Insecta > Diptera > Tephritidae > Anastrepha > Anastrepha fraterculus. The sequence goes on from JAYXIM010030390.1 coordinate 373,898, forward strand.
TTTAAATTAGAAGACTAGAAAACAGAAATGGGAGTGGATTGGCCACACTTTACGCAAGAAAGACAGTTACATAGCGAAGAAGGCAATGGAATGGACCCACTCACAGTACGAGGAAGAGCGCCTGACAGGCCAAGGGAAACCTGGAAAAAAATGTGGATCGCGAGACGGCTCAACTCGGGTTAAGCTGGAAGCAGGTGAAGGCGTTATCCAGTCATCGGACGAGATGGTGTGTAGGGATTGTTGGTACCCTATGTCCTGCTAGGGACTCAAGGAAACAATAGTGATGATTGAAACTGTAAAAATCGCATTGCACTCCAGCTCATTTTAAACCCGCAATTGCAACTCGCCTCTGCAGCCATCAAAGCCACGGTTAGCAAACGGGTTACTTCAACCTACAAGCGAGCTGGGCAGGCTAAGAGAGTCTCAAGATGGACACAACTGATGTTACCTGTCATGTTCTATCGACTGTCGCAGATCCTCCTGTCATTAAGCAGAATGGACTGTAGGCAGCTGGTTGGACTGATGGGTGGACTGATGACTGGCCACTTTCTATAGGCGAAGCTCATGGAAACCTGCTCAGCATGTGGAGAGGAGGATGAGAAGGTGGACCCCTTCTTGTGCGTCTGCCCCGCCTTCACTTGAATCAGGTTTGAGGTCTTTAGCACTGATGTGTTAAGAAGATACTACCTTGGCTCCTTGGCACCATAAGATCTACTCAGATTTCTTCGGAGGTCGGGTAGATTTAATGAAAATTAAAAGGGAATCCGAGCGCAGTACAATGGCCTTTATTGTGTCTGAGTGCCGTACTTGCTAGATATTCCGACAAAAGAAAAAAACCTGCAACTTACAGTATCATTCAGATCTAATGTAAGGGAAGTGTTGTACTTTTCGAATTTTGCACTATGACACTCTGAAAGTAGATGTCCCTACTAGTCACATGAGCAGCGAAGTGGTTCGAAATTGCTGAAATTATACGCTTCCTGAAGACGAAGAAATTTGCCTCCTGGTTACATTTTCCCTGCAGGGTATGCCAGTTTTTCCTTTTTGTTAGGGTAGTGAGTATGATATAATGGTGTATATGCATGTGTGTGTGTGTGACTTGTGAGCTATTTTGCAAATCACTCCACACTCGCCCTTCGCTTCTAAACTAAAACTCTACGTAACCTGCTGCTGTTGCCCTTGCCTGTCGCGTTGGATTTGCTTCGCGTGCCTTTCCTGCAGCTGCTTACCTTCACTATTTCTTTTGCCGGCTACAATGAAAAGTTGAAAGACTCCAACTCAACTCTTTGCTTCGCTTGCAATTTTTTCTAGTTTCGTGTACCAAAGCAGTGCCTTCCTGGCAACGTTAACGTTACTTCTCTTATTTTACACAAATTCTATCATTTCGTAGAAGGTACCCTGTAGCCTCGTTCTTTTTCATCGCTGTACAACTCTGCAAGAGACCAAGCGCAGTGTGGCCGGCAATGGAAATTCGGTGCCCTCCAATATCGTTTACTTTTTTTTTTGTTTTTTTGTTTGTTTTTATCTAATACCTATACAGGGTGCGGTATGGAGTCATTAAATTTGCATTTTTTATACTCTTGAAGTTTTTTTGAAATGTTTATTGAAAAAATATTTTGTTTTTGGGTCTTGAAGTTTTTTTGAAATGTTTATTGAAAACATATTTTTTTTGTTTTATTGGCTTAAACAATAGTTTGGGGTCTTAAAAATAATACCTACTTTTTTGAAAGAAACCCGCGACACTCACCCTTCCGCACATCCGATGGTGTGACACGTCTGCAGAAAGCTGGAGGACGGCTAGTGCAGCTGCTAGCAGTAGGCGAGCTGAACTGTTCATGTATCGCATTCACTCCAGGCCGTACTCGTTGTGTAGAGTTTCATGGGCTGTTGGTTATATACCCACTACCGCTGCCAGTTTCATTACGATTCCCGTGCGTGACGTAGAGATGACGATTGCGTAGAGTGCATTCCACACTCGCCTAGAGAATGCCCGCACTTCAAATTTCTGCAGAACCACTTCTTCGATGTTCTTAACATTTCAAGCGCAGTCTCGCTGGAATGCTTGATTGAACTCGATAAAATATCGGAAAGGTTGTAGAACATGTAGGGGTAGCACTGGGCACGCACGATGGCAGCCCATTTAATCTAATCTAAATAACTTATACAGAGACCTGACAATGAGCACAAAATATTATAAAATAAAAAGCAGTTGAACGATGTAGTTACTTTTCGTTTGTTGTCGAGGTTGACTCTACTATTTCAAACCTATGACTCCCTACAGTTACAGTAGTTTGCATACGAAAAAACTTTGTAACATTTTCCATCATACGAGGGTCGTTTGAAAAATACGCCCAAAAACAAAAAGTACTTTGTTTGGAGTAGACTCTTTTTATTTTTCGCCATAGACTCCTTTTAGACTTATACTCACACTTCGTCCAACGCTGGTTTAGTTTATTAATCGCCTCCGAATAATAGGAGTAGTCCAAGTCTGAAAAATAGCTATTCGTTTTGGTAATCACCTTCTCTTTTAAATAAGATCTTTTTCCCGCCCGCTACTTCCTCAAATTGGGGAGCTAATAGTAGTCCAAGGGATGCACGAGATCCAAGTTTGCTGAATAGGGGGCATGTGAAACGAGTTGGGACCATATTTCCATTCATTTTGCGACCACAACTGCTGAGGCGTGAACTGGTGCGTTGTCGTGAGGGGAAAAGTAAAATCACGGAAGTCGATTCAAACGATTGCCAAACAAAAACAAATGGTCCGATCTGGTTTAAGCTTGGTGTGCGTTCTTCCAAGAGATGCTGCTAACTAAATATAGTCACGCGCCAGTAGTGCCATCTCTCTGACTTTGCAAGGACTTATCAAAATACCCTCGTGTAACGCTGGACGTTTTTTTGCTTTGGAATATTTCAGTCAAGCTTCTCTGGATTTTTAAAACTCATAGCTAGAGATCCTTAAAGGGTCTTAAGTAAACACTTTTAAACAAAATAGTTTCTGGAAACGTGGTTTTTTTTTAATTTTCTATCTTTCTTACCTCTCTACTTCGGTATTTCCTATTGTACTCTCTGTACATTAACTTTAGGCCACTAAATTTCCACTTTCGGCTAAATAGAACTCAAGTTGCGGGCAGGCTTCGATGTGGCAAAAATGGATTTTTGCGCCAAAATGCAAGTTTTGAAGTTCAATCCAAAATTTTGAAATATAGTTGTTTTTTGCTTGCTTAGAAGCTACAATGCGCACTTTGCCCACGACTGAGAGAATGTGAAAACTACTCGGGTCTCAGTGAAGAGCAAAGAATCAGCTGCTCCACTGACGTTATGGTGACTGTTTCTTCGTTTTAATTTTAGCGTTTAAGGGATCCCAGTAGTCTAGAATTCGAAAATGTAGGGTATTTTCAGGAATTTGTTTGACAACAAAAAAATAATAAACGATAGTTAAATTTTTTAGGCTTTGTTTTTTAATGAAATGAAAAAATTTTGTTTTAAAATGAAAAAATGAAATGAAAAAAAAATTTTAATGAAAAAAATTATAATAAAAAAATTTTAAAAATGAAAAATGAAATGAAAAAAGTTTTTTTTTTAATTATAAATAAAAAAAAAAATGTTTAACCCTAAATTAGTTTTAAATGAAAAAAAAATTTTTTTTGAAATGAATTTTTTTTATATCAAATTTTGTTTTCAATGAAAAAAGAAAACAAAATTTTTTTTAATTTTAATATTTTAAAAAATGGCGCCGAAGTTGACTTCCCGAAATATTGGACCTGGACGGTGTTGTCCATTTTGGCTCTTCTATTTGTCTGAAACACGAAAACCAAAAAATTATTAATTTGTATGACTGTAGCTATATTCCGCTATGTAGAATAAAAAAAATTGACATAATGAGTTTGACACTCTAAAAATCGGGGTTTTTTCAGTTTTTTAGTCAAAAAAATATGAAATCATTGAAATAATAATATGATTCTAGTACAGGCGATAGCCATTGATGCCTATTAAAATTTCAGACGATTCGGTTTAATAGTTTTTTTTTTTTCTTTTTTTCACAATACCAGTCCGAAAAAAGTCGTTTCGAGGTATATGAATTTAACGTTTGAGTTACAGGAGCGCGCGGACCGCTCTCTACCTAGTTAATGGGCTGTAGAAGCTATTATATTGGGAATTTCCGCATGAAAATTTCACAGTATATTCTTAAGATCCCATACTTTCGAAATATCGAAAAAACAAAAATTCCATTTATTGAAATTTCTAGACCACCGGGTCCCCTTAAAAATAACTTTTTTTATTCTGTGAAAATAAGAAATTATTTGACTATGAAATTTTCAGAGATTACTAAGTATGGACTCAGCTAGTAATGAAAAACAAGAAAAAAAAATTTCACAAAAAAGTTTATTTGTTTTTTATTTTCACAAAAAAAATTTAATTTTTTGTAGGAGTAATATATTGTATCCTGATAAATTAAAAGAATTTTAATGTAGCTGAAGGGTGTTTCATTAAGTATTCTTTAAGTTTTTATATGTAATTAAAAGTCGATTTGCAGCAAATAATCAACGAAAGGAGGGCAATGAGATGTGGGATGAGAAAGAAGATTACACTTCGTTAAATGTCCCGTTGGAATGAAGAAAAAGCGATAACTATGAATACATTTTTTTTTTTTTTTAACGCGCATAGTTTGTCCGAGTCAGTCGTTGGTTTTCGGGGAGTAGCAGCAGGTGATTCTGAAGAGTGCCGGATAGCCTCAGATTGTAAAATCAATAACAAACTCAGAAGTTAAAAATAAAAATCAACCCAAAACACCGGATAAATATTAAATTTGAAAATAAAATCAGCCCAATAACACAAAAAAACAAAAACTTTTCAGAAAATGTTAACAACTAACAAACAATAAATATCTTTACTTTAGAAAGCTCTATAAGAAAATGTTCATTTCTATCATACATTGAGTTTTCAGAAAAAAGTTTTCTTGTTTTTTGGACATTTTAATTGTTTTTAAGTGTTTTTTATCCTAAAACATTAAAAAAAAAATTGTAAAAATGGTAAAAACAGTCGAAGATATTTGACTTCAACAAACTCTATGCCGAAATTTTCAACATTGAATTAATCTCAAAACTATAACATTTATTTCTTTTAATTATTCAATCTACTTTATTTAATTATACTCTCCTACAAATAAACTAATTTTCAGAAAAAAAATTTTTTTTAAATATTCTATCTAAGAGTTTTCTACATTGAATTGATCTCAAACTTATAACTTTTTGTAATTTTTCAGTTTACTTCTTATTATTCTTTCCTACAAATAAACCAAGTTTTTATAAAATAACTTTCTTTTTTTTGGATATTTTAATTGTTAATTTTTTAATTGTAAAGTATATTTTATCCTAAAAAATTAAAAAAAAAATTGTAAAAATGTTGAAAAAACAGATATATTTCAATTCAAAAAACTCCAGCCAAAATTTGTCTTCAAATTTCTTCTTATAAAACTCTGCCACAAATAAACCAGTTTTCAGAAAAAACAAAATTTTTTAAGGTAAATTTTATACTAATTTATACTAAATTTTATACTAAATTTGTAAAAGATATTTCACTTCAAAAAATCCTATGTCAAAATTTTCTGCATTGAATATTCTTCTTTTATTTTTTCAATTTAATTCTTATTTTTCTCCTACAAAGAAAACAAGTTTTCAGAAAACAGTTTTTAAGTACATTTTATTGTAAAAATAAAAAATTATTGTAGAAATGTTAAAAAAACAGATATATTTCACTTCAAAGAACTATGTGCCAAAATTTTCAACGTTGAACTAATCTCGAAACTATAATTTGTTTAAATATTTTACAAACTTGACTGTATACAAACTTCTCTGTGCAATTAGATGAATGTAAACATTTTTTAGCGAATGCTCTTATTTTTTGATTGTTGTGTGTGTTCTGAAGTACAAAAACAGTATTCGTTTCTGTTCCAGCTCTTTTTAAATACTTTGTGTAATGAGGTCAAGTAGTTGCTCAGCTATTATAGCCCTGCATCAGCTAGGAGCACGCAACTGCCAGATGGTCCTGGAAGAGGAAGAAAACGAACTGTTAACACTTCCAATAACCGAAAAATCATCTAAAAAAGAGTTCAATGAAACTCTATGGTCTCGATGAGGAAAATTGCTCGTGAGACAGGCGTCAATCGTGAATAAGTTCGCCTTATAGCAAAATAAGAACTTGGACTTAAGCCTTATAAACTTCAAAAATGCCAGCTGCTCACCGATGAAAACAAGAAAATAAGCTTGTGTATTCGTGCTAAAGGTGGCCACTTTGAAACTGGCTGAATATATCATGTTACTCAAACATTGTCTATTAAAATTTCACAATTCGTTTGGAGCTACCACCAATGATAATTTTTTTTCATTACAAAATTTTGTATACACTTATTTTTGTCACCCTGTATATAACATACTCTAGCCTACAAATAAATCCATTTTCAGAAAAATTCGCCACAATGTCCAAAATTCTTAGATAATTTGACATGGAATCGCGCCGGTAGTAATTTCGCTTGAGAGGTAATACTCTTTTCAGCTGATATTGTTGCCATTCATTCGATCTTAGTTGAAAATTCATACTCTTCTGTATCTTCTATCTATATCCCTCCCTCTCTCGCTCTCACTCTCTCGTTCTCTCTCTCTCCCTCTCTCTTATTCTCCGATATGCAATTATCATATAATATTAATGTTCAGAAACGATTCATTTATTGTTATCAGTGTTGCCAGAAACAAATTTGCTGTTGGTGCTAAATTGATCAAAAAACAAAGCTAAAAAGAGTCAAAAAAATTTTTGGAGCTAATAAAAAAAGCGAAACATTTTTCAGTGACTTTTATTATATTTCACTTTGGTATATTCACATATTCTTTTTCTTTACAAAAATCAAAATTATTTTGAAACAATTCATCAGGAATAACAAATAATGAAAAGGTTCATAGATTTTCATCTACTAAAGCGAAGCTGGATTTATGTGCTTGCTTGTGGCAGCGTGACGAATAAGGCCGTGTAAGTTGCATTTCAAGCTGCAGTGGCAGTACTTACATTGCAAACCTTTTCCATTCTCAATCAGCCGCTTGCTGAATCTTTTGTCTTGAAACCATGCAGATCGCGGTTTTTGTTCGTACTTCCAATAAGCATTCAAGAGGCTATTTTTATATTAAACAAAATATCAAAAGTTTTACTTTATTTGCTTTGTTAAGCATTCATGGTCAGAACCCTCCTCGGCATCATTTTCAGAACTCGATATAGTCTATATAAGTACATAAAAAATTCCTTAAAATACTTTTAATTCCCATAAAATCTTAAACATTTGACCTTATCCGTTTTGCATCCGTATTTGCGCCAGTCGGCAGTCTTTTTCTTATAAACCTACATAAATAAAAAGTGCTCTTACAGTATTTTTAATAAAAAAAATAAAAAAGGCTGACCACTCCGTTGCGCGTTTTTAAAATGAAAATGCGCCAATAAAATTAGGTAAGAAACTTTTGAAACTAATCGATTATAAAGGGCGGTTCAGTTTCAAGGGCCGGTGTTGATTTTGAATAAAATACAATTTTTTTAAGAAATTATTATCATTTCTCTTCATTATGATAATATTGGTATGGCTCAATTAAGTGTGGAGCAAAATATCGGACAAATGGCCACCGCAGCCTCGGCGGCACACCTCCATCCGATGCTCCAAATTTTCGATGACGCTGAGGCATAATTGAGGTTCTATGCCGTTAATGTGCCGAATTATCTCATCCCTTAGCTCTTGAATTGTTGCTGGTTTATCGACGTACACCTTTTGTTTCAAATAACCCCAAAGAAAGAAGTCCAACGGTGTCAAATCACATGATCTTGGCGGCCAATTGACATAGCCGCGACGTAATATTATTCGGCAATCAAATTTTTCGCGCAAAAGAGCCATTGTTTCGTTAGCTCTATGACAAGTGGCACCGTCCTGTTGAAACCACATATCGTCCACATCCATATCTTCCAATTCGGGCCATAAAAAGTTCGTTATCATCTCACGATAGCGAACACTATTCACAGTAACTGGCTGACCGGCCTCGTTTTGGAAAAAATACGGCCCAATGATGCCGCCGGCCCATAAACCGCACCAAACAGTCACTCTTTGTGGGTGCATTGGTTTTTCGGCAATCACTCTTGGATTATCATTCGCCCAAGTGCAGCAATTCTGTTTATTGGCGAATCCACTGAGATGAAAATTTGCCTCAATTTGCCATAGCCGAAGGCGATAGTAGCCAGTACTTTAGCTCTTTAAGTGGAATAGTTATTTGTAATTGTTACTCTTTTAATAAATAAATAAAATAAAATGAAGATGATTTTCTTCGAAAATTTGTCATTCACTGTTGCCATTTCCTGCCACTTAACATTTACAAAGAGTAGTAAATTAATTTGTTTGAATATTTAAAATATTTGTAACTAAAAAGAACTATTTCATTTTCAAGAGAGCTAAAAAAAAGAGCTAGGAGCTAAATCCAAATTTTTGGAACAACTTAAAAAAAATCCCCAAAATCGCAACACTGATTGTTATATGAACTTCAAAAGTTTTCGCCCAGCTTTCGGCTTCATTATAGCATCAAACCTTTAGCGAACCGAAGACAGTGAGCCCCTTTTTATCTTTGCATTCAATTTTTTCCATTCTTCTAATACTTCCTTCTTTTCATATGTATGTATGTACATATGTACGTATTTACTTTTTATTACTACTTTTGTTTTTTGTACGTACGTATATGTATGTGTCTGTATGTATATCTACTTGCTTTTTGTTTGACTAGTAAAACTTTTGGACTCATTGGACGTCGTATTTGACTTTATTCTAAAAGAACTTGCGAGGGTATGTTGATATTGTTGTTGCAACATAGTACCCACTGGCGGACTGACTAGCTGGCTGGCTGACTGGCTGGCTGCCTGATATTCGGCTTGCTTTACTGCACATCTATGTTGTATTCACAATTGTTGTTGGTGTCGCTTTCTGGGAGGGGGTAGCATAACAGAGAATGCCCAGTCGTTTTGTCTCAGTTTCCTTTGAAATAACGAAGGAAGTGGGTGGTAGGTTAGATGATTACATTGAAGCAGTTACAGGGTGTTAGCGACACATATTCGCGCGCGCGAGTGCTCACACCTTCATCTCAGCTCTTCATCCCTTGCTTTTGCCTTGCGTAGCGCACTACTACATACACACCAAGACACATACCCAAATATAATCCCTTCTAGCAGTGAGGCAGGCAACTTGGACATTGTGGGGCGGCTAGCTGGCTGGCTGCTTGGTTGGTTGGCTGGTTGGTTCGCTACATTTTTACTTTTATGGCTGATGTGTGCGCTCAAGTCCAGAGCAACGATTAAGCGCCAACACAGCTGAGTACGACAAATTCGGAAAATTCAGAAAATTCAGAAAATTCGGCAAACTCAGCATTTTCCACATTAAAGTATTTTAAATTACTGCGGGTTGTGTGTTGTAGGCGTTTTGTTGCCATTTTTGTTATTCGCTTACTTTTTCTTTTGTTTTACGTTTTTGTTGTTGGCACACCACTGCTCGGCTGCTGATAAGACTAAAAGCACGTACTAACATACGATTATTATTCCTTCCATTTGTGTGGTGGTGGTGGTGGAAAAGGACGAGACGAATGTGATGTAGTTTAGCTTTTAAGGGCTCGATAAGATTCCTCCTCAGACGCGGTCTGTCGCAATGCTCGCAAATGACAAGTTTACGTAATTCACGGGCCTGTAGCTGCCATTAACGAGCGTGCGCTTGCAGTTGATGGCCGTCGTCAGTGTATTTGTAATTTAAATTTAGAAAGATTTGTGAAACTTTCCTAAAGCTCCTTAAGTAACTTCATCTTTAACTACAAAATCTCATTTCGAAATATGTTTAATTGGCAACTTGTTAATATTGGCATTCAGTAAAGCGTAAAAAATGATAGGCTGGAGCTGAAATAAGATGGATTGAGCACCGCGGATGCTAAAAGCTGCTGTAATATTGCTGCAATATCGATATTTTTTCATCTAGAGCTTTAATTTTTTTACAATTAACATCTGACTGCCATTCCACACTTCTTTTCCTTTTCATAAGAGAAAAATGTACGCCATAATAGATTTCCAATTTTTTTTAAATTTACTTTGAAAATTTGGAATGAGAAACTACTCTAATTTTAACATGCCACACAGCGCTCGCCACAAGCATAGAAATATTCAAGAAGGGCATAATTTCGAAATAATTCCACGCATTGGCCTCCACCATCACATGACTCTCGCCGATGTATGCCGTTGAACTGGAGATATTGAATATCTTGGACACCATCATTCCAGAGCGCGTTTCAAATCAGTGAGTGCCAGAAGTCATACTGAGAGACTCGCAAAGCAAAGTTTGCCTAGCCAGATTTCTTTAAATATAAATGCTGAAACAAAAATATGTTTTTTGATATATGAATTGAATATACGAGCGCGAGTCAATAAGTCCGTGACTTTTTGTATTTCTGACCTCTTTACTGAAAAAGAAATACTGCTCCTGTCAACAGGCATCTGTCAGTTGGCTCCGTATTTGAATCATCTCAGCACCTTCTCCTTAGCTGCCCCACTCTCGCGAGACTAAGATTGAAGCAACTTGGTTCTCATTTCTTTACTACGCCTGCTGATATAGCAAATCAAAAATCTGAGGAACTTCATCAGCAGCAACCGCAAATTAGTCACCGTTCGTAATTCACAAATACTCAGCTTGAAATTTATGCATTGTTTTTCAAAAAATAGTTCAATTTTTGGCCAAATTTAATCGTCGTATTAATTGACATTCTTGAATCGAATAATTTCTGTTCGTGTTCTTCTTTTTGATTCGCACGATAACCGCTTAAGCGATTTTCGCCGAGTTTAATAGAGCGCGCCAGTCGTTTCTTTCTCGTGCTAACCGGCGCCAGTTGGACCGCCAAGTGAAGCCAAATCCATTTCCACCTGATCTTTCCAGCGCAAAGGAGGGCTTCCTCTTTCACTGCTATCACCAGCTGGTACTGCATTGAATATTTTCAAAGCCGGAGCGTTTGTATCCATTCGGATATCCAACGAAGCCGCTGGATCTTTATTCACTGCGCTAAGTCTATGTTGTCGTAAAGCTCAAACTGCTCATTGTTCCATCACCTACCATTCTCGACGTTGCTAACTTACAAAGGTCCAAAAATCTTGCGCAGAATCTTTCTCCCAAACACTCCAAGCATCGCTTCATCGGATGTTGTCATCGTCCAAGCTTCTACGCCATACGTTAGGACGGGCATGGGGAGAGCCTTGCAGAGTGTTAGTTTTGTTCGTCGAGAGATTCTCCGTTTGATTTCAAAGATGACAGTGTTATCGATGGTAATGCTGGTTCCTAGATAAACGAAAGCACTTTAGGCTGTTAGAAAAGAGCAAAGGGTTCACGAATACAGCATTTGCTAGGCGCCTTAAGATTATTAATCCGGTCTTGCGCAAAGAATAAGAACAGAATTGTATTAACGCTTCACTCATTCAATCTTCAGTCACAGAATACATTAAGGAGTATACTGGTCCATACACATACATAATATAAGCAAGCTTTCACACACACAAATGTTTGAAGTTAAGTAATTCAAAGAAGAAAATAAAGGGTTGAGGTTCTAAATTCGATTGATAAGTTTATATCGGTCGTTAGAAATACTTGCGAGCAAATGTGGTGATGAGGCAACAGCAGCAGCCGCTCAAACAGCTGTAGTAACAATAAAGGCAACAGTAGAAATTGCAGCAGTGATAAAAAGCAATGCGGCAACAGGAAAAACGCCAGCAACTCAAGTGACAGATAAGTACAACAGTAGCTGGCTCGGACATTGGAAGAAGAGTGTGGCGGATGTAGAGTGGAAAAGGTGGCCCAGCGATATGTTGCTCATGTGACTGGCGTTGTAAATGAGTAAAGTCCAGAGCCGGCGGAGGTATTAGTGCTGGCTTAGATGCTGCAGCTAGCCTAGTTGTCAGTGTCTGTATGGTTGTTCTTTGTCATTTGTTGTTGCTCAGCAATATCCGACTTGGCGTTTGCCTGCCACGTCCAATGGACGCATTCATGCATGTGCCATGCTGCCTTCATCTTCTTCTTTCCCATGCCACCTTACGCATAGTCTTTCAGTCAGTTCACTTCCCACCACCCACCGTCAACTCACCAACTCTAAATATTTTCCTCTCTCCAAGCTGGCATGCGAAATAATCAACTTTTACGTTTAAAGCTTCAAAATTGAAATTCCAGCATAAAAGGATTTTTGCGTTAAGGCATGTTGAAAGCAGCATTGACGAAGTAAACCAATCGCAACAACAACAACAACAGCACAACAACAATCAGAGCAATAGCAACATCAGCCAAGAGCATTAGCAGTCAGTCGGCAATATTGTAACCAGCTGTCGTCAAACAAAATGGGTGGCACCGTGTAGGTAGGTGGGTGTACGGTGAGGTGAGTTGAAGGGGGGCGAGGCAAGACGCATTTGAATTTAAATTGTAATGATGAAAAGTTTTATGCTGCCACCGACGTTGTGCGCCGTAAAAGGAGTAAAGGCCTTAAATGGTGAAGCACAATGCGGGCATTAAATAGTGCGCTCGAGGCGGGTGGGGAGGTGGCGCAGTGGCGTGTGCCAGTCGGCTGCGTCGTAGGTGGGCGAGGACATGCGCTGCTAGTAATTCCCGTTCAGTTTGCCAGTTCGACTTTAGTCACTGTTTTTTTCTTTTCGTTCTTTTCCATCAGCCAGCTTTTTGTAATGTTCCGTTATTTTTGTTATGTGCACATGCTTGTGCGTGAGTATGTAATAATGAAGGCGTATCGACGGCATCGTGCACTTGGCATACGCTGTACAAAGACTATTTGTTGGCGCTTTGGACTTTTGTCTCGCCATAGAGTTGCCAAGGTGAAGTTGGTTATGAGTTGACTTTTCGCTTTTACTTTTTTTTTTGTCATTTTTGGTAAGTATGAGGATCGGGTACTGGATACCGAAACTAACACACATCCACATTTTGACCAGTTTTGACTTTTTTCTTGTTTTTTGATTGTTGTGTCTTTTTGTTTTTCATCTTCACTATTTTTGTATAAATTATAGCTCTTTATCTATTGGGTATGGAAATGAGTTTCCGTCCTTTCTTAGCCACAGTTACGAATTATTTAAACAATTAAATTCTGCCATTGGAAGCTACAACTTGACTCCATCTTTCAGGAGGCATACGAATTCCTCTGACAAAAATTCGAGTTCTTTTGATTTGATCCAGTTTGCGATGCTCTCGTTAGAAGTGAACCGCTCTTCAATAAGGGCTGGCTGCATTGATCGGAACAGATGGTAATCCGAAATTGCAATATCTGGGGCATACGGCGGGTGGGGCAATATTTCCCAATTCAGTCCCTCTAAATATTTCTGGACTGATTTAGCAACGTGAGGCCTGGCGTTATCATGCAGCAAAATCTGTTTGTCATGTGTACCGTCCCATTCCGTCCGCTTTTCTTTGAGAGCTCGATTCAAACGCATTAGCTGCAGTCGATAACGATCGCCAGTGATGGTTTCAGATGGTTTAAGAAGTTCATAACAGATGACACCCTTCTGATCCCACCAGATGCACAACATAACCTTTGAAGCATGAATAAATTTTTTCGCTGTCAATGGACCTGGTTCACCTGGCAAGCTCCAACATTTTCCACACTTAGAGTTATCAAATATATCCGTTTGTCATCGCCAGTGAGGATGCGATGCAGAGGCATTTCCTCAACTACACGGACGAGATCCAAGACCATACAGACAGACAGCTACTGGATCGGTCAGTGTACAGACAGGCCATAAACGACATTCAACGGGAGACCCTTACCACCTTCTTAAGCTCCCGGCCACCGAATGTCGTAATCGGAGTCCAACCACCACCTACAGCAGATGAAGAGCTCCAGCTTCACCGTGGGACCCGCGTAACCTTGGCACAATTACGTGCTGTATATTGTAGCAGGTTAAACTCCTTTTATTTTTATTTTATTTTCTGCCGTTCAAGAAGCATCTCCCACGGCACTAAACGTTTCTCGATATCTCCTCGGGTGCCTCCTTCTATTGATGTGGCACCCAGTTACCTACTTTCTGTATCATTCCCATCGCGTGCAAATGTTTACCAACGGTTGATCTGTCAACATCCAACTCTTTAGATATATCAACAAGGGTTCGACACGCGTCTTCATCCAATAATTGCTGTAGTTGACTATCTTCTATTAAATTTGAGTTTAAATAAAGTGGAAGAAAAATATTAATTGAATTTATATAATTATTTTTCTTATCCGATGTTGCGCATTTTCTCCATATAAGGCCCGTCGTCGAAAATACCGATGAAATCGCAGAAATAATCAAAGTTTACCAACATTTTAGCAGTCGTAGCATTGCCCAGAAGCCAAAGATCCACCATGAAACAGTTTTAAACCTTTTACGCAAAACTGGATTCAAAAAGAAGCTCAATGCTTGGGTGCCACACCAATTAACACCTAAAACATGATGGAGCGCATTTCCAACTTTTCCTTCGCTCTCTCAAGTGTGACTTATTACTGCTTTGGTGGGAGATCATGCGCCTTTTGGCTCTTGTAAGGCTTGACTTTCAGATCATTTTTCAGTATACGGCGGATGCTAGTGTCAGATATTTTCAGTTCTTTCGCCGTTTGAAGGGCGATTCTTCGGGGATTTCGCTCAAGTCGCTTCTTCAGTTTTTAAACCATTTCACGTGTCGTTGCAGTCTTTTGATGACAACCTCCATGACGTTTCGCGATGCTACCAAAAAACTGTGTATTCTTTAAGATGCTAGAGTTCATGAACAATCGCTGGTTGTGATTTCCCACCCAAAAATAATGCAATCACACTTTTAGGTTTGAAATCCATTGCTGATTGTCTTTTTTCGCGTTTACTCTGAGCAAAATGCCCGTACATCAGCTGCGCGGCACTTCGAGTGCCGGACCCTGTACATCAATAAGTGCACTCACCCTAAAGTTATATTTGGCTTCTATACTTCTCAATAACACCTGGCAACCTCCATGAAATATGTACACCACTACCTACGGCGGGGCGGTTGCTGTTCAAATTAGACTTAGAAGTTACATTCTTGTATATCTAAGCACACCTTGTTGGAAGCTTATAAAACCTAAAACTTATTATCCTCTCTACAAAAAACCTGAACCTCTGGCAACTCTGTTTACTATCGCGGCAAATTTCTTACTGTATTTGTTCTATGCTTTTCTACCTTTTTTCAGTGACTTTCTTATTAACTTTTTTCTCCCCACCAACCTTAGTGTTTGGCGTATATGCGTGTGTGTGTGTGCGCGTGATGCTTGAAAGCATTAGAGGCCGATTTATGCATTAAATTTTTGCTATTTATCTCAAAGTTAATATTCTTAAAAGATATTTGGTATGCAATCGTCGGCAAAGAAAGTCGCAACTCAAAGAACTCAGTGAATTCTTATTTTCCAGTGTCGGCGAATATAAACGAAATGCATTTTTTAAAATGCCAAGCGGGCAATATGGCTGAGTAGAGCAAAAGCAAAAAAAGTTCATAAATAATTCCTTTGACGTGGCACACGAAAAATCTTCCAATATCTCATTTCGCTTGTGGTGCACTTTCAGAGTCGACAATTAAAGGTAAATAACTAATTCCAGCTCATTCGCCACATTGAAACTCGATTGTCGTTCAACAACATCAGGCGACATGACGCAGGCAGTTTTCAATGTAAACGTACAAATTAAAGTAAAATTTTCCAAATGGCTGATGGGGGTAATACCTTGGACTGATTTTTGGTTTCTTTTTTGTTTTTGTTTAATTCGCCTCTATTGCATATGCGTATGTGTGAATGTGTGCATGTTGTATGCCGCAGTTGAAAAACGAGCGATTTTGATACGCATTGAGGCGCTGCAAATGTCGCCGCTACTGTGCCATCTGCTTCTGTTTTTGTTATTGTTGCTCGATTTGTTGGTGCACTATTATTCTCGCTACTGCCGGCTTGACTGACGTCGCACAAAAATGATGAAATGAAAATTCACCAGCGACTGTATGTCTAATTCAAGCGTAAAAACTGCAGCGTCGTCGCAGTGCCACTGAACGCCGCACATGCAGTACCCACCCGTACTTGCAACATGCAACAAGCAACACTTGGCGAGTAGCAGGCCAACCAAACAACTGCACATAGCCGGCGCATTCAAGTTGCTGTGCGTGCACTCGTTGCCGCAGCCGCATTTGCTACACTCTTCGCCAACGTCGAGGGGAGCAAACGGTGCAGCGGATGCATGGAAAAATTTAAAAGAAAAATTACTTTTAATGAAACATTTGCGCAATTTTCAATGCATCACGAATTTGCAGGGAAATTTTGCAAAATAACAAATTCGAGGGAACACACCGACACACACACATAGGCATTTACATATGCATACATACATAGTTTTTATACATACAGATGCAGGTATGCATGTATGACTTTGAATTCGCGTCTGTGCGTGCTGCATGGCTGTTCAGCAGAAAAATGCTCAAATTTTGTGATGCGCATCGCCGCGTTGAAATATTTTATTTTCCCTCGCTCTGCATAGAAAAGTTGTATATTTTCACTTTCTAAATTTATCGAAAAATTTCTCTTTAAATAGGAGTTTTGGGAAATAAGTAGGCACAGGGATCTAAATATATGTACACACACATGCATACGTATGTATGTATGGGGTCGTATGCAAACTAACCCATTAACTCGGAAGCAACGAAAAAAGAGATTCTTTAAGCGGCTTTGGGCCCGCAAATTAAACTAGATAGTGTATATGTTGAAGGAGAAAGTATTTGGTATTGAAGCATAATGAAAGATCCAAATAAATAAAATGCAAAATACCGAAAAGCTAAAAAAAGTTAAAAAAAAACTAAAATTTGACATGTATCAGGTTGGGGAATAAGTTCGTAGAGTTTTACCGAAAACTTTTATTTAAACAAAAAACATTTATTATATCAACAAGTTAATCAGTTATATATCCGCCATTGCTGTTTACAACCTCTGCCCACCTCTCGACCAATTCGTTGATGCCGTTCCGCCAAAACTCGCGTCTGGTGTCAAAGAAGTTGTTGAGCCAAGTACCTCTTTGTTATCGAAGGTAACGCCCTTCATATGGTTTGACATGAAGCGGAAAAGATGATTATCGATCGGTGTAAGGCCCGGAGAATACGGCAGATGCTAAATAACCTCCCATTAGAGGTCTTGGGGTGCGGCTTTGACAACTTGTGCAACATGGAGCCTGGCATTGTCGTGAAGAAGTATGATTTGACCATGTCGATCAGGTCTTTTCTGTATAGCCGAATAGTCTCATTCACGCGATGTAGCTGAGCAATGTAGAGCTCCTTGTTGACTGTGTCATTCTTTTCGAGCATTTCCGAGTGCACCATGCCCTAACAGTCCCACCAATCACATATCGTGATCTTCTTTGGATGAAGGTCCGACTTGACTCTCGGCTTTGGTGTATCTCCTGGAGCCACCCACTACTTTCTTTGCTTCGTATTGATGTATAGGCACCATTTCTCATTTCCCGTGGCGATTCGATACAAAAAGCGCTGTTTATGACCGCGTGTTGCTCAATGGCGGGCGAGCTGCTGAGATGCAGTTTTAAGGTGACTTTCTTTGTTTTTTTCGTTGAGCTCGTGAGGCACCCAGGCTTCAAATTTTTTGTTAAATCCCACTGAATGAAGGTGATTGAGAATCGCTTTATGATCGCAGTTCATCTTTTCCGCCAATTCACGACTAGTTTGGCGACCCTTCTTCTTCAAAAGTAATTTGAGATGTTCTTCATTAAATTAAGAAGAAGGCCTTCTGCTGCGGGACGTGTCATCGACATCAAAGTCGCAATTTTCGAGCTTTGCAAACCATTTCCGTGTTGTACACTCGCCTATAAAACCTTCTCCATACACGTCGCAAACGTTACGGGCTGCTTCGGCAGCTTTTTGACCTCGAAGGTGTCGAAAATGTTGATTTTTGCCGCCTGGGCATTCCATTTCTACGCCTCGAAACTAATAAAAAATTAAATGACTCAAAAATACAATTAAGATAGTTTTGTAAAGCAGAAAAAGCTATGTCGAATGAATACTTACCCTTTGCCAAACAGCAAACAAATCGTTGTAAAATATAGGGTTTTCCAAACAGATGTGTTATTTTGATATTCAAAGAAAAACGTTATTTTTTAATATAAATGATCAGATGTTTATTTCATTATAAAGAGGAAGGTTTGCCTTTAATAGTGGAAAATAACATCAGGCAAATGACCACCACGACCACACTTACAGGACCATATCCTTCGCATGAAGTTTCCCATAACCGAATTGCAAAGTTGTTGCCCTATATCCTCGATAGCCTCACGAATTCCATCTTTGAATCGACCTGAATCGACCCTGGGCTATTGGCGTAGACCTTCTCTTTCACGTGGCCCCAAGGAAAAAAGTGACAAGAGGTTAAATCACAAGATCTCGGTGGCCAATTGTGATCACCTTTTCGAGAGATAGCACGGCCCGGAAACTTTTCCCGCAAAAGATCAATGATTTCGTTTTCGTTGCTTGTGTGGCACGTAGGGCCGTCTTGTTGAAAATAAAACTTGTCCAGATCAATACCATCCAATTCCGGCCATAAAAATCTTTAATTATCTCTCGATAGCGCAATCCATTCACCAATAACACCTGTTATTGGAAAACCTTTTAAAAAAAAATATAAAAACGCTGTAAACTTATTCCCCAACCCAATAGAATCATATTCTGAATGTGCGGCATATGAACGATTTCGTGTTAAATAATTCAAGTATGAGATTTTGGGTCTTGTCTTCAATTATTCTTAAAATTGGTTTATATGTACGCTTGAATATTCGAATACGAGTAATAAGAAGTAAACTGAAAAAGGCTTTATTATTACAATAGCTTACTCTCCATTGGGTTGACAGCCTCATTAGGAAGGATGTTTTACCTTGTTTGGTGTTTGCCCGTTAGTCCACGTGAGGTATAGTATTTCATTTCACTTCTACTACCTATTTCTGGGAAGCTGTCACCGATCCGCCACCCAGTGAGGGTCAGGTTCCAAATGCATGTTTCCGACCAATTATGACTTACGCTGCCGAGACACGCGCAGACACCACTGTTACATAGCGCGCCCTTACTACTACCGAAATGCGGACACTCAGATCAATATGTGGATACACAAGACGCCCTCACATAAGAAACCAAGAAATAAAAGAAATATGTGAAGTACAAGACATTTGAAAATGGCACAAAGAATGGCACAACTGGATAGAGGTGCAGTGGATGGAAGGTTGTAAGCAAACAGTTCGACTGGACGTCCTGCTAAACGTGGGCGCGAATGTTGGACATCGGAAGCGCAGTATGACTAAATTATGTATTGATAGATATTATACTCGTATAGATATATTAATTGTCACCTTTCAATATGAATATTATTAATCTTAGTAAAAAAATTCACAGAGAGAATGTAGATTGAAATCTCTGTGAAAAACCAAAATTAAAGAAAAACATTTTTCTAATAGCGGTCGCCCCTCGGCAGGCAATGGCAAACCTCCGAGTGTATTTCTGCCATGAAAAATATCCTCATAAAAATATCTGCCGTTCGGAGTCGGCTTGAAACTGTAGATCCCTCCATTTGTGGAATAACATCAAGGCGCACACCACAAATACGAGGAGGAGCTCGGCCAAACACCCAAAAAGGGTGTACGCGCCAATTATATACCTATATATGTATATGTATATAATCTGAAATAAAGTAGAAGAAAAAACTGAAAAAGTTTTGAAAAAATATTAATAGTTTTGAGATTTATTCAATGTTGTTGATTTTTTTCAGTTTTCAATATACAAAATACTTTTTAAAAAGATTGGAAAGATGAAAAGAAAAATGGAAACAAAAATTGTATTGCTTTCCATAGAAATTTTGGGAAAAATTAGAAAAGAAATATGAGCTGAGTTGTTTTTCAAAAACTACAAAAACAAATTGAAAAAATAATGTTTCTTGTTTTCCAAACAAATTTTGGTAAAAATTAGAAAAGAAATATGAGCTGACTTGTTTTTCAAAAACTACAAAAACATATTGTTCACAACAAAAATTTTTGAAAAAAAAATTTTCAGATTTCTATAGTTTTGTACAATAAAAAAAATTAATTTTTTTTTTTAAGATCATTCCAAGAAAAAAACTTGAGTTAAAGTTTTTTTTACATTATTTTTTTTTTTTTTTTAAGATCATTCCAAGAAAAAAACTTGAGTTAAAGTTTTTTTTACATTATTTTTATATAAATCTGAGATTAGGTTAGGTTAGCCTGGTTGGCAATCTGAGATTAAATACCATGAAAAAAATCTGAGGTTAAATTTTTTTCCAAAGCTTCAAATATGAATGAAAAAATATGAACAAAATGTGGTAGTTTTTTTTCAAATATTACAAAAAAAATTTTTTTTTGGTAAATTTTTTAGAGCAAAAATCTTCCTAAAAATAAAAGAAAAAACATGTTTATAAAAATGTTAAAAAGAACCGAAGATATTTCAACATTGAATAAATCTGAAAATCTTAGAGGGGAACTTTTGCTTGGTGTATTTTAATCTAAAGTATCGCTATTTTCAACTACAACAATAAAAAAAAAATATAAAATCTATTTGGAGAAAGTTTTTCAGAAATTACATAAACAAAAATTCCACAACCACATCGAAAAACAAGAATTAAAAAAAAAGATAATTTAAAGCTCATAAAAATATTTAAAAAAACGAAGATACTTCATTCTGTGCCACAAATTTTCAGCATTGACTAAATCTCAAAAAAAGAGAATACAGATACTACGAGTTCTGTTAGAAAAGTATCCGACTTTGTTTTTTATTTCTAACACCTGACAAATTTGAATTACGCGTGCTTGCATAAGCAGACCTGTAACCTTCCTGCACATGTGTGAATTTTTTCCCGCCTGTCGCTAGCGTCAGTTGCTGTCAAGTAACATGGTATTTAGTGCTCTCGTCAGTTTTTAAATACGTCTTGGTGACTTCAAATCGATGATGGTGCCTCTTAGTGTTTTTGACTTATTAACGTCTAATGCACAATCGAAATTGAACATACATATCTTTCATGAATTTGATAAATGTTTCGTAATTTTTCACGTTTGTGTAAATGTAACTTGACCTATTCCATTGCGATTCCATTTACCTCCTTCTCTATATCCATACAAAATATCTACCAAACAAATAAAATTAAAATTTTCTTTTGCGAAATGCAACCATTCAATCAGTGTTTTCTTATGACGTTGTCACGTTAAACTGTCGTCAGTAAACCGACTTTACAGACAACCTCTTTTTTTCAAAGAAGAAGGCTTGGTTTACGGTCCTGGTATACCAGATTAAGCTAAGGTAACTATAAATTGCTTTTAACTCTACTTTATAAGAACGAAAACTTTAATCACGTTTTTCTCGAAATACGTTTTCTTTTGTGCTGTCGAATATAACTCAAAAAGTAATCAAGATATCAACCTAAAATTTTACAGGGATATTCCTTAGCATATTGGCCTTTGCATGTACCTCAAATTTTATCAAATTTATGTTAATTATCACTAAAAATATTGTTTATTAAAAAAAAAAAATTTCCACTTCAAATTTTAATTTTTTTTTTCGTTAAAAATATTTAAGTGCAAAGCTGCGTAACTTATTTTAATGAAAAATGTTTGTCCGGTTGATTTCAGTTGATTATAGGAGGCTGTATATTCCACGGCGCAAATTAACGAAGCCACGTTTGAGTAGTGCCGCCATTTTTTGTTTTTTATTTCAAATAAAATTTTCGTATATTCATTTAAGCATGAATATTAATATTTAATTTATTTTATAATAATAAATACTCTCAGTTTTTCTCAAAAAATGATTGAAAAACTCGTTGTCTAGAGGAGCTGGCACCCTTAAATAACGATTCAATGATTTGATCTCACCGCACACAATAAAAATGACTTCTTAATTAGTGACTTCAGCATACCGTCGAAAAAAGTGTCCAAATTAAAATAGGTAAAAAATGCTGATCTGTATTATAGCATTAAAAAATGCATAGCTGGTTTCAAAATGCTCAAGAATGCGCTTATGTGCAATGCGCAATATGTAGGCACGCACACACACACACACACACATACATATCGTATGTACATACATGCAGTTGTTTTTGATATTTATTGCATTTAATCAGGTGCCACGGTCATGTCTATGATTGAGACTGAATGTGAGCTGGCTGCCGCTAAGCAATTGTTGTTGTGTTTGCTATTATTGTTGCTTGCATTGCTTATTATCACATTGTTGCTTTTGTTGTTTTCGCTACACGAGTATGCAGTGCTTTGGCGTTGTTGTCGGTCAATAGTTGCTGTTATCGCCTCAGGTGTTTGCGCACTACTTATCATTTTTGTTGTGCACGAGTGCGAGTATGCGTGTGTGTGTGTGTGTGTTCGGAATAAAATCATATAATTTGGATTGCATAAATATTGTGCAAGTGTTGCATAATATGCTGAATGCAAGGCGTATATATATACTTACTGTGAAATGCACATATGTACATACATACATACATATGTACATGCGGTAAAATTAAGAAACAAAAGCTTTTGTATGTATGTGTGTGTGTATGTAGCTTGACTCCTTTTGTGATGACGAACATTTGTTCTGCATACAATTTCAAATATGTATGTATGTATATGTATGTAGATATGTGCAGAAATGCACTAATATAAAATGTACGTATGGATGTATATATGTATGCCGATTAACCCAATACTGCCTGCGTTATGGTTCACCCTCAATTTAAGTCCACGGTGCTCCACTAAACATAAATACATATGTATGTACGTATGTATACATCTATGTATGTATGTATTTATGTACGTACGTATGTATTTATGTACGTACGTATGTATGTATGTATGTATGTATGTATGTATGTTCGATTATTCATGCTCGATGATTTGGAAATGTTCTAATAAATATGCATATATGTATGTATGTACAACTAAATAAATATATATGTTCATACATATGCATACTAAAAAACATCTCACGTACGTACATACAGGCAAACATACATACGTAGATTTATGCATATACATACATACAAACATGTCCGCTATGCAAATTGACGATTTGCCTTGTCTCCATGGCTGACCGGCTGGCCATCTAATTTCTGGGCCTCGAGTGTCTAACACCAATGTGGACATACAAAATATGATATAGAAATGTGGGAAATTGCTACGCCTCAAATAAAGAAAAATTTCAGACAATGTAATGTAGGTTAGGTTAGGTTTTTGTGGCAATCGACTTAGAGTAGCCAAACTCATTTAGACCAGTACGTCCACTGTAGGATAAACTCTCTTATGAAGCGTAGGATATATTTTATCCCAACACCGAATAGTTCCGTAAGAGAGTCAAAATGGTATTTTCCTAACAACCTTACTCTACTGCTACCTAAGTTTGGACAAATACAAAGGAAGTGTTCTACTGTTTCTTCTCTTCCTCGTCTCTACAACTTCTGCAGTATTCAGGCGAAAATATTCCTAGCCTAGAAGAATGCCACCTAACAGCCACGACATCTCTCTTGCGAGGTTAAGCCAGGTCAGGTTTTTTCAGTCGAGTAGCCGAATAGCCTCATTCACGCGGTGTAGCTGGGCAATGTGTGTTTGACCGTGCCATTCTTTTCGAGCAGTTTCCAGTGCACCATGCCCTCCCAGTCCCACTAAACACACATCATGATCTTCTTTGGATGAAGATCCGGTTAGACTCTTGGCTTTGACGTAGAGTATCTCCTAAAGCCAGCCACTTCTTTCTTTGCTTCATATTGAATCGTCCCGTGACGATTCGGTACAAAAGGCTCTGTTAATGATTGCGTATTGCTCGATGGCGGGCGAGATGCCGAGAAGCCATTTGAAGGCGACTTTCTTTGCTTTTTTCGTTGAGCTCGTGAGGCACCCAGGCTCTCAATTTTTCGGTAAATCCCATTGAATGAAGGTGATTGAAAATCATTTTATGATCGCAGTTCATTTCTTCCGTCAATTCGCGACTGGTTTGGCTTCCTTCTGCTATTATACCGGAGTCACCTTGTGTGGATTCGCCTATGACATTTCTTCAACTGAATAGTCTATAAAAATTCCAGCGCTTTAAGTTGAGCAGCCGAAATTTTCGATTTTCAAAATATGTTTACTTCAAACAGACATACATATATAGCCAATACATATGTACATATGTATGTATGTACATTCATTTATCGGCAGATTGCTATTACACTCACATTTACATAAATATTTTAGTGAACTTGTTTTGGCCTTTCATTTCGCAAGGCTTTTTGGCTTGATTTACTTATGTATGTAATTAAACAAGCATATTAATTTGCATTCACACACATTCGCATAATATGAAATATTCACATTTTTATGCATTTGCATACGTCGCATGGCATATACTCGTATGTGCGTATGTACTCGTGTGTATGTAAATAATTATACTTCGAAATGCGGCTGATAGTTGCAAAAAACGCTAAAGCTTGTAGCAACCCAAATCAATACATATGGAAATACATATACACATATACATACATATGTATATGTATGTATATAAGTATAAGTAAATAATAAGTTTCGTATGTGCCGATAAAGTAAACATGCAAGCATCTGTGCCTACATACAAACCTACTTAAGTAAATATATAAATATTTTTGCGAGTATGAGAATTTACTAAAGTATTTATATCATACATACATACATACATACATACCTCTGTACTTGGTGAGTTATGTATAGAAAAGTACAAAGTGCATTGAAAATTTACGCAATTCAAATTTCAACAAGACACTTTGCTATGTAACTCCACAACAAAAATAACACAAACGCCAATGTACAAGGTGACGCAAAATTAATAATCCAATTTGGTTTTGAACAATTTTTTGACTTAATTTCCAAATTTGTAATCAAAATTTTTGATCAAATCCACATTTTTGTACGCAGTTTTAAGGCCCGTTAAATTTTAATTAATTACAAGGTGGCGCAAAATTAATCCCCGATTTTGTTTTTGAAGGGCGTTTTTATTAAATTCCAAAATTTTTAATCAATATCTTTGATCATATCAATATTTTGGTAGGCAGTTTTAAAGCCCCTTAAATTTTAAATAATTACAAGGTGACGCAAAATTAATCATCCGTTTTTTTAAGGCCGTTTTAATTAAATTCCAAAATTTTTAATCAAAATTTTTGAGCAAATAAACATTTTTTACGCAGTTTTAAAGCCCACTGAACTTTTATTAATTACAAGGTGGCACAAAAGGAATCATCTGATTTTGTTTTTGCAGGACTTTTTTTACTAAATTCCAAATTTTTTAATCAATATCTTTGATCAAATCAATATTTTGGTAGGCAGTTTTAAAGCCCCTTAAATTTTAATGAATTACAAGGTGACGCAAAATTAATCATCCAACTTGATTTTAAACAAATTCTTTACTGAATTTAAAAATTTGTAATCAAAATTTTTAATGAAATCTAAATTTTCGTACGCAGGTTTAAAGCCCATTAAATTTTTATTAATTACGAGGGGGCGCAAAATTAATCATCCGATTTTGTTTTTGAATAACTATTTTTGCTAATCTTAATTTTGACCTTCACGCACTCCATTGCTTCTCTGTGTGTTTACAGCAGCTGTCTAGTTCACAAATGTCAAATATGATTCACGTATGACGCTCTTCTGATAGAGTGATTTATTTTCTGCCACCTAGTATTTTCTTGAAATTGGCAAATAAATCAATTGGTCCAATCCAATAAAACATTACAATTTCTATGAAATTTAATATTTCCATAGCGCCCAACAAAGCGACCCCTATGCGTCACAATTGTGTTCCTCTGAAAATGCTTTTTCCCAGTGGCTGTGTTTTGCGATCTTTACTGGTT
Source organism: Anastrepha fraterculus (assembly GCA_037575425.1). Classification (NCBI taxonomy): domain Eukaryota; kingdom Metazoa; phylum Arthropoda; class Insecta; order Diptera; family Tephritidae; genus Anastrepha; species Anastrepha fraterculus. The sequence goes on from JAYXIM010030390.1 coordinate 399,835, forward strand.
CAGTGCCCATATCGTGATTTGTAAGAACGTCAATAACAATAATCTCTATACACACAGGTTAGGCGAAGTTAGATGAAGTGGCTGTCCTTCGACGCACCTAGGCCAGTTAGAGGCCCCTTGTGATACCACCGGAACTATCCCATTCTTACTCTATTTGGTCATCACTAAACTATTGTGTGGCCCTTACAAGGCTGGCTATACTAGCTAGTCTGAGATTCGCAGCATTCGCAATGTTATCCAGAAAAGCGAAACCGAGCAATCTCAACAATCTTCTACACAGAGTCATGCAACCGCACAGAAGGTTTTCAACTGTCTCTTGCTCTTCCATATCCTGACAGCTTCTACAATAGTCATTGCACGGTGCCCCTAAGGTACTGGCATGTCTTCCCAGATAGGACATCTACCTCTATTCTTAGCTCTTTCCTACTTAATTTAAGTAGACTCTTAGTGCAACCCATGTTCCATTCGGACCGCGTTTGTCTACTGATAGCGCAAGTGTTTAACCGTTTCTAGTTGGAATTAGCAACAGTAATGGTGTGTCTGTCTATTAAAGGGTTACATGTTACCAAAGGAATGGGTATGTTGACCTTGAGCTGATTAATTTGGAGCGAGGAGCCCAATCTAGCTAACTCATCAGCCTTACAGTTTGGGGCATCTCGCAATTGTTAACATGCACTGGGGCACAAGTATCTTGCGGAACAGTATTGGAATTTGTAGTGACAGTCAAGCTGTATTGAAAGCCCTTCCTAACCCAAGCTTCTCTTCGAAGTTAGTTGGTGAATGTAAGACAAAACTGAACAGTGTTGCAAAACACAACAAAGTTAGTCTTATTTGGGTGCGTGGTCGTTATGGTATTACAAGGAACGAATTAACTGATAAAGTGGCTAATGAAAGCTCTGCAAGTATGCCCCTAGGCACTGAACCCTTTCTAGGTGTAAATTCCGCATCGATTCAACTATGGATTGTTGACTTCATGAGGTCTACCCATAGAGGACGATGGTCTGGGTTGAGCTCGTGCAGAGTAGCCAAGTGCTTTGTGAAAGAAGCAAACAGCAAATTAGCGACCTTTCTCCTAAAACTCAGCAGAACGGACCTCAAAGTACTGGTGGGTGTAGTCATGCAGGGCAGGGCTCACCTGAGAGTACTGCTGAGTGTAGTTACAGTGCACAACGCCTGTGGTCAGAATATGGCTGCCGTGGGGGTCATCGACAATTCGATATGCCTATCCTGTCTTGAGGATGACGACACTGGAGAGCATTTTCTCTGTAGCTGTTCGCCGTTTTCCAGAATCAGACTTAGGATATTGGGTTGCGGTATGCTGAGAATGAATAAAGTTCATACTCTTCCTATTCCGGATCTCTTAAGATTCATCGATGAACCCAAGAGATTTGTGGAAGAGTGAACTCCAACTAAATTTTCCGTCTTACCACCCACATTTTATGTTTCCTAACTCTCTGTTCTTTCTACTAAAATCCGGGTCTCCTGACTGAGTGCTTGGACTTATTCGACCCCCCACAAATCGAATCGATTCGAATCTAATCTAGTCCTTCTTGAGCTTGAAAGTTATTTGCGCTGATTCTAGTTCACTGGCTTTTAAACGCCATTTACTCAGCCATGTGCTAAGGTGGTCAAGGTTTTGCTGAAGTTGATTAGAAGCAGTGGAGAGATGACTATTTCTAGCCGTTACTGCCGCTTCAATAGAGCCACCAATTCAGACTTTCCTACAGAGGATGCACAAATATCGCAGCAAATATGTACATATGTACGTGAGTATATGTGTGTGCGTATTTAAATATACATATTTGTATACTGTATATTATATGCACATAAGTATGCATGTATGTGTGCATTATTTGCATACGAAGTATTTTATGGCTTTGCTGTGTCAAATGTAAATATGCAGGTTGGCAAGTTTACATAATGAGGGTATATTAATGACCACACGCACATGTTTGCATCAAGTATACATATTTACTGCATGCACGTGCATACGTACATGCATACATACAAACATACATACATACATACATACATACATACATACATACATACATACATATATACATTGTTCTTAGTGCATTCATAGCTACATGGCAAGTCGATGTGAGAGCTTATTTATTGCAAAACGTCTAATTACGTGTGTATGTATGTTTGTATGTGTACATAATGGAGGCAAATTAACGCATTTTGCATAAAAGTGAGTATCGCCTATGTATTCAGCTGTGTATGTATGTATGTATATGTGTTTGAACTTTCCGCATAAATGATTTATAAGCGTTTATTATAAGTAGGTATGCATGTGTGTGTATATGTATGTATGTATGTATGTGTTTTACAAGTACGTGCATATGTACTTGCATTAATCACTTTGTGCATCGACCATTTGTTATGTATATTTCTTTTATGTGCATATCTGTATATGTATGTGTGCTTGATAAATATAGCAAAAATATTTGTGTGTGCACATAGGCATATAAGCATATAGGCATACATATGTGTATGTATGTAGGTCTGTATGTATGCATTTATAGTCAAATATGCATCTACCTATACAATCACATAGATTTTCTGCTCATGCATGTCTATATATTTGGGTCGTAGAGTTTAAGTTATTCACGGAGTTTCAACCAGGTTTCAGAACTAACTTTTCAACGCTGGACAATATTTATAGTTTGGCGGCCATTATGTATGAAGAATTCAAGGAAAACCATAAAGTAGACGCCTACTTTGTAGATTTATAAGCGGCGTTTGATAGAGTCCCCAGAAAATCGTTGCTGTATAAACTACGCCAAATGGGTATATCCACCAAATCGTAAATATTATCGAAAATATTTACCTAGTACTAAACTAGGATAACCAGCACTAAAGGAAGACATCCATGTGAGGCCATTAAGGCATATTAAGCACAGGAGAACCGACGAATTGGCCAACTAATACTAAAAAACTAACTAACTAATCGACTGCTGCCTTGACTTATCATCAGACCACTCACCAATTATAATAAAGCTCCAGGGTAGACCTGTTCAAATAATCATCACTTCGCTATACAAGCTGAAGTCCACAATAAACAAGACTGGGCTAAAATAGAAACGCCAGGAACTTTGTTCTGATAACTTCGATTTCATTTATTCAAATGAGTCTCCTCTGGCCTCGATAAACTAATTTGCACGATCTAAAAGCTCTTCGAAAAAGTGTTTCAGGTCATTGACTGAATGGTCTCTTCCGACGCAAAATGTTTTCCTTTCATAACCAAATGCAATTTTCCGAATAGGTGAAAGTCACAGGGAGCCATATCAGGCGAATACGGTGATTGATGGTTAAAAGCGATTTCTAGTCACAAAATCAGTCAAAAGAGTGGATCGATGAGATGGTGCATTATCATGCAATAAGCGCCAGCCAGCTTCCTCATTCGCGGTATTTAGGGAGAATTCGACGAATGCGATGCAACAAACACTTCAAAACGCCAAGATAGGAAATTGCATTGACGGTTTGGCCCGTTGGCAAGAACTCCTTGTGGACAATTTTCCTGTAATCGTAAAACCAAATGAGCATCGACTTGATTTTTGACTTCTCCAAACGCGATCTTTTGAGTGGTGGCCCGTCTGGGGTCTACCATTCGGCACTTTGACGCTTAGTTTCAGCTTCATGTTGGAAACACCACCATCCACCATTTCATCACCAGTTACAATGTTGTAAAGGGAGTTCTCGTCTTTTCTCTTTAATGAGTTCTTTCGAATGTTGAATACTGAGCAATTTTTGGTCCTCAGTTAACTTGTGCAGAATGAAACGTGCACAGACCTTTCGTAAGCCCAACTGATCAGTTAAAATGCGATAAATCGATGTTTTGGAGATATTAAACTCCGATTCCATGAATTTCAAAAATGATTTCGGCTCATTTTTGATAAATTTACGAACAATTTCGATGCAGTTTTCGGTGATTACTGAAACGTGTAAACCAGAAACGTCAAAAACATTTTTATGACGCCAGACTTGTTTATTTTGGACTTCACCTTGTACGACCATAAGACGAACTGGTGTCATGATGTCATAAAAGAAAACATGGAAATTAGAGTCTCTTTGAAATTCACCATCGAACTGGATTATGCAATTGTATACTTAAATTATAACACAATCGATACCAATATTAGACACTTCAACAACAAAGAAAATCCTCGCTTTTATTTTAGACAAAATCAAACAAAAACGCAAGCTTAGGAAATAATGGCAACGCTGCAAACACCAACCCGATAAAACTAAACTAAACAAATCATCAAATGAACTCAAAAAAATTCCCCAAGAGCATTAAGACAATCAACTGAAGAAGTACCTTAGCAGGGATATGACCAAATAAAGGGGAAAATACTAAAGGAACTACATGATACTATGTATAATAAACTATAGGGTCCGGAACTCGAAGTGTAACTAATTGAAAAGCCCATAAATTTTGTTTGGAAAATTACTTTTATTAAATTCAAAGTAAAAATGTGTGAAAACAATACAAAATTAGAATCAATTTACTTTTGCCCGATATGACCACCTTTTGCCATTATGGCCTTGAGATGGTCCAAAAACGAATCGCAAGCTACCTAAATGAGATTTTGAGGTATTTTGGCCTTCTCGCCGACAATGGGTTTTTTGAGCACCTCGAGGCAGGTGAATCTTTTAGTTCGGACCCTGCTCTCCAAAATGGCCCAAAGAGAATAATTCATCAGATTCGTGTCTGGTGAATTTGAGAGCCATTGTGTGGACGTTATAAAGTTCGGAATGCTGCTTTTTAGCCATTCTTGGTTTACTGGAGCGTTGTGAGACGGTGCCGAGTCCTGTTGAAACATCCATGGTCTGCCACTGAAATGTTTGTCTGCCCACGGTTTCAAAGCAACCTCCAGAATACTTTCCCGATAATATTTCGCATTTGTCTTGGCCCCAGGCTCGATGAAATGATTGGAGAGCGCCCATTTGCAGTTACAGCGGCCCAAAACGCTACCTGTGGCGGGTGCTGCCTCCTGGTGGCCAATCGATGACTCAAATTCTCTTAAGTATAGTCGGTCAAATAAATTCTATCGTTTTGAGAGTTTACGAATTGCTCCATAAGACATTTTTTTTCGTCAGAAAACACAATGTTCGGAAATTGCCCGCTATGGGTCAAGCGAAACAACTCCTTCGCACTCTCAAGTCTGACTTGATGCTGCTTTGGTGTGAGATCATACGCCTTTTGGATCCTCTAAGGCTTGACTTTGATATCATTTTGGCAATTGGAATGACACTGCGTGGAGGACTTCGCCTAAGTCGCTTCTTCACCATTTCACGTGACGTTGCAGTCTTTTAATGACCACCTCCATGACGTTTCGCGATGCTACCAGTACCACATTGACTTTCGACGAATGCCTCAACAGTACGCAGTAGCACAGCCTTTGCATACAATTCCTGTTAAAATTAAATGTCAAACACACCAGAAAACTAGGCGAAAAGGCACTTGCAAGTGCATCACGCATATAAAAATATTAAGACCAAACCCACATAAAAGAAGGAATGCGGATTGAAGATATCACAATAAATCAAAACACGATATGACCTGCGTATGTTAAATGCCAACAAATTCGAAAACGTGTTAAAATGTTCAGCCTCTGCAACTGAACGAAGAAGGGAATGTGGAGCCTTTTATTGGAAGCTGTCCTGTACTCGCTGAGTTTAGAATTATTTATTTAGAAAAATCGGAATTAACAGCAAAAGAAGTTTTAAGCGCATTAAACGGAGAAAACGATGAAAAATGGAAAAAAATTTCAGTATGCCAGAAAATTCGCTACTCGACTCTCATTCCTACTCTCGGAGCGCACTACCGAACAATCCGGCATGCACGAGCAATGGAACAATATTTCTCGTTCTTTACGTACCGCCGCCGAAGAAGAAATCGGATTCCGACGAAACCGAAAAAACAATTGGGTCGGCAAGATATGTTAGGCTGCTGCGGAAAGAAATGATGCTGCCACGCTGCGTTCAGGCGCAATGAGAGCCATGTGGGATCGTTACCGGGAGCTCAGAAAGGAAGAGAGACGTTTCCACGACAGTCGGTTCTAAGTAACCGGAACGACCCGAATTTATATTCGGCCAACGACTGTCACTTCAGCAGCATTCCTCGTATATGTATGGAGAATGTTTATGCTGCTACAACAACAACAACAACAGAGGAAGAGAGACACATAATCAGAAAGAAGAAATGTAAGTGCGAGGAGCTTGAGATGGTGGCCAATAAGAACAACGCCCGAAAATTCTACCAAAACACTTCTCGAACTCGTTAAATAATGACAGCTACTGTCAACCACGTCGAAGTGAGATGGCGATAACGCGACTAAAGTTAACAAAGCCGCGGGCGCCGAAGGACTGCCGGCTGAGCTATTCAAGCATGACGGTGAAGAACTGGTAAGCTGCATGCATCAGCTCCTATGCAAAATATGGTCGGATGAAAGCATGCCTGCCGATTGGAATTTAAGTGTGCTCTGCCCAGTCCATAAGAAGGGCGATGCTGCAATTTGTCCCATTACCGCGGGATTAGACTTCTAAATATCGCCTACAAGGTTCTAGCGAGCGCATTGTGTGAAAGGCTGAAGCCCACCATCAACCAACTGATTGGACCTTATCAGTGTGGCTTTAAACCTGGAAAGTTCACCATCGACGAGTTATTCACAATACGCCAAATCTTGGAAAAGATCCATCGAAAGAGAAGCGACACAAACCATCTTTTTGTCGATTTCAAAGCTGCATTCGACAGCACGACAAGGAGTTACCTAGGTTTCAGACAAGGTGACTCGCTGCTGTGGGATGGCAATAACAATGCCAGCCTTGATTTCGAACGGAAATCTCTTTTACCAACAAGTGCTACTTTGGACTAAGTAGGCAATTGAGTAGTAAAGTCCTCTCTTTACGAACAAAACTACCACTCTACAAGGTTCCGGCTCTGAAAGTATAATGCGGTACCAGGTGGTGATATCAGAGAGAGAGAGGGAGGAGGAAGACCTGGTCCGCGTTGGAAAGATCAGATGGAGAAGGACTTGGCTTCACTTGGTGTGTCCAACTGGCGCTGGTTAACGCGAGAAAGAATCGACTGGCGCGCTTTGTTAAACTCGACAAACTCGCTTAAGCGTTTATCGCAAGAAAAAGAAGAATGCATTTTTCCCGCATTTTGGTTTCTTTCCGCAGAGCTAGCCGCTTGAAATAATTATAAAGGGTGGTTAAATTTCAAGGGCCGATGTTGAATGTGAACCACACCTAAATGTCAACGACACCGTTGGACTTCTTTCTTTGGGGTTATTTGAAAGAAAAGGTGTACGTCGAGCAACAATTCAAGAGCTAAAAGATGAGATAATTCGGCACATTAAAGGCATAGAACCTCAATTATGCCTCATCGTCATCGAAAATTTGGAACATCGGATGGAGGTGTGCCGCCGAGGCCGCGGCGGCTATTTGGCCGATATTTTATTCCATACGTAATTGAACTATACCAATATTATCATAATAAAGAGAAGTGATAAAAGTTCCCAAAAAAATTGTATTTTATTCAAAATCAACACCGGCCCCTGAAACTTAACCACCCTTTATTTTAAAGAATATCGAATTAATCGAAAACGTGTGATATTATTTGGTAATTCGCCGCAATAAGCAGAACCCAATCAACCTGCTGAGGATGAAGATCGACCGCTGTAGCACTGTTAAGCAATTTACCACCTACAAGGTGGCGCAAAATTAATCATCAACTTTTTTTTCTTTTGTTTTTTGAATAACTTTTTTAATAAAACAAAATTAATTTGAGTTTTGAAAAATTTTATTTTGACCTTTACGCGCGCCATTGCTTCTCTCTTTGCATACTGCAGCTGTCTCGTTCACAAGTGTCAAACCATAAATCTTTCAATAGGGTGATTAATTTTACGCCACCTTGTATCACATATATCGAATGGATAAACCACAGCCATCGAATTGTAGCGCAAAATTGTGCTTGAGTTGCTGAACAAAGTGGCGAAATTTGAACTCTTAAGCTAAATACACACCAGGCAACCGTTGCAGCAACTCGGCCATGTTGAAGCAACCGTTGCCTCGTGTGTAGCTGTGTTGCCAAATGATTTTCGTGTTGCTGCAACCGTTGCCTGAAATATCAAATAAATTTGATTTTTGGGATAGGTTGCTGCAACCGTTGCTTCGTGTGTATCATTGTTTACTGCTTTTACTCGTTCAGTTCGTTGAACACAAGCAAAGAAGAAGGTTCGTGCGGAGTAAAATTAAGTGAAAAAGGAAAAAATGGCAATTGAAAATAATGAAAACTATGTTAATTTTATTAACGAATATAAAAATTTGAGAGAGCTGTGGGATATAAGTAGTGAAAAATATAAAAATAAAAATTTTAGAAAAAAAGCATACGAACAATTAAAAAACGAATACAATAAAATTGATAAAAATTTCAAGTCCGCAAAAGCGTTTCCTGTTGCAAGATACCGCAAATTTATTGCAGGCTAATTTCTGCTGTATTGCCTCTCTCATTATGGTATCTTTTTTCGTTAATTTGGCCTTTACGAAGTCCAACAATTTTCTAAACAGGGCTTCGTCCATCCTCATGTAATTTTTATAGTCCGCTGGCTCATTTTTCTTCAGTTCTTTCAGCAGCCTCTCGTTCGAAAATTCGCTTTTTTTAAAAGCCAATTTTTGGACCAGATTTTTTTTCTCTTCTTTTGTTGCATCTCTTCTTCCTCATTTTCGTACAAAAGTTCGTCAATTAAGAGAAGTAATTTTACGCATTTCGTCGATCATTTAAAAACTTTTATTTTACGTATCTTCCGCTTGTACCTTTCCTGCACCACAGTTATACACAATACTGAGATTGAAGCAACGGTCGCAACGTGTTTCTTAAACAAAGGCAACACGTTGTTGCAACCGTTGCTTCAACGGTTGCCTGGTGTGTATTTAGCTTTAGGCCACACGCAAATCGTCGTCGAAAATTGCATAACGCTTGTTTTTGTAGCAGATAAGCCAACGCCACATTTTTGCTAAAGTGCACACATTTTTCTACTCCAACCGATGGACGAAGCTTTTTATCGCTAGCGGTGGTTGATATCAAACCTGCTACCACTTGCCTATGCACGAGCCTCACTACGCCGTACTACTTGCCACCGTTTTTGCGTACCGCGTACCGCACCGCACCGCACAGCGCGCCAAACGTTGTGTGTTACAATTCAGCTTGGGGCTGCCGCATAGCAGCGATTTTTTTATCCAGTTACCAGTTTCCATTTTGCGCGCAACAGTTTGCCGTATTTTGGTGCCGGTATTGTCGGCACTTTCGTTGTAGATTTCATTGTTGTTGCCGCTGTCATCATTGCTGTCGTCGGTAGCTGTCAGCGCGCGCTTACAAGTGAACGAACAAGCCCACAATCAAACATACACAGCCATAGCTTAATCGCTTGAATTCATCCGCTTATTTCTAGCCAAATCTTGGCGCGCGATTCTCCAACCAGCCATTCGCACTGGTGAATTTTCGATGCGTACGTTCGCGCGATCCTATCGGCCCATCATTGACCGACCGGCCGCTCGTCCATTCGTCAGTGCAACTGTGTTGTGCAATTACAACTTCCATTTTTGTTGTGACTGTGTTGGTTGGCGTCCAGCTGTGCTTTGATGTCCACTTCACGGTTTGTGGGTGGTGGCATGGCTGCAGGTGTGCAGGGGAGCAGGTGTGCAGAGGTGTGTGGCATGGGCAGTTATCACTTTTGCTATCACAGTTAACTATTGTTGAGTTTGCTTCGCGTCAATGCTATAAGTGTTCGATTTTCAACAGCAGCAGCAGCAAAAAATGAGGCTTTTCAATGGAACGGCACGCAGCCATGTGCGACAAATGTTTCATTGGCAAAATGAATGCGACAAGGCGTGCAACAGCTGCAAAAATTTTAAAAGCAAATGCCTCAATAACGCTAACTGGCGTTGCAGTGTTGACAATGACGTGCCAGCCAGCCGCCAACATGAGCGTCATGGGAGCAAAAAAACATAACAAATAACAAAAACAACAATCGCGTTGCACCTTGCAATGCCATTTTTATGCTTTGTGGCGGCAGGCATGGAACTTGGCGGCATTTGTCTGTAGGTATATTGCTTTTATCACATTTACAGCCGCCCTTCCACTGACATTGAAAATTTTATTTACGGCTCCATTCTTCCGTTTCAACTTTCAATGCCCGCCACCCGTGTGCGCTCGAAAGGGTTGTTTTCTCATCAGCAGGACTCATTTCATTTTTCTATAAATTTTGCAATGCACTTTGCAGCTGTCAGAGCTGGGTCGCATAATGTGTTTATTCTCATTCCATGCGTTATGCAAGCACACACACATATATATATACGAGTGGATACATGCCTTATATGGTACAAGCACTCAGTCCCTCTAATTTCTAGTTTGCCCCCCGTTACGCGCTCGCTCCCTTGCCTTCGCACGGTTAGCGCTATTTTGCCCTTCTGTGCCACCCTTTCACCTTCTTTATACATTAATTTATTCTAGTGCCTGCAGACATGGCTTTGGGGTATTTAAGAATTGGTAGTGGTAATTTTCGTGTGATACAGTGAAAGAAATTATTGGATTATTTTTCCGAAAAAAAAAAACAAGAACGAGCGAGTACGAGAAGATTGACGGCTTTCTTATTTCATTGTTGTTACTTCTTAGATTGGATGATTAATTTTGTGCCACCTTGCAAAGGGTTTTAAGATATATACAGCGTTTGATTGAAAAGTAATGAGCCTTATTTTTTCTAAGCAGTTTTATTAAACCTTTTGGCTTATACAACTAATAGTCTTCTAAATAGGACCCTTCAGGGTCAATACACCGCTGGTAGCGGTCCTTCCACTGCAGGAAACATTTTTTAAACTCATCCGCCGGAATCGCTTTCAATTCGGCTGTCACAGTTTTTTGGATCGCCTCGATGGAGTCGAAACGCCTCCCCTTCAGCTTTCTTTTCAGGCGCGGGTACAAGAAGAAGTCCGGAGGGGACAGGTCTGGGCTGTAGGGAGGGTGGGATAGCACCGGAACCCCCATCTTGCCCAATGCAGAGGTGCAGAGGAAGGCGGTGTGCGCCGGCGCATTGTCGTGATGAAGGGTCCCATTGTTGACGAGGTCGGGCCGAACCCGGGCGACGCGGTTTTTCAGTGCTTCCTGGAGACACAAACTCCTTGTGGACGATGCCTCGAGAGTCGAAAAAGATGATCAGCATGGATCAGCTGGACAGAGATTGGTCTCCGTAAGCCTCCTTGAGTAGCCCAATGGTTTCGGTACTCGTTTTGTTTAGCTTTACGCAAAATTTTATCGAGTAACGTTGCTCCAACGATCGCTGCATTTTTAAAACAGCTTTCACCCGCGGATCACGCGAATCATGTTCTAGGGATCAAAATAAGAAACTTTGTCGAAGGAACCATACCTCTAAAACGAATTCTGATGTCCCCCAATTTGGGTCGAACGAAAAATCTCACTTTGACCCATTTAGAGTGCTCCAATCGAGTCCAAATGTATGACCGACCCCCACTAACTTTGGACGGCCGATCCACCCATGCCAGTGGAACACCCCCTGGAACTCCCCGGGGGGTTCCCCATACAATCATTTTACATGAGAAAAGAAACTAAAAAGTTCGACCCAAATTGGGGGACATCAGAATTCGTTATAGAGGTATGGTTCCTTCGGCAAAGTTTCTTATTTTGATCCCTAGAATATGATTTTCACAGAGCAATGGGCGATTTTTTTGCCTCCCCACAAATCGACCCGGCCTAATATACATACATATATGCAACCATGTTACAGAAAAGAGCATTTTGGAATCAGTTGATCTCAGCTGTGGGCATTTTTGACAAAAGTGCTTTTATGTATGGATCTGTACAATGGTTCAGATAGCTTAGAGGTAAATTTGTTGTTCAATGTTGAAGGGCCCCATCAGTTTTATGCCACATCCATGTACAAAACGACTTTTCTGAGATTTTTTCATAGCAGAAATACCTCGAAGGTTTCCAAACGATTGAAGATGGATGACTGGCCACTGTTAGATATGCATTTTTTTATTTTCTACACCGCGGTGCACATCAAACCCTAGAACTACTACCGGCAGTAACAAACAAACACAGTCGCTAAAGCGCTTTACAGTCATTCGATCTCTATCCACCTATAATGCAACCAGTCAATCCCAAATAGTTTCTGTGCGTTATGGAGAAAATCAACCTGTTTCAAATTCACAAAGCCCAATCATTCACTGGACCGAACGAGAACCGACAAAAGCGCACAAACTCATGCCTCCTTATATATGCATACATATTTACATTTACATATACTTACCCTGTAGGGAAACCGTTAGCAAGTGAAGTAAATTTTTCGAATCAATTTGAGCCAGTTCGTTACTTATTGTATCGCCTTCCTAGTAATGCCATTGCCACATGCAGAGATTGTGAGTAGATGAAGATTTTAGTAAAACGTATTATATAATGGATTCTGTCAAATATCGGACGTAAGTCAAAAAAACACCACATATTTATTCTAATTAATCAATTCATTCATTAACAAAAATTTTAACGCATTTTCCGTAATCGACTTCAGTTCTCGCGTCGACTTCTCTCGTATATCTTCTGTCGTCTCGAAACGTATGCCTCGAAGTGGTAAATGAAGGTCAGTCAGCGCCTTATTAGCAAACCTTACCATTTTTGTTAATAGTCAAGTAGCGATCAACGCACTAAAGATGATGGAGGTCGCACTGTGTTAAAAGATGCAGGAAGTCGCTTTTACTTATCCAACAATACAAAACCACACTTTGTTGGCTCCCCGGCCACTCTGGAGTGGAGGGAAATGAAAGAGCGGATGAGTGCGCAAGGAAGGGCCGTGAAGTTGCCCTTCGGCAAGTAGTAGAGGATATAAGTATCACTCTAAATGAACTGTACACCGCCACTGACTTGAGCCTAATCGCGGAAATCAATAGACGATAGTCCCTGACCTCTAACTGCAGGGTCACCAAAGCGCTCTGACCAAAACTGAATCTTAAAAGGCAAACATATCTCATTGTATGCTCGCTGTTGTTATAACTGGTCTCTGCCCTTTTGGCACCCGAGCCAATAGAATGGAGCTGCGGAGATAAAGAAGAAATTGAGGCGTTAAAGCACCTCCTCTATGAATGTCCCAGCCTTCAAAAAAGCCATGTCCAAGAGCTTGGCGATAATTTCTTTGAAGGACTGGAAAATTCGCAAAATGATTAGTTACCTCCTTAAAAAGGTCTAATCAACTTAATTGGGGCATGGAAATCAGATGCAGGTATCACAGGTATGGGCCTTAGGACCACCGAGTGTCTTGTCTTAGACAAGCAACCTGGCTAACCTAACCTGACAATTGGTTAGTATTGTACACATACTGGTTATATGTTAGCTATGTGGACCTCAAGTCGAGCTAATTACTAAGTAAGGAATTTAACCTGTTACAATAACCAGATCATAATTATGACAGTATAACGCAGATCTCATGCGGCAACTTGATCACTTCGTCAGGGACAGACGGTGGTTGGTCTAGCGAGAGTGTGTATAGTATATGAAGGTGTTACTCGGGGCTCATGAATCATCTGGACCTCTGCATCAGTGAATGTATTGATTGACTATCGATGAGTGTTGTTTATAGCCTGTCATGAGTCCGTCAGATTCAGCGATTAATGTAGGCATTGCTGGACATCGTTTTTAAATTTAATTAAATTTGTCTAGGAGGCAGTTACTGATGCCGTAGTTGCTGGTTCGAGTCGGGCTGGGAGATATTGAGGTTTTCTCGATTTCAGTTAAAGATCTTGTATCACATTGGAATTCTCACAAAATGTCAATTATTAAATTTATAAAGTGATATGACCGTAATCGTCTAGCTGCCAAACCCGGTCATTTACAGAGAAAATGCTCAACAGTCTCCTTCTCTGAAAGGTCCCCACAGCGTTTGTAATAATAGTTATATAGTAAACCTAACTTTTCTGAGTGTTGCCAATCGTCCAATTATCAGTAAACACAGCTACGAGTTTGGAAATTGAATGACGTGGAGTCTCCAGAACTTTTTGAGTCCTGTGTCTATTGTACTTGGGCCAAAAGGTTTTTGAAATAGCACACCAAGAAATGGAACTCCATCTTTTCTGCGCTTTTCTGAGAAATAAATTGCGCAATTCCCCAACAGTCACGGGGATGCCGATGAACGGGTAGAAGACCTCTGAGATCAATGCAGTCACCCTCTTCCTGGCAAGCTCATCAGCAACTTCATTTCTCTCTAAGTTCCTTTGTCCTGAAACCCAGACCAGAGAAATGTTACTTGGTCACGCAAGAAATTTTTAACTCCTCCTTACCGGAATCGACGAGTTTAGATCTACACCATGGTGTCGGCAAAGCCTTGAAAGTGGTTTGACTATCGGACAAAATGTTAATATCTCTCTGACTCCCACGTTCCCCAAGCATTTTGCATGTCTGCAGGATCGCAGGGACTTCTGCCTGAAAAAAATTACCTTTATTCTTTTTCACTTTTAAGGAAATAGATAAATTGGCTGATTTAGAGAAAACCTCTGCTCCGACTCCTGGTTCCATCTTGGACGACATCCTGATTCCATCTCCGTCAGTGAGTACAGAGGTATCAGCTTCGGTGCAGATTTTCCCTACATTCCAATCCTGCCTACTTGGAAAGATTGCGCTAGCACGACCCTCAAACTCCCATTTAACTGCCTAAAAATGCTGCAATATCCCTCGAGAGATTACCTCCTGAGACCAACCTGCTTTAACCTGATTTCACTTTGGAAATAACGATGGAAATAAAGTAAAAGTGGACGGGAAGTAAGTGCAAAACAATACTGGCCTTCTCTTCCGATTTTCAATCTGTAGCTTCCAATGGAGTTTGGATTCAAGTATCACTCCAAGATTCTAGACGGTTCTAGTTTCCCTAGTAACATACCAGTTTAACGCTGACGGGATTTCCCTGCAGAGTTTTTTTCTGGGATGACGCCCGTGAAGAGGAAACATGAGTACTGCTATACCGGCAAAGCAGTAAGCACGACTTGGCCTTTACATAAGCTCACAGCTACACCTACGTACTGAACACCTCTCCACTATCTACTACTCTCCCCCGGAATTGTCCAAAAAGGAATTACCTCACGGGGCTGGTTAGCTCATAGGCTGCTAGTTGTTTCATCTACGAACCTACACGCGTCTTAGATCAATGTGGATATATTTTGCATGCGCGCAAATTCGCTTCCAGTTATCACTCGATTTTAGCATTAAATCTATAATATTTTCGCCGTTTAATATACCGCAGGATTCGGGAGTATAGCGTAGGCATTGGAACAAGACGTGATCAGCGTCTTCTTTCCTCTCCGTGCAGATTTGGCAGTTTGCAGAACTATGGGAGGTATTTTCGAAATACTCCGTGCCCTGAAAGGAATTGGGTTAGGTGGAAGTTTGTTTCTCCATGGTGCCTTTCTAGCCACGTTGTAAGAATGGGTATTAGCCCATACGCCCATCTACCTTTCAGTGATCTATTACATCGGTTTTGCAAGTGGGCGATCAAACGACGCCTCTCTTCTTCTGCTTTGGATTAGAAAGAGCATCACCAGTCGAAAACCTTTCGTACAAACGTTTAATGGTGTTCTTAGAAGGCACATTAATTTAATATTTTATACGCACGTTGAGTTTTCACAATTGACTTCTTTTGTTGAATGTAAATTTCAACAATTTGGGAGCGCTCGCGTGGCGTGTACTGTTCCATGGTAAAAATCTGCTTGGACTGACGCTTCCAACGCGGTATGTCATTAAGCGATCTGACGTCTTTGTCAAAAGATACAGGGTTGCCAGATGGGTCCGTCAAATATTGGCAACCCTATATGTACACTCTTTGCATTTCTTTCGCCAAAATGTCCTGCTGTAATAAAGGAAGCATAGTCCGAAGCGCACGGAAGCGGCAGATAGTTAGTGCGTCTGTGTGTATGCTTTGTATGTATCTGTGCACATTAGCATAGAATAATATACAAAGTCCCCGTGCGCTACGGCTTAGATAAATTCGCTTTAGCGTCGGGCAAATCTACCCAGCGGCACTTAGCATACCGCTCAACGCGTCGATGCGACATCGGCTGCATTCTAACAACTACCACCACCCAAGTTAATATCATGCATACATACACACACACACACATATATATATATATATACGTATATATGATTATGGCACAAAGAAGTGCATGGCAAGCGAGGATATCTTTGTGCCCGAGCAACTCCTCAATCCACTGTAACATTATTTTGCCTATATTTTCTTACTTTTCAATGCGACATCGTTCTCCGTTTATACTTGTATGTATGTGTACATATGCGCGCATATGAATGTGTGTGTATACCTATTAACTTTCTCACTCACTTACTTCGCATGTTAAAATCGTATTCCCGCTAGAGCAATTTTTCATTCGGGCGAAATGGAAAAGAATTCTGACGTTGGGGTAAAGTGCGATTCGGCCGTGTGTTCGATGTATGTATGTGTGTGTGTGTGTGTGTGGCTTTTAGTGTGAGTGCGCGTGCAAATGGTCTGAGTAGTTTGTTATGAGGTGATGCCATCAGTGCACAGGGTGTAGGGAGCAAAGGACAAAATGCATTCCCTTCATCCAGTTATTCATTTATTCATTCATTCATTCATTCATTCATTTATTTCAGCTAAACTTCTCGTTAAGACGAACAGAAATCAAACGAACTAAGATGGCATAAAGTAGAGGTTTGATGTCCTTTGTGTCACTTTGCTTTGTTGCTGCTCAGCTTGGTGTTGTTGCGTCACGTTGTGTGGCATATTCGTAAGGATATTTGTTTTCCAAGTCCAAAACGTAGCAAATTAAACAAAGCGAAATTACATTGTGAATGTTGGCATAACTTGCAACCTTTGACAGCATAACAGGACATACATACAAAAAAGGACAACATAAAGGACATACATACTTACTCATGCATACATACATACACACATACATACATACATACATGCATAAAAATATACTGGATTTGCATATGAAAATACACTTACGGCTCAGCAAAACCCATTTAATTACTTGTGTTCATATGTTTGTCGTACTGTTGCAGGCTATAATTTTCGTTTTCTTACGTTTTCGAGAAACTCCATGCTGAGAAATTTGTTTAGTTTTATATAAATATTCGATACATAAGTATGTAAATACATACATACATATACGTAAATGCTTAAGAAGTAGTTGGGCGTCTGAAAACCCCTGAATGATGTATATTTTATGCAAATTTTGAAATTCTACAGACATACTTACATGCATAAATATACTATTTTTGTTGTTGTTTCTATAGTTGTTGTTTTTAGGTGGGAGAGGTAGGCTACAAAATGCCTTCCCACTTATAGCGGCCGTCGTCTACTGCGTTGAGCTGTGTGGTCACTAAAAAAATTCCTTCTTCTCTTCTGCGGAGGCTCCCTTTCCGAAACACTAAAACAATTCCTCCTTTTCTTCTGGGGAGGGTCTCTTTCCGAAACTACTTTGTGCATTACTTCGGGAGCACCCAGAACGACGTCCATCAACGAGCTGTTCTACTGCTCTATAAGGCTACATAGTTGACGTTTGCTGCACTGATTGTAGCCCTCTGATACTGGTGGCATCTTTCTTCTAAGCGCTAATTTTTGTATGCGCGATGCCATTTGTGGGACCATCAGCTATGACACCCTTGAGCGCAGTCCGAGCTGATCCGCTTTTAGAATCGGCATTTAGACTCGACTCATGCTTTTCCGGCGGAGATCTTAGCGATAGGCAGCATCTTCTAAAGGCCATTCTTGGATCCACACTGTCCTCATTTCGTCTATCTTTGCTTCCTGTTCTTCTGTTGTTTGCTCTCTCCTTCTTTTTGTTGTGTTTGTTTGGTTATCTATGCGGCCAGGGAGGACATGCAAGAGCTGAGTCTGCACTTCGTTGGTAATAGAGTTCAGAGCCAGAACGAGAGCTAGTCAGAATTTCTTAATTGAGCCTACACCACCAACTTAATGGTGACGTATGGGGAACGTACCCGAAGGCTTGTTAACGCACCCGAAGGCAGTGTTAACAGGACGGAGGCGCTGCAGCATTAGGCCAGGAGCTGTTCCAGCAAGATATCACTCATGTTTACTACTGCTTGGTATGTGCTTGCAAGGATCATGCTGGACATTGCCATGTTGACGCGTATTAAGGTTGTAGATATATATTAGGGTACATAACTTTCGATACAAAAAAAAAATATCAGTACTATTCATCTATCGGATCTATCGGAATTATGAAATCTATTAAATTTTAGGTTAGGCTCGCCAGGTTGCATGTCTAAGAAAAGACACTCGGTGGCTCTAAAGCCCATTGTGATATCTTCATTTGATTTTCATCCCCTAACTAAGTTGCTTAAACCACTTAGATCTTTTTAAGAATGTATTTGGTCCCTCCAGTGAGACATTTTGCAAAGTGAATCGGGTGGCCTTTCGGATAGGCAATAAGGTTTTAGGCCGCGAAGGTGTCCAATTGGAGCTATTGAGGATGTTGTGAAAAGTATATGAAAAGCACAGAGCATAAACCACTTTTTCCGACCAATCGTGCTCCCAGCCACAATCGACGTAAGAAACGCTTTAAAGGGCACAAAGTGGGGGAATATGATAGACGCACTGGAGAAGCGGTTCAAAACATCTCAACATTTGATGAAGGTAAGCCGCAGTGAACTTAAAGATCGTTTAATCAGCTATGACATATGAAGAGGACAACGGACAAAAGTGTTAACCTCTGGTGCTGCACAAGGCTCAGTCCCACGGCCTGAACTCTGGACGTCAATTATGACGGCATCCTCAGCATCGACATACCCGACGATTGTTATTTGCAGGTTAGATGTGGCCATGTAGAAACTTACACAAACGGTGATAAGGATCAAGAGATGGCTCGACTCACACAACCTTAGCTTGGCTCCCGACAAAACAGAACTCACCCTACTTACGAGGGCGCGCATACCTCCAGAGGTAGCAACGCCGATTTACACAGAGCACTTCGTGACTTCAAAGGTGTTGAAATATCTGAGCATCAGACTCGGCAATAAGCTGACTTATTGGGCCAAAATCCAATACGCTGATGAAAATCTTAGTAAGCTCTATCTTAAATTCAGTAGGAGAACTGGGTCTGGATAAGGAACTATGATGAGCAGTTCATGGGCAGTGAAATAAATGCTCATATGCAGACATAACGCCAAGATTTCTATAATTTTTTCGATATTTTCGACGATTGGCCTTCCAGAGCGTGCCTCATCTTCGACCAGAACGAAGTCTCCTAATCACTGATTTGCTATTGCATTTTATGTAACTTATAGTTGCCTTCATCTACCCAGACGCGTTTCTCATACATGGATTTGCTTCCTCTGGACAGCATTAGCAGAGGTCCTACGGCGAATGAATTAAAGGCTTAAGCGTAAGACTTAAGCGTAAGACTTACGCCATTGAAATTTAACCACTCTTTACTTTGTGGGTCCTCCTTTAGACTGAATAACAGGCTGCAAACGTCTTTCCATACTATTTACCAGATTTTAAGTTTCGGAAGGTGTTATTTTATTCTATTCAGCAATTATTGCATCTTTTAGAGAATCCTTTGACGTTATGTGGTGAAATCGTAACTTCCGTTCCAGAAGGGGGTGGATTGGGGGGTGTTTTAAACTTTTTGCAATGGTATATCAACCACTCCTGCCCAAGATAAGATGAATGTTTTGGGTCATTATCTTGTTGAAATTGCCAAGTTGCCCCATTAAGGTCCAGTTTTTCGACACTTGGACTTAAATTTTCTTTAAGAATGTCGCGATACAAATGCTTTTCCATTGTCTCATCTATGAACACGAGCTTTCCGACACCAGATACCGCGAAACACCACCAAACCACATTCCCGCCACCGTGTTTAACTGTTTAGAGCAGGTTGTTCTTTTGAAGCTATTTATTTGGCTTTCGCCAAATCTTTTGTGCTCCATCTGACCTAAAAAAATTTAATTTTGATTCATCACTAAATATGGTGGTGTTCCAAAAAGCGTCGGGCTTATTTAAATGCTGTTTAACAAATTCTAGCCTCTTTTTCTTATTTACCTTCGAAATGAAGAGTTTGCGTCGAGGAACCCGGCTATGATACCCCTCCCTTATATAGGATATTCCGAACGGTTTGGGGGTTGAGATTGATTTCAAATGAATTTTGCAGGGTCTCGCAATTTGACAGCT
The DNA here is from genome assembly GCA_037575425.1 of Anastrepha fraterculus. Lineage (NCBI taxonomy): Eukaryota > Metazoa > Arthropoda > Insecta > Diptera > Tephritidae > Anastrepha > Anastrepha fraterculus. Next base: position 420,078 of record JAYXIM010030390.1, read on the forward strand.
GATGTTTTTGAATATTGTGCTACCGTAGACACCACAATTCGCTCCTGCCGTTCGGTTAATTTTTTTTGAGCGGCCAGATCCGCTCTCGGGAGCTATTTTGCCAGTATTGCAATAATGCATAACGATGTTTCGAACGTTGGACCATGTTTTATCGACAAGTTTGCAACTTTCGCGATAGGATTTTTTTTTTTTATTCTAAATACAGTTTTATCATTAATTGACGTAGTTCTAGGGAAATTTCAGCACTACGGCCCATTTTGGTCTAGGTCCATTTTGTTCAGATACATAATAAAAAAATATATTTAGACAATACATTTTCTATCTTTTATACCTTCATTAGAAGAAAAGTTATAGCACTGAGAACTTTGATTTTTCGAGTGTGCCAATACTTTTTTGACTCACTGTATGTATGTACCTATGTATGTATGAATTTCCCATTACTGATCTTCCCCACTAAGTGGCCTCAGTGGTAGGCATGCAGCCTTAAGAGTAGGCATGCGCTAAAATCTGATTGTATGCGTACAAATGATCCTTTTCTCACTGCACAGCCCAGCCTTAGTCCGCTTTCAACACATTGCAGTGGTATCCCTTGCTGAATAAATCGCATTTTTTCTTCAATTTCTATTTGTGACACTTTTTCCAGTTCAAAATACGCCGGAAATGCTTAGGATTTTTGCGCATTCTTACCAGGAAAAAAAACAAAATATGCGTACACTCATCCACAAACAAAAAAACCAATGCATATATATTTGTAGGTATGTCTGTGTGCGTGTGCTACTAACGGTATGCATACTCCATACCTCGCATTACAAACACTTTGCTGATGTCTACAAATTTCTCGAAGTCCTTCATTTTGCATGCATGCCACTTCAACACGCACACGCATGCGCACTTCAATATTTATGCTCTCTGCCTTTGGCTGGCACCGTTGCTGGTTGTTGGTGATTGCTTTTGTCGTTGGTTGCTCTTTCGGAATTTTGTTGAAATGAATTGTGATTTTTTTTTGTTTTTTTGCTATGCAACAACTTTTTGCTGACAGCGTGTGCTGCCAACTAGGCCTACATACATGCATATAGGGTGTTTTTTTAGGAGTTAGAGAACTTACAATGATAATGCAAAATAGAAATATTGTTGGATGAATTTATTTTTTATTATAATCTGGTAGATAATTTCATGGCATTTATTTTTTGAAATATTCAAATATTCCGGCAAATCTTGGGCTACTTTTTTCCAATAGATCTGAGTAATAAATCTAAATGAGCCCAATGAGCAAAAATGCGACGAAAATGCGATGGTCATTCGGCTTCACTTCTTTGCACGCGTTGCATTTTTTAGGCAGGTAAGCCAAGATAAGCGGCCGCCGTAGCCGAATGCGCTGGCGCGAGACTACCATTCGTAAGGTCTCCGTGAAACTCCAAAATGAAGAAAAAGTTTTTTCTAAGAGCTCTCGCCCCTCGTCAGGTAATGGCAAACCTCTGAGTGTATTTCTACCCTAAAAACTCTCCTCATAAAAAATATCTGCCTTTCGGAGTCGGTTTGAAACTATAGATCCCTCCATTTGTTGCACAACGTGAAGACGCACACGACAAATAAGAGGGGAAGCACGGCCAAACGGCGTTTTTCTGGCGTTAAACTCTTCACTATAGCTTGCCAAACTTTTTTTTAATTTATTTTTTGGTAAGGAGGTGGAAATCAAATGTCAAAATTATTATCGAAGATGCCATCACACCAGTGGCATATGGGGCATGCTCCCACTAACGCTATACCATTCCTCCTCCGCGGCCGATTCCCATCCGGGAACCGCCTTAGCATTTCTTCAAGGTGGAGCCGCTTTGGCACAACAGGTTCTTGGTCCAAATCTTACTGCACAGAAATGTCAACGCAGTTTATCATTCTCAGCAGTCAAACCACAATTATTTCATGCACCTAAAAAAACACCCCATACATACATTTGATAGTTACATTACTAATGGCAATGGTGACGACAGCCAAGCCCATCGTCAATGCTTTCATCAGCACCAACACCATCGATAGGAATGTGACAATTTTGGAAATGTTTTTAGGGCCGTTCAAGTGTGTCTCTATCGCATTTTTCGCTTAATTGCTGCCGCTCTTTGCACTTGTTGTTGTTGCAGCTATTTGCTGCCTCCCTTCAAAATTTCCATGGAAACAATTAGAAAACAATTGACATTTTTCTAAATAAGCGAAATAGTTTAAATCTCACCCACTTCAGTGTGCGTATGTATGTGTGTGTGTGTGTGTGTGTGTGTTTGTACTTCTTTGGCAAAAGGGAGATGGCGCGGGAGCAAGCGGCACAAAGTAGTCCAATGAAATACCGATTAAATTTCAAACGCGATTCTGGTGAATAGCGCACAAGCGTATGTAGGTATGTGTGTACTTGTACGTACATATCTACATATTTACACCTTAGTGTAAAATTATAACCTTACTGAAACTTTAGAAGAGAAAATAGTTGCTATTGATTTTAGTTGAGGATCATAAAGGATTTCCCAGCTCATTGCATTCAAATACCGTCTAACAAACAAAGTTGGATATTGTCAATCAGCTGCTAGAGCTTATGAAAAAAATGTTATACCATTCCTTTTATGGTTGAACAGAACTCCAAGAGAGCTATGAGCACTCATCTGCACCAAAACAACGCACCGGTGCACCGGCGTAAATGTTCGCAAAAGCAATGATAAAATCGCATTTTTTCCATATTAAGGTTAGGTTGGGTTATGGTGGTAGTCGGTCTCTACAATCAACTCACTTTGACCTTACAGGTTCATTGTGATACCACTGTGCTGCATGGGAATCCAAATTATTTTCCTCCGTGGAACCATTTTGTGGCTCTTATGAACTTAGAATTGATCCCAACCGGGCGGCAGTCAGCTCTGTAAGAGAATTGAAAAAGTATTTACCCAGAAAACCTGTTCTGATTTTAGCTAGGGCTGGACAACTGCAAAGGAAGTGCTCAACGGATTCTTCCTCTTCCTCAGCTCTACAACTTCTGCAATATTCATGGGAGAAAACTCCTAGTCTCGAGGAATGCCTGCCAAATAGCCAGTAACCGGCTAAACAAGCCACGACCTTCGAGATATTGTCTCTTGAGAGACTAAGCAATTCCTTCGTCCTCTTCTTGTTTATTTGCAGCCATAGTAGCCTAGCTGTTACGCATGTATCTTCATCTTCCCATGACCTATTGGCCTCTTGGGTAATCGTGTTTTTTATTATTAGTTTCCTCGTGGCCAAAGGTATCCCAATGGTACTTTTATCACTGAGCAGTTGAAGAGCAGCACCTTTTCTGGCTAGCTCATCAGCTTTACAGTTTCCCTCAATATCGCTGTGTCCCGGAACCCAAATAAGGCTGACCTTGAATACAACAGTAAACTGATTTAAGGCTGCCCGGCATTTCTGTGCAATCTTTGATCTTACTATGGCCGCATTCATTGATTTAATGACCGCCTGGCTATCAGAGAATATATTTGGAGTAGTTTCTGTTACGGCATTCTTATTTAGATACGTAGCCACTTCTTTTGTAGCTAGAACCTCTATCTAATAGACGCTGCAGTAGTCTGGTAGTCGAACGGATAGTTCCAGTCCTAATTCGTACGAAAATACTCCATAGCCAACCTTATCGTCTAGCTTGGAATCATCTGTATTAAAATTTAAGAATAGAGTAGTCTATTTTTTGTTTGTGACTATTCAGAGAGTGCAGCATATAAGCGTGGCCAAACCACCGATCTTTCCATAGCGCCATACTTTTAAGTCTGAGCGCCGAGGCGGCGGCCACGTGTTTCCCTACCAAATTTAGTGCAGGTGAATGATTAGCACTTCCAGCGCTTTGTTTTTGATAGTCCTTAAAGCGCCAGAGATGCATAAAAAAGCTGTTCTTCGGACTTTACTCATGATTTTAGTATAACTCGCTTTTTGAGTAGATGGCCACCATACAAGTATTCCATATATTAAGATTGGCCTAACTATAGAAGTATAGAGCCAATGTGTAACGCGAGGTATTAGTCCCCATTTAATACCGACCGCTTTTTTGCAAGTATATAATGCAACGTTGGCCTTCTTTACTCTTTCCTCAATATTAGGTTTTCACGTGAGTTTCCTCTATGACTCCTAGGTACTTGACATTCTCTTTCAAAGAAGAGAGATTTTGGTAAAATGAACTGCTTAAAGTTCATCTTTTCGTTCTATACGGGAAATCAGGGTTGGGCATAGAAAACTAAATAATGAATACAATAAGCGGATAGTTAAAACACTGAAAAACTGAAGATTACTGACAATGAAAGCCTTATTATAAGTGCCACTGAAAAAGTAAAAACTGCGGGATATGCCGAATGGGTATACGAGAGCAGTAATTGGTAGAGGTGGAAAACTGTCGATGGTATTCAATAGCGATATTTGCCGATAGTATTCTTACCCTCCTCGCTGAAGCGGTCGTCTCCCCAATCAAGAAGCAGGAGATTCGTACCCTCCATCGATATATCGATACTATTGACCAAACGAAAATACGGACGAACTGGCAAGAGGGGCATCTGCCATGAATAACATTTTTGCTGAATCGGTATTCACACCACTGGGTGTAATTAAGACTGGAATTTCCTTAAAATATCTACAAATCGCAGAATGCAGATGGAGGCACGGGCCAAACTGCAAAGTTAGCCGAAAGTTATGGCCCACCTACAACCACAAACAAACGTCAATATTGAAACAAATATGAAACGAAAGCATGTCTGCAGACTGACGGCGGTGATAACTGTCTTCTAGCCAAAAAGGGCATCCCGTACAACACACACTGTCACAGCTGCAAGCTACCAGAGAATAAGGAAAGGATTTTGCATTTCCTCTGCGAATGCCCTAACCTATGAAGGGAGATTATCAATCCTAAGCAGACCACTGTTCGAGAGTCTCAAACAACTATCTAGCTAAGACTTTAAGGGCCTAATGAGGTTCTTAAACTGCACTGACTGGTTATGCATTCTGCCAAAAAAGTACCGGGAATTGTTAAAATAAAATGCAAAATAATTGTTTAATCATCAATATTTACTTTGTCGCCCTCAAAATAGGCTCCATTCGAAGCAATACACATAAGCCAACGATTAGTCCAGTCATCAATGCACCTTTTCAACGCGTTTGAAGAGATCTTCTTCAGCTCCGAATTCAGCGAATTCTCCTTAATGACCTCTATCGACTCAAAGCGGCGTTGGTTAAACGGTGGTCGATTGTCATTAAATAGATTACGGACATATCGTTCCCAAAGAACTATCTTTTCGTTTGTGTCTGTTATGACCACATTCTTTTCGTCAAGTAGCAAAGGTGTCTTCATTTAGAGTGAACTCCGCAAGTTCTTTTGATCCTTTTTGTGAAGATTCAAATCATCATGAGCAGCTTGCAGCCTCTCTATTACATCGGGTTGATTTTTTAGCCACTCAGTCTTCGCAACTCGCACTTTTCGACGAATTTCCTGACTTAATTCCTTGTAAGTTTCAATGTCTTTATTTTTATGAGTTCTCCTTTCATTTATTAGCCTTATTATTTCATTTGTCATCCATTCGGTTTTGTATTCGGTTCTTTTTGAGCTTACAGACTTTTTTGTAGGTGCAGAAAGTGAAAATTGTACTTTTTTCCATATTTCAAGTGGTTCTGTACTCTTTGACGTGATCTCTTTGATAGTGTTGTTGATTTGAAATGCCAGCGTCGATTTTACAGCTTCGTCAGTTTTCAGCAATCTTGTGTTAATTATTTTCTTATTATTTCCTTTTTGTGTCTTGCGAGTGTCAGACAGCTTTAGTTTGAACTTTGCTAGTAGATTGTGATCGGATGATGCATCGGCACTAGGATATGTGGTCGCTTGGAAAATTGCGGAACCAAATCTTTTGTTAATCAATATAAAATCAATTTGGTCCCTTACAATAATACCTTTTTTATCTTGTGGTGACTTCCATGTGTACAGTCGTTTTTGCGGTAACTGATACCAGGTATTGCAAATTTTTAAATTTTTCTATTGGCAAAACTGTATGAGTCTGTCTGTCTCTTTCGTTTCTAGTGCCGAGTCCGAAGCCTCCGCCTATTCCACCAACATATAAGGAGCCTATTTTAGCGTTAAAATCACCTTGGATTATAGCAATTTTGTGGGGCTTAGTAAACTTCCAGAGTTCTTCTATTTAAGTGTAGAAGACCTCGCGTTTGTCGCTGGTTTTGTCAGCTGTTGGCGCATAAACTTGTAAGATGTTGATATTCAATGGTTTTGCTTCTAATTTTATCAACATTGATGTCGGATTTAGGGACAAAGCCCACTACCAAACATTGACTCGTTGTGGATGCATTTGCTTCTCTACAGTAACGTGTGGGTTTTCTGAGCCCCAAATCCGACAATTTTGCTTATTGACGTAGCCACCGATGTGAAAATGAGCTTCATCAGAAAAGAAGAAGAAGACTCACCACTTTGGAAATAGGTTTTCAATATTTCCCAATTTTGTTCAAGCGTATAGCGTCCCATTTCGTAAATGTCAAACACATTTGACATGTCATTTGTGTTACCATTCTCAAAAAAATAGGTGGTTCAAAAAGCAAACGCTATATGACCCACCCTGTATAAACTGTGAACGTTCCAAGTTCCAATATTGAGTGTTTCTTGAGTTTTACCTTCGGGGATTCTTAGCACCCTCGTATTGCCGGAGACTTAGGGCCATTTTGGCAATAGTGCCCCCATTAAATTTGTAAATCACTAATGTATTATATTTGTGGGAGTTTACTTTAGTGGTTTCCCGTTGCCTTCTAAAGGGTTTCAAGTTTTCCCCCTTCAATGTACAGCCGCTCATTCTGAGTCAGACGCTGACCAACAGCCGCTTATTGTAAGACAGACACTGAATGGTATTTTTTGTTTTTTCAACTCGATGACAAACACTGCAATCGAGTTGATATTTTCTTGTTTTAGTCCGTGGGTGGTATTTTCCCACTTACCCCACATACCTTTCGAGCATGCCCCTATCCGCCCACCCGGGGCCGCGTCCGATGGGAGACTGACAACTCCACGCAAATAGTAATAAAGGGTGGTTAAGTTTCAAGACCCGGTGTTAATTTTGAATAAAATACAATTTTTTAGGAAATTATTGTCATTTCTCTTTATTATGATAATATTGGTACGGCTCAATTACGTACGGGACAAAATATCGGTCAAATGGCCGCCGCGGCCTTGGCGGCACACCTCCATCCGATGGTCCAAAATTTAACACCTACGTGTTAGGCCCAGGACTTTTCAGCCCATGAGTGAACAAAAGTGTAAGACATTTCTTCTGCGTGTTGTACGCAAAACCTCGCTACGGTGGGGCCTCTTTTCATATATGCGTACGTATCCTAATACAAACATATAGGAAGATATGTACATATATGTGTATGTATGTATATATGAAGACATGTATGTATGTAACGAAAAGGTGCGACACTGTCGTCCTAAAGCCATTGAAATCAGTAAATTCCAGCTAGCGTTTCTCAAGCCCGTTTGAAAGCAACTTTGGTGTTGTTAAAATCTTCGATGCAGTAAAGTATTTATATGTATTTATATATGTACATCTGCATGCTTAGTCTGTTTGTCGGGAACTTTGTGCTCAATGCCGGGCGCAATGTCCAACTTTAGAGGAAGCTCTCGATTCCTTAAATTTACATGCATATACATATACATACGCATACTTACATATGCGAGAATGTGCAAATTTATATGCTAGTACATACATATTTATGTGATATGAATGTGTCTTGCAGCCATACGTGCATACATACATACAAACTTCTATCTTAAAGTTTGCTAGCACGCGGTTCTGCTGCAGATCACACACATGCACATACATACATACGTATTATACACTACAAAGCTCACCCTTACAGACGACATACAAACAGACTATCTAAGTACAAAAGTACATACATACATAAATACTCATGACAAGCATTCCATGGCTTACCAACTCGCTCGCTAGGCCCAGGCCGAGGCCAAGCGTGCTAAACAAAACTAAAGCATTGCAGCTGGACAGTGCGCCAGCAAAACGCAACGACTCCAAATTAAAGCTGAAACTAAAGTTGAAACACTGGCGTCATCGCACATACATACATACACACTCACACATACGCATTCACAGCGCGACAGCTAGCCAAGCCAAGACAAGCCAAGCAGTGCGCATTGTGGAAGGACGGTTGCACAAGCGATAGGAGAGAATATACATATGTACATATGTATGTATGTGTGTGTGTGTAGTGTGGATGGAAATGCCGCAAGCGAGGGTGGGGGCTGATAGCAAAGAACGCTTGATTGCGCGGGTGTGCACGCGGAAGAAGGCGCGCACAGGCACACAATCGCACTGCTGTGTACAATAGCTGCAAGCTTAAATTCTCGCACACGCAGGCACACACCAACATGCAAACTCCTACAAACGCGCACAAATTCTAATATAAAGCAAGGCAAACACACTGTAACAAAAGTACGGCACGAGAGCGACACACACACACACACACGCGCGCGCATGCATGCACGAACAAACTCAGCTCCAAGAAAGTGCTTTGGTGCTACAGAAAGTACGGAGATAACCTCGCTAGCGCATGTGTGTGTGTGTGCGCGCGTATATACATGCATACATGTAAAACGCTGCGTTCAAAAAGACTTGCCAGTAGATTTTTGTATGTACTTATCCATACATCCATACACACATACATATGTGAGTGTGTGCATGCTGATGTGTTTGCTTGCATGTATGTGTGTGTGTGTAGTGCGCTCGTACATGGAGCAAGTTTAAGTCAGTCAGCAAGCAAGCTCGCAAGCGCTCGCAAGCAGTCGACAGCCAACAGCCAACAAATGATGATGATGGCAGGCAGACAGCCCGGCAGTCGCGGCAAAACACGAGTATGGCAAGAGCAAAAAGTACGAGAAGACGTAAACTAAACTGAAGGCAAGTAAAGGCGATGGCGATGGCGATGGCGATGGCGATGGTTACGGCGAAGGCAACATTTCTCGAATGGCTCGCAAACGTACTTTCCGTACTTGCTATGCGCGCACTGCCATCCAAACTCGCACATACACATGTACGTATTGCGACTCTGAACGTACGTACAGAATGTTACTTGATATACAGGGTTAGACAGCAGACAGAAGTTTGAATGCTGCAAAATTGTTTGAGTTTTAATAAAATAAAATAAAAGTTATTAGAATAGAAAAAAAATTATAGCGCATACGTTGACCTCGTCGCAATAAATCGCACATAATTTTGCATGCAAATAAAGTTTTACTATAAAGGGGAATCCCAGACATAGACGAAGAAGTGTATGTGAAATTGTTATGACTGATCTTTGATGAAGCTATGGTCCACGACAGACTGTGAAGCTAAGAGAGAGAGAGAGAGAGAGAGAGGTATTACCTATTTTTGATGAAGCTATGGTCCACCACAGACTGTGAAGCTAAGAGAGAGAGAGAGAGAGAGTGAAGTATTGGGCATATTCTAGGTTAAGTTAGGTTAGGTTAGGTTATAGTGGTAATCGATCTGTACGACAGACTCACCTAGACCTGAAAGGTCGATTGTGTTGCCACTGTACGACATGGGAATCTCATTTATTTTTCTTCGTGGAACCATTTTGTGGCTCTTAAGAAGCGCATGATCGTTGTCATCTCCACGCCAGATAGTTCCATAAGAGAATTGTAAAAAGATTTACCTAGAAAACCTGCTCTATTTTTAGTTAAGGCTGGACAATTGCAAAGGTAGTAACTACTCAACTGTTTCTTCCTCATCCTCATCTACGCAACTTCTATGATATTCATGGGAGAAAACGCGTAGTCTCAAGGAATGCCTGCCAAGTAGCCAATGACCAGTTATACAACCCAGGACCTTCGATATATCCTCTTTTGAAAGACTAAGCCGTTCAATAGTCAAAATACCAATGAATGGTTACACAACCCAGGACCCTCGAGATACCATCTCTTTGGAGACTAAGCAATTCCTTTGCCCTTTTCTTGTTTATTTGCGGCCATAGTAGCCTAGCTGTTACGCACTTTTCTTCAACTCTCCATGCCCTATTTGCCTATTGGATAATTTTATTCTTAATTATTAATTTACTCGTGGCCAAAGGTATCCCAATGGCACTTCTTTCCTGGCTAGCTCATCGTCTTTACAATTTTACTGAATGTCTCTGTGCCACGGAACAGCAATAAGGCTGACCTGGAATACAACAGTAAACTGATTTAAGGCTACCCGGCATTCCTGTGCAATCTTTGATCTTGCTGTGGCCGCATTCATCGATTTAATGGCCGCCTGGCTATCGGAGAATATATTTGGAGTAGTTTCTGTTACGGCTTGCGTATTTAGATATGTAGCCCCTTCTTTTATAGCTCGATCTTCTAATGCTAGCGTAATTTTGATGTAAGTATGACCGACAAACTACTTTTTCTTTCTATCCTTTTTTCAATTCTTATTTTATATTTTATATTATTTATATATTATATTAACTAAACCTAAATTATCTCGCATAGCTCATCTAGAATTACGTAACGGCAAAAAACCACTCACTTTTCCACTTTCTTCTGCATAGTTTGGTATTTTATCGTTCTTGGTTCTAATTGACCGCTCTTAAGTTGTCTTTCCAATAGCTGTAAAATCGATACAGCGATAAGTTTAAGTAAAAGTTGCTCTGCAGTAATTCAGCTTATCATCCCCATCTCGTATGGCGTAAAGTACATCTGTTTCCCGTATTAATAGGCAAACATTCACCACATTTTTTTTTTATTTATTATATTTTATATAACCAATAAAATATTACAATAACAAAATATTTAGATAATACAGCTTCGATATAAATGCCATCTTATGCAATGATGGCGCAAGATTTTAACGAACTTTTAATCGAATGAATGTAAGTATGACGGATTACGGTGCATAAAATCCCTAGCGTGTGGGAGTTTGGTTTCAATTAAAACTCCTCAGTTGTTGTTCGCAAAATCGTTTAAGAAACCTGATTTATAGTAATTGCTTATGATATTTAGTGGAGTCCGATATCAGCTCATCATTCGACTAATCCAGACAGATTTCCATTTACCTCAGCACAAATGTAGCACATTTCTAAAACACACTGCGGTAAATCCAGAACAATGGGCAAGTATCGAAATAAGGAGTTGAAGTAGAGAGCTTGTTCAAGATTTCAAGCGCATTTGAAGTAACGAAGATGTATGATATGAATTCCTATCTCTCTCCGTTTTGTAGTTAATTAAGTGGTTTTTGTTAATGTAGTTTCAAGCCTTGAGAATTCCAGTATACACCAGTTTAAATTCCATCCTTAAAAAGCCTGTCTGACATATATAGATGTAGTTTTTCGGTGTTTCAAAGCTCCTAAGTCATACTATATAAGCTTCTCGAACATCGTCTTCTTTATCCTGCAATTATTATGAGCTTTCTTTGAAATGTTATTTAAATTAATTGAGAAAATTATTCGCCTTGGATCTATGGCTTTTTATTTATACAAATATGTAGGTCTTGGGTCTTTTGTTTATTGTTAAAGACAAAATCTTTCGATTTGATGCCAATAATATTTCATTGGTTATACTTTACTCAGAAGAAGCTAAAGAAGATTATCGACAGATTGAAGATTATTGGAAATGGCCTAAAATTAGTATTCGTACGGAGCAGAAACTACATAAAGTGAACAAATTCACTGCAAGCCATATGCAGTAAAATATGTACATTGAGCTAATGAGAATCAGTTTCAATTACAATTAGATTTGGGGTGGTGAATTTGCTAGCCGAGTTTGGTTATCTGAACGGTCCAGAATTGCGCATTTTTGCCTTTGTATATCAATCTAGCATGACGCTATGGCGAGCAGGCATGAAGAAAACAATCTGCTATTCCAGTACATTCCTCTAACAAAATTCTCATAGAAACTTTCTCGACATGAAGAATGAATTGGATCCAAATTCGTTAGAATTCCTTCCAATTAGATATTTGCATGTTGAAATTTTTTTAAGATGACAGAGTCCCAGTCATCCAGGACCTTGTATTTATATGCTCTTTGCTTTGTGTAACTTAATTATATTGAATAGTAATTGTTAATAGTAATCATTCTATTCTATTTAATTTCAATTAATTTTATTTTACATTTCATTTCGTTACTTTTTATTTTAATTGTCTTCAATTAATTTGGAACGGAAATCCATTGTGAATGGACGAAAATTTTTCAAGCATCAGGCAATTTTAATCATTGTACTTAAGGAGAGAGCCTGCTTTAGAGGCCTCAAAAAATCGATTTTTTCGTGGATTTTTTTAGGAAGGAAAAAAATAGTCGATTGAAACAAAACTTTCAGGTTTTATTGTTATATATTTCAACAGTCTTCTCAAATTTTTTCACTAAAATATATGTCATATTATGCCTGGTACAAGCATTTTGCCGAAGCGCCTCGGGTGTGCCTGTGTCGTGCGGCGGGAAAAATGCAGGTCGCAATTTTCATCTGAAACCAAAAACCCAAAAAGTTTTTATTTTGGTATAGTATAGCTTCTAGTTAAACCAAGAAAATTAAACAAAAAGTGAGAAATTCAACAATTTTTCGCTAATTAAAAAAAAATTTTTTTTTGGAAAAACAAATTCACTTTAGATTCTTTAAAAAGTGGGTTAATCATAACTTTCTTAAGGTTTTTTAGGTTCAACTAGAAGAGAATTTAATTCCGAATACAATCAATGTTATCTCGTTTCGATAGGACGTTTAAGTTTTTCGCTATCTTTCCCGCCAATTAGGATAAATCGTAAAAATAAAAAACCAAGAAATCGCACTTCGAGCGATCCGGCCGCTCGTATACCTGATCGACGCTTGCTCACAATTTCTTCTGTAACTCCGAAAATATTTTGAATTTGATTCTGAAATTTTGAGGCCACATTCTTGGATAGTTTGAGAAGACATTTATGCAAAAAAAAAAAAAATCGATTTTTTGAAGCCTCTACAGCAGGCTCCCCCTTAAAGTACTACTTTCGTTTCTCTTCAGCCCTAAAAAATACGAAAACCATACCTTTTTTTAAGTTTTGTTATTTTTCCTATTGCAGCCCCTGCCAGAATGACAAGCCTACAGAATAATAATCAGTTTAACTTTTTCGTTTCAGAGCTGAAATCCTGTTGACAAGCCACCTATCTTTTTTTGAAACGCTTACTTTAGTGCCACACTGCGACAAAGAAATATGTCAAAAAAAAATTGTTTTTGTATACTATGCCAATAATAACATACTATAATTTTCTTTAAAAAAAATAAATCCTAAAAATATCTGGAAAAAATTAGTATTTGACCAGACCTTAAGGCCGAGAGAGTAGATTTAAATGATAGGAAAATACAGCAGGGATGGGAATTAATTGTTTAGCCCTTTTGCATCAACGCTCGAAATGTGCAATAGACTCAATATGCCTTGCGTCGACAAGACTTTTACTGTTTGTTTCAAAGAAAAGGAGTGTTACAGGACTACCAAAATTATTTATTTTCTTCAAATTTTTACAAAAATAAAAATATTTATTGCCGATTACTCCGTTCTTGGTGATAAGAGAGAGTTTTTGTTCACCCGGACTATTCCGCTTTCGGCGTTGAAAGAGTTTTTATTCGCGGATTATTCTGTCCAATTCTGCAAAAGTGTTAATTAACTTAACCTAATTTTATATGAATTTATTATTTCCTTCTTTTCATCCTATTCCATGCCATTTCATTTCATCTCATTCCATTTCATTTACCACAATTTTATTGCATTTCATTTCATTCAATTTTATTTAATTTCGTTTCATTACATTTCATTTCATTCCATTTTATTTAATTTCGTTTCATTGCATTTCATTTAATTCCATTTTATTTAATTTCTTTTCCTTGCATTTCATTTCATTCCATTTTATTTAATTTCGTTTCATTTCATTCCATTTTATTTGATTTCGTTTCATTGCATTTCATTTCATTCCATTTTATTTAATTTCGTTTCATTACATTTCATTTCATTCCATTTTATTTATTTTCGTTTCATTGCATTCCATTTCATTCCATTTTATTTAATTTCGTTTCATTGCATTTCATTTCATTCCATTTTATTTAATTTCGTTTCATTACATTTCATTTCATTCCATTTTATTTAATTTCGTTTCATTCCATTTTATTTATTTTCGTTTCATTGCATTTCATTTCATTCCATTTTATTAAATTTCGTTTCATTCCACTTTTTAATTTCACTACCTTTCATTTTATTTATCTATATTTAACATATTTCCTTGCGTCTATCTATTTCATTTCGGTCCTGCGCTTTCCTTTTATATAAATTTATTTTTTATTTTACTTTTATTTACGATTTTTCCTCCATTTTTTTTAATATTTCTTCTATCATATTTTTCTCGAAATATCCCATCCGAAAAATCATTCTCGATCGCCCTGTACCCATTCATGGACAAACGTGCAGCCATACTTGCTATACCAGTGTGACATATACGAGCGCTCAGCTGTACGGCAGTGCCAGCGATTTCCGACTCCGAACCGACCCGCCAGCACAGTAAACACATCCACCAAATACTGGCGCGACCGTACACCCGCCGCGCCATCAAGTAGCACATTCATCGCATACGACTCCACCATGCTCAATAAATGTGGCACTTTATGTGGCGATCTCTATCCCCGTTCCGACGCACCAACAAGTAGCACATTCGCCAGCACAAAGCCATGAATTTGACATATCTGCACACTTGATGGAGCGTCGCACCAGCAAGTAGCGCGTATTTTAAGCCTGACGTTCGCCAACATAACGAATGTGGCACTTTTTGGTGCGATTGCCACCAAAAAGTATCGGGTATATGAGGCTGGTGTAGTTTGTGTTGAGAGAATTCAGACGCTGATGGTGCGACACGAACCAGTAAGTATCGCTTACGAACATATATAGGAAGGCATTGCTGGCGAATGTGATACTTTATGGGAGCAGAGGATGTTGTTGTTGTTGGAGAGTGGTATAAATGTAGTTTTTTCTTGGGCATTTTCCTCTTTCTTATGAAATGTACGACTGCCGAAAGGATCGTTGAGGGGGTTGAAGAAGAGTAAAGAGGGTGCAACAATGCATGGGACGAGTATTCACCGGTTGGAGAGTACATGTGTACGGTATTTGTGTGTGCGTGAGTGTGTGTGCTGCTGGGCCTCTGCGAGAGGAATAGTGTAATGTGAGTGAGCGAGCGCTCATATACACATAGGTAGGTATGTGTGGGTGCTACTCTCGCTTGTTGTATTGGCTATTGGTTATGCTGAAAACGAGTACTGAGCACTACATTCTCTCCTACCGTTGCATTGGTGTAAACTGCTGCACATGTATAAATAGTTGCGTGCATGTTTGTGTGTACGTTAATGCGTGAGAGCTGGTCGACATGGTGTGTTGGTGAATCTTGTATCTGTGTGAGAAATGTGCGTGTGGCTAGTGAGCGCGCTTCGAATGCCAACGCAGGAATTTGAAAATTTTTCACAATGACAATTTCTGTGTTATGGAAATGCAGGAAACTCAAAGACAAAAGGAACGGGAAACTAGAAATTTTAAAGCAAGTTTCTGCTATGGATTGTTGAATGAGAGTGGATTTGAAATTTAAGTAAAAAAGTCATGAACTTCAATAAGCTTTTCGCGGATATATGTATTTGCTTAAATTTTATTATGTTAGGTATTTAAGTAAATGACATAAAATATTTGCATGTAGAAAATGAAAAATGTCGAAACTTGATAGTTGTAAGCAATTTTTAATGTAAAATGTAAAAAAAAAAAATGTTCTTCAATCCTTTCTAGAAGAGTGTATGGTCCTATACAGCTAGAGCTTGTACGCCGATATGTGCTCGAAATATCGAGATATGTTCACAAATCGGCGTCGGTACAATGGATGAAGGACTCAGAAAGTGCTGAGGACTCCACACCATTCAATTTTCAAACTCGTAGTTGTGTTTAGCGGTCACTGGGCGATCGGCACCCACGCGGAAGTGTAAGGTTTACCATTTAAGCCCCATTGCAGAGGCTGTGAGGACCTTCCAGAGAAGGAGACTGGTGAGCACTTTCCCTGTAAATGTCCGGGTTTTGCATTGTGTGCAATATTCTGGTCAGATCCGAAAATCGAGATTAATCAAATACCTCTCCTAATGGGTTCCTCTTTCAGACGGACACTTCCCACAAGTTCGCCGGGCAGTTAAAAATTGATTGACGGCGAGTGTTCGGCCAAGCACTGTACCTCAAAATACCGATTAAGAACTTTTGATAAGAATATAGAATTATTTTTTATCTGGCAGTGGAAAAGGGTCTGCTTGTTCTGTCTGCAAAACAGGAGCAAAGAATCCATATATGGCGGATATGAGAATGCTGCGATGGGCGTTGGGCCTAACAAAACTGGATAAGATAAGCAATAAACCCAACAGAGGTGGCTGTCATGTGGCTCCGATATTTGAGAAATTGAGAGAAAACCGCTTGCGCTGGTAATGGGCACATTATGAGAAGACCGGAGCAGCTTAAAACAAAGAAATTTGTAATGCAGCTTCTACCGTCAATGGGACGTGGCTGTCCCTTTCTATCCTGGCTAAACACTCTTTAAAACGATATGCAGCGAAGCGAAGCCAACGAAGGGACATCCCAGGACCGAGTAACCTGGAGATTACAAACGAGGAGGGCCGACCCCAACTAAGGGATCATGGTGAGTACGAAGAAGAAGAAAAAGAAGAACGGTTTAAAACGGCATTCGTCAATTCAAGAACTCTATCATAAGATACAAATCACGACCAAAAAAGTTTCGGTAGAAAGATTGCAAGGTTTAACACATTTTTTATAAGCACTTTGTTCGACGCACCTTTTTGTACCGGTGCAATGGTTTCACTAATATTTAGCCTAAAAAACAATTATTTCTAGAAATTCTTATTGAAAACCGCGGTATTGATATGAAAACCATGAAATTAAGTTGGAAAGTTTGCGGAATTAAAGCTATTTTTCGCACTGTTTCTGGCGCTGCAGTCCTTGTGATCAGCGGGGGAGATACCCGTCGATCTCATGGCACAGGAACGAATGGATGCGAGGAACTCCAAGAAGAAACACGCCATCACTGGCGCCGCTGAAGGGAGATGCCAAACCATGCTGCGGTGGCAAAGCTGCTGAGACACTGAACCGAGTGGCAGATGAACGGCAAAACTCATTCCAGCAATAGGCAAATAGGCTCAAAGGAAATTCAGGCAAGTAAACTATTTCATGACACAGCTCCTCTCGGGCCACACATACTTCCGAAGATACCTATATCGCATGGGCAAGGTAAGCGATCCCAAGTGCATGTACTACAAAGCACCGAGCAATGACGCTGAACCTTTTTTTTGGTTATGACAGATGGCACGCGGAAAGAGATGCTCTTAGGAAACAGATTGGCCGTCAACGCGTCGAGCAACATAATCAGCAAAATGCTCGAACGCGAGCACAGCTAATAGATACATCGAGGACGTACTACGGAAAAAACAGATAGACCTCGACATAGAGCAACAAAGCGAAGCCTCGCAGAAAGAGACACAAGAAGACGAACCTATAGCTTGAAAGCTGACCGCATTTATGGTGGACCCAGACGTGGCTGAATAGAATTGGTCCTTTATATGTAGATGCCGCTCTGAGCCCTCCCAAAGTAATGCAGAAAGTAGTCCCGGGTAATGTGTCTCCCCAAAAGAAGCGGAGGGATGGTGTTAGAGGCCACACCACTCAACGCAGTAGGCGACGGACGCTGTGAGTGCGATTTTTTTGCAACGCTTTATTAATTCATGCAGTAGAGAATTAACTGGAATGTGTTTCAGAAGGATGCCCTGTACTAATTTTCGTCATACTGTAACAGCAACAATATATTTTCCAAGTTTCTAAAGGGTGAGCTCTTTGAGGAGCATTTCATGGCAGAAATACATTCAGAGATTTGCCACCGCCTGCTGAGGGCGACTACTATTAGAAGCAACATTTTACATCGTTCGAGGCTTCCGAATGGTAATCACACACCAATCCGTGCGCCTACGGCCCCCCGAAATATTTTCAAAATATTTGCCCACGCCTCCATTGCCTTGATTGGGACACAAAGTTCTTCAAGTATTTAAAAACATTTTCTTCAAAAACAAACAAAAATTCCTATAGACAAACGTTTAAAAGTGAATCAGAATACAAATTCAAAATACCAACCGCGAAGGAATTTAAAAATTCTTGCAATTCAGCAATGCAAGTGAGAGCGCAACAATAAAGAGCTCACGACAATATCCGTGTGCACGCAACTTTGATTGTGTTTGTGCATATCTATGTGAGGAGCGGCAAGTAAGCAAATGAGAGCTGGGAGAGAGAGAGAGAGCGACCGTGAGAGAGCGCTTGAGAGAGTGCATTGAAGAGCGCGCGGAATAGCGGAATCTCGTTGGCCTGCCGGAGACTCACAACGGAGGGTTGCCAGGCTTACGCTAAGCGAAATCTAACGCGCAAAGTAATAATATGATAATTTTCAAATCAATACAGCCAGCAAAAACTGGTTGCAAGATTATGCAAATATTCCTGTTCAATATTCAATATTATCGTTAGCCGTTATATAAAACTGTGTTAACCCCTTCGATAATTTTTTATTTATTTATTTATTTTGTTTTTTTGTTTGCGTTTCCTTTGCTATCTTTGCTCAATTCATACCTCCACCAATGGGTTGTTTACCTTAATTTTTGTTGTGTTGTTTTTACGCTTCAGCTTTCGGCTGTTGCTGCTGCAACACTTCGGCCGCCACTCTACCAGATCCGTTACATTGTAGGTGGCGGCGAGTGGTGCGCGCGCTGATATCGTCTCGTAGAACTTTCGTCTTATCTTATCAGTCACCGTATATGGGCGCACAATCGTGCACATGTCTCCACTTACACACACCCCTGCACCGCTGAAATGGAAACCGAAAATATTTATATATACTTACATGTGTGTGTGTGTGTGTGTATGTATGTATGTAGGCAGATATTTTTAGTTACAAGCATGCACGCCGGTAAACGAGCCGAGTTAAATGCTTTAAGTGTGCCACAGAAATAAATATATGGGCCACTCTGCCGCCACGCACAATCCCCCACTCCCCACTCTCCACTCGCCCGTCTTGTGTTCGCAGCGGCTCTCACTTGACGTCCTTCCCTTGCTTATTATTTCTTTGCCGGAGTCTTTGAATGCAGCGGCTTTTAATGTGTCGTAACCGTCTAACTTCCCCCACTTGGCTTGCGCTGCTGTTATACCTGAGAAGCTACACTCAGTTGCATAGCCGACGCTGCTGTGAAGGTAGTAAATTTTACCTTGGCATAAAAAAGTCGTCTTCCACGTCTATTAAAGTATTTTACTTGCTCTTAGATATTCGCGTACTATGTGCACTTATACTTATGCACACCTCTCTCCCTAATACGATTATATCGGTGTGGGGGCACCTTTGCCAGCCTTGACAGTCTGAATTATATTTATGGCAGACGTAAGGTTTTTCCGCTTTTGTTACACTCTCCCTCCATTTATACGCAATCGTACACATTAGGAGTTCACACATATATACATATACTCTTCTCCACAAATACATACATACGTACATACATACATACATACACACACATACAAATATTAAATAGCTTTTAGCACACTTTAGGGCAGCAAATGAGTGACAGCTGAGAAGAGCAGCGCCTTCCATTTAAATTATTTTGAATGCTTAAAGCGCGAAGTTGCACAAAGTAGCTGCGCGACAGTCGAACAAACCATTAAGACTTTGGTGCCGTTTGCATGCAATATTGATAGCCTCGTGTTCAGGCAAAAGGGAAATTTCGTCAACAGGTGACATTTTGGTATTGGTTCTGATCAGCATCGAATTCAACTGATAGTTCACCTTTATCTTTCTAAATGCGTGTCAGCCATTTTGTACTTTCGTGGACAAAATGGGATAGCCTTTCAAAAGTAGGGAAGTGCCTTCATTTGCCCTGCACCGAGTACCTTCAAAGCAAAACAGGTTAGGTTAGGTTAAATGGCTGCTGATTTACGTTCGTAATTAGCCGCAATTAGCTACTGATGAACTTCACCAAATTTCTGATATTTAAACCTACTATATCCGCAGGCGTAGCGAAAAAATGAGAGCCCAAAAGTCTAAATCTCTGCCAGACGAGAACAAGGCAGCTGAGAAGAAGGTGTTGAGATGATTCCACCTCGTCCTTAAGACAGCTTCTGCAGAAAGGGCTAGAAGCACGCCCAAGCCTCACCGCATGAATACCAAACGGGCAATGTCCGGTAAGGATACCCACCAAATTCGAGAGCGGCGTCTTTGTTAGCTTTAGTAGTTCCCTCGAGCGCCACCGATCTACCCGTGACCAGAAGGATTTCGGGACTTTGCACGTTTGCGTGCTAGCCCAGCGCTCGTTGAGTTGACTCAAGGCCCATCTTTTCAGGACTAGACCACAGGTTCTTAAGGGAACCTTAATACTCTCATTTCGCGACGATGCAAAACAACTTCTTACGACCTGTTCTAGTCAGCGCCCTCAGTGTATCTTAGTTCGCTGCACTCCGTTTATGATGCTGTTATGCTGCTAAGGCTCATCGTTCAAAAATCTGCAGCGTTGGTTCATAAATTGTCTGCGGAATCTCTCTCCCGAGCACTGCAAAGCGTGTCTCATCCGCTGTTGTCTGTTGCATAGATGGGCACACTGCATTATACGAGTATAAGTATTGGCTTGGGGGATAAGTTCGTAGCGTCCTTATATTTTCTCTTGCTGTTTGGCAAAGGGTAAGTATTCATTCGATAGAGCTCTTTCTGTCATACAAAACTATGTTAATTGTAGTTTTTAGTTATATAATTTTTTAGAAATGGAATACCCAGGAGGCGAAAATCCTCACTTTCAACATCCACTCTTCTTTGCTTTTCATCGAGGTTGAAAGCTGCCGAAGCAGACCGGGACATTCGCGACGTGTATGAAGAAGGTGTCATGGGCGAGTCTACAGCACGGAAATGCTTTGAAAGTTCAAGAATGGCGACTTTGACGTCGATGACGCGTCTCGCAACGGAAGGCCTTACTCACTCAAATCACTTTTGCAAGAGAACGTTCGCCAAAACAGTCGTGAATTGACGGAAGAAATGAACTGCCATCATAAAACGATTATCAATCACCTTTATTCAATGGGACTTACCGAACATTTGGGAACCTGGGTGCATCACGAGCTTAACAACAAAAAAAAAAAAAAAAACCTTCAAATGGCTTCTCAACATCTCGCCCACCATTGAGCAACCCGCGGTCATAAACAGAGCTTTTTGCAGAGAATCGTCACGGGAGATGAAAAATGGTGGCTATACATCAATATGCAGCAAAGAAAGGAGTGGGTGGCTCCAGGAGATACGTCACAGCTGAAATTCAAGCCGCATCTTTATACAAAGAAGATGAAGATGTGTGTTTGGGAGGGCATGATGCACAGGGAAATGCTCAAAAAGAATGCCATGATCAACAAGGAGCTCTACATTGCCCCGCTACACCGCGTGAATGAGGCTATTCGACTGAAAAGGCCTGATCGACATGGTCAAACCATACTCCTTCAAGACAACGGCAGGCCCCATGTTGATCTGGACATCGTTTGCCCATCGTTTTGGTGGTCTTCCTAATCGTCTTCTTCCTTCTGGTAACCCATTTCGAGCTATTTTTATCAACCGATTGCTAGGGGCCCGTGGCACATATTCGGTCCATGCTCGCCTTCTGGCTCTTATGAATTTTACAATGTCGGTCACCCCTGTCTGTGTTCTTATCCCAGGACACTCGAGCACTTCAACTACAGACGAAAAGATTGATGAAGTGAACGAAATGGTATTGGCCAATCGTCGAATCCCCGTTAGAGAAGTTGCTGAGGTCCAAGACATATCTATTGGCTCGTGCCATTCAATGGTTATGATGTGGAAACCAAAGTTCAATCATCTCACTGGAAGCTGCCGCACGAACCCAGACGGAAAAAAGCGCGCCAAGTTCGGTCGAATGCAAAAGTTTTGCTTACCGTTTTCTTCGGTTGCAGGTGCGTTGTGCATCATGAGTTCTTGCCACAGGGTAAAACGGCCAATAAGGAATATTAACTGCAAGTTAAGTGCAATCTGCCAGAAACGCCCGGATTCGTGGAAGTACAAAAATTGGCTCTTGCATCACGATAACGCCCCTGCTCACACAGCGTTGCTTGGGTGCGACTTGTTAGCCAAAAATAACACACTAATGATGCCACAGCCTGGCCACCTGTGACTTTTTCTTGTTCCCGAAACTGAAGAGGCCCATGAAAGGACGACGCTACGCTTCGATTGACGAGATAAAGACGGCATCGAATGAGGAGCTGAACAAGGAAAAAAAAATGATTTTTTGAAGTGCTTCGAAGATTGGAAAAAACGTTGGCACAAGTGCATAATATCTCTTGGGGATTACTTTGAAAAGGACAAATAGATTTTAATGAATAAATAAGTAATTTTTGAAAAAAAACAAAATTCGCGATACTTTTTGAACACAATTCGTACAATCCGTTGTGGACCTGTTTTGACGAAAGCCTTGCTGCTCCTTGTGTTCTTGGAGGCAGAGGCGTACCTGGAGAACGTAGCGCTCATGGCAGCGAAAAAATTGCACTGTTTCTTTCAAGTCCCTCTTCGTTTCTTCGATGGCACTCAAACCTGCATCAATCGAAATCTCACCATCTATATTTTGTATTCTTCTTCGGCGTCTTTCAGTTGCAACGTCCCATTTTTGACACAAAATTATCCCTTCCTCGAGTGAACTACCAACGATGGCCTCTCTTTCACTTTCGAAATATTTTTGAAGAGCCTTCAAATCTTCAGCAGCATCGTGAAAATTCATCGTGGGATCTTGCAGCCTCTTTTGACCGCGGTTAATGCGGATTAGTACTTTATTCCAAAATCCCAGCAAAATCAAGAAATCCTACTTCAACATTCGGTTGTTTAGTTGTTGGGCATCACTTCTTGTTTCACTTATTTGATTCTTGTCTTCGGTCATTTCTTCAAGAACTTCCAGAATTTGATCCAAATGGTTGTTAACTGGCTTTATTACTGCTGCGTCTAAACCAGCTTTGACTTTAAACAGCGTAGAGGGGCGCGGCCAGTATACGTTTCAGTTTTTCGCGCTGGCGAGTATACAGATTACAGAGTCGACTATACTAACTTCTTGTATCTTTATTGAAAACTAAAGCTGAAAATCGTGACTGAATATACATTGAATGTAAAAAGTTGAGGTGTCACTTTGCGCCCTTCCTAGAGTGGCGCCCACGGCACGTGCCTAGCTTGTCATACCCTAGATACGCCACTACTTGTAGGAAAGGACGAAGTTGCGATAACAAAATCTTAGTGAAAAGCTTTTGAACTGAGCTTAGCGGGGTTATACCGCGATAATTCTGTGGATCGTTTTTCTTGCCTTTTCTTTTAAATTGCTATCGTTACGCTTGATTTCCACACTTGCGATATTTTTTCATTTCTCAATGAAATGTTGAAGACATGTGGCTAAGTTTCAAGGGCCGATATTGATTTTAAAGAAAAATACATTTTTTTTAGGAAATTATTATCATTACCCTTTATTATGATAATATTGGTATGGCTCAATTACGTATGAAGCAAAATATTGACCAAATGACCGCCGGGATCTCGGCGGCACACTTCCATTTGATGATCCAAATTTTCGATGACGCTGAGGCATAATTGAGGTTCTATGCCGTTAATGTGCCGAATTATCTCATCCTTTAGCTCTTGAATTGTTGCTGGCTTATCGACGTACACCTTTTCTTTCAAATAACCCCAAAGAAAGAATTCCAACGGTGTCAAATCACATGATCTTAGCGGCCAATTGACATCGCCGCGACGTGAGATTATTCGGCCATCAAATTTTTCGCGCAAAAGAGCCATTGTTTCGTTAGCTGTATGACAAGTGGCATCGTCCTGTTGAAGCCACATATCGTCCACATTCATGTTTTCTAATTCGGGCCATAAAAAGTTCGTTATCATCCCACGATAGCAAACACAGTAACTGCCTGACCGGACTCATTTTGGATGCCGCCGGCCCATAAACCGCACCAAACAGTCACTCTTTGTGGATGCATTGGTTTTTCAGCAATCACTCTTGGATTATCATTCGCCCAAATGCGGCAATTCTGCTTATTGACGAATCCACTGAGGTGAAAATGTGCCTCATAACTGAAGCTGATTTTCTTTGAAAATTGGTCATTCACAGTTGCCATTTCCTGCCACCATTCTCTCCATTGACGACGCTTGAAATAGTCAAGAGGCTTTAGTTCTTAAGTCAATTGCACCTTGTAAGCGTGTAAATGCAAGTCTTTATCCATAATGTTCATCAACGACGAGCGTGCGAGGTGCAATTGTTGGGCACGACGACGAGTTGAGGTGGACGGCTCTTCAACCACACTATCGCGAACAGCAGCAATATTTTCTGCAGTACGAGCTGCACGAGCATGCACTGGTGTTTTCACATCTCCTACAGACCCGGTTCGCTCAAACTTTTGCACAATTTTTCCGATTGTACGCACATTTGGACGATTAAATTGACCGAAAAAATCACGAAGTGCGCGATATGCATTTTGATTTGAACGCCCGTTTTCATAATAAGCCTGAATAACTTTAACGCGTTGCTCGATTATGTATCTTTCCATGGTTTAAATTGAGTTAATCTGGAATTAAAAAATGTCAAATGAAATGCAGAAACAAAATTGACGTTTAGGTGGGGTTCACCTTCAACATCGGCCCTTGAAATTTAACCACCATAAAATTGTGTTTTTCTTATAGAACCGCGAAACTTATTGAAGCTACTAGGTCGTAACCGTTACTATGACTGGGTATTAGGATATAACTGCTAACTAACCTTTCACTACATAGATTTTTAATTTAAAATTTTTGAATCCCTCACGCAAACTACCATTCGGCCAAGTCTCTAGAAGCCCGCAAATATTTCTTTCTTAAACCGCTTAGCACATAAACCATTTTATTGATAGCTACAAATAGTTGGAAGAACCGTTAAATATATTTGCATAAATGTGCCCGATAATTCTCAGAGTCCCCAAAGAAGTGGGAGGCAATCATACGCTTAAGCAACCCTTTAAAAGTGGCGCACACACGCACATACATACGCACATATCCATGCATGCCGCTATAAACGCTTGCGAGATCCACTCACCCTCTCGCTCCCACAAGCTGTGTGGCAGCGATAAGACACATTCTAATGCATGCATTTGCGTATGTGTGGACGTATAGTACACGTGTATGCATGTATGTGTGTCGCCAATGCTTCATTTGCAAAAAAAAAGGATTAAAAGGATGCAAAGTAAAAATAAAAACGACTTAAAAATGGGTAAAAAATAAAATAAAAACAAATTCAACACCAGCGATTCGCTTTCAACCTTTTAGCCCATGACAGTAAATGTTTATATGTATACCTGTATGTAAGTACCGAATGTTTGTATGTAAAGTGCGCGCGTCTGCTGCCTAAGCGTGTTAGCGCGTCAGTCAAGCAGTCAATCAGACAGACTGCTATTTTAGGCGAAAGCCCAATCCCCCAACTAACCCACCAGCTTTTTATGCATGCAAAGATATTTACTTATGTGTATGTGTGTCTGTGTGTGTATGTGCAGTGTGCAATTTACAGTGTCTGTGATGGCGTGGTGTGGTGACGCTCATCATTTATCAGTATTTTACACATTTCACGTGAAACGAATTTTTCCAAATCGATTTGGCTTTCAACGTCAACATTTCAGCCACTGCCACATTGCTGCACCGCTACAAGAGTACGAGTACGAGTACGATGGTTCTGCCACATCGTATCCACCAACTTTAACTTCAACTCGCACAGCAACTTCAACAGAGCGAATGTGCGAGAAATTGCCGACTCCAATGGGGACGCCAGCAACCGACCTTCGACCAAGACTGACGACCAACCCATTCCGTTCTGTGTTGTCGCACGCATGCGGAGGCCAAAGCGCTTAGCAGTTAAGTTGAGTCGAGTCGAGTCGTGTCGAGGCGAATCGAGGCATGCCGCACCGTGTCATGCCGTGCCGTGCTGCGGCACATTTGCCGGCAAGGACAGCCAGCCAGTCAGTTAGTCTTAGTCAACGAAACACTCATTCACTGCAGCAGTCAGTTGGGCAAGTGAAAGCGGAAGCGTGGCAAGGGCAAAAGCGCGCTGGCAGGCTTTTCGTACAACTACCCTCTTTTCGATGACTACAGCCAAGGCAAAAGTGTCGAGTTGAAGTCGGAGAAAAAATAACAGCAAAGCGCAGCCAACGACGTAGAGGCGCTGCAAAGATTTCCTTTGGCTTTAGCTTTAAAAAAGGGGGTTTCGAGCGCCCTGAATTATGCACAGACATACATTCAAACACACATACATATACACATACATACGTGCTATAGAAACACTAAACAGTGTGTAGGTTCACATTCATATGCCTCTATTCGAGGTTTGCTCTTTGTCCATATGTATGCCTTCATTTCCGTGCGCTCTGTAGGAGTCAATGTCGTGGGTGGCAAAATCATCCTCAAGCATTCTGAAGCATTCGTTCTTGCAGAGTGTGACTAATTTCAAATTCCTAAATGAATGCGACCAGTTTCGCTATCAAATTCAAATATTAAAATGAAGCTGAAGCCGAAGCTGAAGCTGAAAATGGAAATGAAAATGCAAAGCATGAGCCAAAGGGTAGATGACGTATTTATGTGTGTGCATATATATGTATGTGTGCATGTATTTATATATGGGCACATATGGAGCGTGGTGCCTTCATAGTGGGTGGATTAGTGCAAAACGTCGAAGCAAAGTGTTCCGTTTGAAAGCATTACCAGTGCATTTTAGAGCATTTGGGTAAATTATTTAATTTTTCATTATTCTGGCATATTTTACGAAACGTTCTTTCACCGATTCCGCAAAGGAGCCAGTCGAGTGTCAAGTGATCCAAATATATGGGATATGTCTTTAATTTTTTTTGAAAATTGGTTATTTGTAGGCTTGACTATAATAGGAAGTGAATTGAGTTTTATTCAATGTTGAAAAGTGTGGCATGAAGTTTTTGAAGTCAAATATTTTCGGTTACTTTTAATTAAAAATGTATAATTTATTAATAATTAACTTACAAACTTTTATTTCTTTTTAATTTTTAATATAAAATATGTTTTTGAAAAAATATTTTTGGAAAAGAATTAAATTTTTTTTCAAACTTTTCGAGAAAAAAGATGTTGCTTGGATTTTATGGATAAATTCTTTAGATTTTTCTTCTTATTTGTGTCTTATTTGTTCTAAAATTTTCAAAAAAAATTTTTAAATTTGTTCTAAATTTTCAAAAAAAAAAATTATTTGAAAAATAACAAAAAGTAAATTGAAAAAATTGTAAAAAAAATTTAAAAATTTTCAGATTTATACAATGTTGAACATTTTTGCATGGAATTTTTTGAAGTCAAATATATTCGATTCCTTTCAATATTTGTCTGCTATTATGTTTAATGAACGACTAAAAAAATTCTAAAAGTTAAAAAAAAAATTTATAAAATTCTAAAAAAAAAGTTTAAAAATTAAAAAAAAAATGTATAAATTATTTGCAAAATAAAAACAATCAAACGAAAAAAATGATTAAAAAAATTTATGAATTTTGAGATTTATGATGAATATTTTGGTACATAGTTTTTTAAAGTTCTTTCTTATATTTTTTTATCTTTGTATTTTCTAAAATATTCTTTTATAAAAATTCTTTTTTTGTGATTTGTGGAAAATAGCCCTCATTAGTTTTTTTCTTATTTTCCATTTTAAATGACGAAAAAAATCTCCATATATATTTAATTCTAAAAAATTAAAAATATAAACTGAAAAAATTTAAAAAATGTTGGAAATTTTGGTATGGAGTTGTTTAGAGACAAATGTATTCTGTTTCTGTAAGATTCTTAAAAATTATTTATAATATTTTTATTTTTTTTACTTTTTAGGATAAAACAGGATTTTTAAAAACTTTGGAAAAAATTCCATTCCTTTTTCAAAAAAAAGTTATTTTTTGCCATTTATGGGTAACACCCTCCTCCCGTTCACCAATGGCAAAAAAAAATTCTAATTTAATTTATAATTTAAATTTGGCAAAAATTAAAAACAAAAATCTTTAATTTATTTTTTTTTAAATTATTTGAAAAATAAAAAAAGTTAACGAAAAAAAATTTGGAAAAAATTTAATAGTTTTGAGATTTATACAATGAAACTGAAATATTGAAAATTTCACATATTCGGTTGCTTTTACCATTTTAATTTTTGTATATATAGAAAACAGCTCTTTTAGATTTTTTTCTATTTTTTTTATATGACAAAAAAATGTCCACAATTTTTTACAGGATAAAATATAACACATGTATGCATTTATAAAAAAAATTCTGAACTAATTTTTCAATTGTGAAAAAAGTTATAAGAAACAGATCTTCCCAAAAATTTGTAACAAAAACTTAGTTATTAAAAACAAAAAATTAAAAAAAAATTGTTATTTATTATACTTATTTATTGAATTAAATTTATAAAAAATTATAAAAATTTAATAGCTCGGTTACAGCCTTAGCTATTAGAGTTATAGCTGAAAAAAATTATAATTTGCAATAATGTTGGGAATTTTGGAGTTTTTAAATTCAAATGTAATCCGTTCTTTTAAAATTAAAATTTTTTTTTTATTTATTATGATAAAATTATTTTTGGAAAAAATTTAATTTTTCTTTTCCAAATTAAAAAAAAAAGTTTTTTTAGCATTTGTGGAAAGCAGCCTCCTAAAAATTTTTTTATTTGTTTTACATTTGCTTTATATTATTTGTTATATATTATACAAATTTATATATTTTTATTTTCTTTAATAAAATATGTTTTTGAAACAAATTTAATTATTTTTATATGTTTTTTGGAAAATTATATATATATATATGTATATATGTCTTCCAGTGGTTTCTAGGAGGAACATAGGGGCTTAACTAAAAAGCAACAGTTAACTTTGTTCAATGACGGAAATTTAATTTGTCGCCATGAACGGCCTACTTGAAGCGCTTCTGTTTCAACTAATCGTCTCCACATGTTGGATGGTCTCCCGCGCCTGCGTTTTCTTTGTGAGCACCAGTCTAAGGCTGCTTTTGCAATATTTCCATGAGACTTCCGAAGTGCGCGCCTAATCCATTTCCGTTTTCGTCGCCAAATATCGAGATAAACAGGAACCTGCTTCGTCAAACTCCAGAGGTCAGGGTTAGAGATGGTGAAACGCTCATAATCCTTCGGAATTCAGGAGGAGCAACTGGCTGAAAGTGAAGTGGATTACATAGAACAATATAATGATTTATTTGGCACTACAGATGAATGTGAATCCTCAGGTAAAGAGTACAGAAAAGAAAAAGACCGTTATCGAGTTCAGAAAGTGAAAATGATGTGGAAGATCGATGTACCCAATTTGCTGCTGATGGTACAATTTGGCAAGAAATAGAACAAAGCTCCCCACCTGGACATTCTCCAATTTATACTATTTTTAGAGAGGTTGTAGGCCCGATAGCATATGCCAAATGAAGTATAATAAAGGGCAAAGTAAGAACTGCATTTTCTTTGATTATTGGCAATCGTGTAATGGAGCACGTAAGAAAATGCACAGCAGAAGAAGCCTCTCGAGTATTGGGAGCTAAATGGAATCTTACTGATGCAAAAATAAATGCATTCATTAGTATTTTATATGCACGTGGCACATATCAAAAAAACAATTAGAACATTTCATATCTATGGAACACTAAATGGGGTCCCTCTTTTATTCAAAAACCATGAGCAGGAGTGATTTTTGTGAAATTATGCGGTTTATCAGATTTTATAAAAAAAGCCAACGAAGCCAGCGTTTACAAAATAATAAATCCGCTCTAATTTCGGAAATATGGTACAAATTCATTGAGAATAGCTAAAATTGTTACAAGCCTGGGGAACAGGTAACTATCGATGAACAGCTCTTCCCCACCAAAGCGAGGGGTAGGTTTACACAATATATGCCGAACAAACCGGATAAGTTTGGTATCAAATTTTGGCTAGCATCTGATGTCAGCACTAAATACATCATAAATGGATTTCCATATTTGGGAAAGGAAGGAAACAGAGGTGCTTCAACTCCGCTTGGGAATTCGTTGTTCTCAAACTAATGGAATGGGTTTTATATGGAGAAACAACCGGCGAAAACAATTTTTATTTCAATTAGCTGAAGAACTTGTCGAAGATTTTCAATAGGAGTAAAAGGAAGATAAAGAAAATGTACAGAAAACATCAACAAATCCAAGTTCGGATTCTATTGTGCAAACGCGGAAAGGGTGCCAAATAGGATTTTGCAAAGAAAACAAAACTACGAAAAACTGTTTCAAATGCCTCAAATATGTGTGTGGAAAATGTACCATCGAGAACCCAATAATTTTCAAATATGCGGTAAAAATAAATAAAGTAGGCATATTATTTATTTCTTTGCTAAATTTGAGATTCAATTGATTTTTGATGATTAATTTGTCTCTTGAATACATTTTTCATATATTTTTCAAATTTAATATATGTATAGGGCCTGCCATCTATCGTTACGGATTTGAACTAGGTATTATTTGAAGAATGGTAACACTTAGCTGTCATCTGATTTGACAGAAAGTTAGCTTTATTCTTCCGCTGAACGAAAATGGTTGTGTATACGCTCTAAGAACGCTGGGAAATATTGCGACATTACTTTGAAAATCATGGTAATGTTGAAGAATGTGTACGTTGTATGAATGTGTATGTTGCAGAAAATTACGTACGGCAATGGGAAGAAGAAAAGCACCGAATGAAAAAAGTAAGAGAAACTGGGATGCTTATTGACAAACCAACGCGTGACCGACCAAAAACCGTGCGTACACCCGAAAATATTCCTGCCGTGGCCGAGAGTGCTCGTGAATCACCAGGAACATCAGTTCACCGTCGTTCTCAACAATTGGACCTTTCGGAGACATCATTGAGACGAATTTTGCGTAAAGACCTTGGGTTGACGCCGTACAAAGTCCATGAATGAAGTTGTGTTCCATCATTAACCGGAAGGATTGTACTTCAAAATAAAAAAAACAGTTTGGAAAAATATTGAGTAGTTTCTTTTTTATAGCATTTTTAATTCCGTAAAGTTATATGGCGGACCCTGTATGTGTGTACATATAAACTATTTTGAATCATTAATTGAAAAGAATTGCTTTATTCATGTGCCAAATTGACCTAATTCACTTAGTAATAGACTTATTAATATACATATACAGGGTGGGCCATATAGCGTTTGTTTTTTAACCACCTATTTTTTTGAGAATGGTAACAAAAATGACATGTCAAATGAGTTCATAATTTACTTAAAGATTTGACTTTTACGAAATGGGACGCTATACGCTTGAACAAAACTGGGAAATATTGAAAACCTATTTTCAAAGTGGTGAGTGTTCTTCTTCTTTTCTGATTTTCACATCGGTGGTTACGTCAATAAGCAAAATTGTCGGACTTGGGACTCAGAAAATCCACACGTTACTGTAGAAAAGCAAATGCATCCACAACGAGTCACTGTTTGGTGCGGTTTTTGGTCTGGCGGCATCATCGGGCCATTTTTTTCGAAAATGAGCGAGGAGCCGCGGTTACAGTAAATGGCGAGCGTTACCGTGACATGCTCAACGAGAGTTGTTTCCAACAATTGAAGAGGATGACATGGACGACATTTTGTTTCAACAGGACGGTGCAACCTGTCACACTGCCAAAGTTACACTCGAACTTTTGGCTACCGTTTTTGAAAACCAAATAATCAACCGAAATTCCGATATCAATTGGCCGCCTCGGAGCTGTGATTTAAGCCCGTTGGACTATTTTTTGTGGAGAGCCGTTAAGGACAAATGCTATGCGAACCATCCAGAGACGATTGATGCTATAAAACACGAAATCGAAGTTGCCATTCATGAAATTGGAGCCCAAACAATCGAAAATGTGCTTAAAAATTGGGTTGATCGAATGACCTACTGTAAAGCCAGTTGTGGCAGCCATTTGAACGATATTATTTTTCATTCATAAATGACAATGTTCAATCTTCAAAATAAAAAAAAAAGTTTGAAAAAATATTGATTAGTTTTTTTTTATAGCCGATTCAAAAAGCAAATTTTACATGGGCCACCCTATATAACATTCTAAAGACAGGTCCTTTGACCCACTTTGGTAGGAATAGGAATACATAAAGCATCGGTAGCTTTAGTATTAAAAACTCCATAGCAAATTTTCAATATTGCAAAAATCTCTTTCTTTTTTTAATAGTTTTCTCTAAGTTTTCGTTTAATAAACTTTTTTCTCTTTGCTCGAATATGCAAGGAGTGCTTTGTACGCTTATTTTCTTCCAATGAAATATTCTGCGATAAAATGCCCACGTAAAGAGTTCATCTATGCATACCGCATGCCATGAAATCGACAGTTCGCATGCGATTTGGTGATGTGGGGTAATAACACAGTGGAGTTGATTTCTCATTAGATAAGTGCTGTCATATGAATACGAGAAACGGTTAACTGTTGTTAACAGTTATCCTTCAACACCATCTTAAATCATAAAGTTATTATCTCTCTTGACGGCTGAAAATAATTTTTAGATTTTCGTGATTGTATTTCTGGCTGTTGTAGAGGAAATTTGCACGTAAATAACAAAAAATTAAAAACAATGCAACAATAAAATAACAATTATGATATAATAGTAAATAACTACTTGATACGTCGGCAAAACAGTCGATACTGTCAAATTCACTGAAAACCGGATAGCAGCTCGCGGATGTCGCCGCCTTCTTTATTCTCTCAACCGTGGAAATAAGCCAATTTGCTGGTTAAAATCGGCCTTCAATCGAGTTTCGAAATTACTTGACTTCATTATATGCTACACAAACTTGAAATTATGAAGAATGAAAGTTCACTACTGGCTTTAAGTTAAGCCCAAATTTCCAATGCCTAAAATATTTTTTTGTTTTTAGCGAAAAGTAAAATAATTTACAATGAAAAAAAAAAAAACACATTTTCTCAAAGTAAAATGCGCCTTGTATGCAAATACGTACATATACCTGTGTGCATGTATTTGT
Source organism: Anastrepha fraterculus (assembly GCA_037575425.1). NCBI lineage: Eukaryota > Metazoa > Arthropoda > Insecta > Diptera > Tephritidae > Anastrepha > Anastrepha fraterculus. The sequence continues at coordinate 453,206 of JAYXIM010030390.1, forward strand.
ACAGATGTAAATACGGCTGCGTCTAGTCCTACTAACACCTGCGCCCTGCATCAAGCAATCGTCCTTTGCCGCACATTAGCCAACCCTACTGCATTAATGCGGCACGGAACGCTGATATGACCATCGACAAGAACATATTGCCTCAAATTGCTGCACTGCCCCTCTGGCATATTGGGATGTGATTTGCTTTTCATTTCTTCCACATTTTATTCTTTGTAGCATAGATATGTAGGTATGTGTGTATGTGTATGTGTGCATGTAATTTTTCCTCCCTCTTACACGTTTCCAGCAAATGAATTACAGATGACAAAAGGCGATAAGGCAACTCGACCTTTTTTTATTGTTCCTTTTTTGTTTTTTTGAATAATCACAGACATTAGACAATTTTCTAAATAACGAAAATAAGCGAAAATGAAAAATAAAATAAAAAACACACAAAAATTGTGCAAAGCCAGAGAGTGACTGCTGCGGCTAATGGTGGTGGCGCTGGTGGACACCAGAAAAAATGTTTTAAATGAAATTCAGTTTTAGATACCTGGAACTTATACACAGAAACCGATCAGCGTACATGTGTGTGTGTGTGTATGTATGTATGTGCATGTGAATTAATGAGAATGTAGCACTGAATACAGGTTCAGTGCATCTCATGCAAAGACACACACGCACACACACACACCTGCGTTTTAAGTTTGTGCAAGTCAAAACATTACCAAAGTAAGTTACCAACTGGATATAAAAGTCTGTTTAGAACTGCAGATAGTGGCAACTGAAGGTGCATTCCTTTGTATGCGTAGTAAAGAAGAATACGAAATCACTACCCTCTTGGCAAAGCAGAGAGGAGAAATCGAAGCAACGAAATAAAAAATCTTATTTTTAATGTTGGCACAGTGGTTGCGCGTTTATAGGAACCGGTAATATGTAGTTTTAACTTGAGACTTGAAGCTACAGAAATTTTTTCATACTGATGGCATTTATCACATATTCAAATAACAAAAACTATCAGTTCTAGAATTCGGTCCCGGCCGGACGAGCCGTCAACCAGTTGGTAGAGGCCAAAAGTCTCAGTGCAATCTACTCGCAATGCTCTTTCCTAACGGACACCTCTCTTAAGCGGGCACCTCCCATAAGCGGACACTTTCTTCAGCACATACCACAAATCCTTAAGAATTTTTTTTAAATTTTTTTCTGTCGAGCGGACAACCTTCTCATAAGCGAACAAATTTTTCAGTTCCTTTGATGTCCGCTTAAGGGGAGTACACTCTACACCTAATTTTCTTTACACGAATTCGATTTAAAATAAGTTAAAAAGAAAATAAATCTCTTTTTATGCAAATTGTTTTGTTTTAACACGATTTTCAATATTTTATGAATTTTTCTGGAATCTCATAGAGCAAATAGAGTGAGATTTTTGGACGCATGCACGAAGCGTTTAAATTAGTTTCAGAAAAAGTCTCTTAGACTCGGTAGATTTTGCTCCCGCCGTTTAATAATTTATTTCTTATAATATTTTTAATAAATTAAGCATAAAATAAATTCTTAAATGAACCGTAAACAAAATTTTTAATATTATTTTCACCGAATTCCTTTTTTAAACTAATTCTTTTTGCACGAATTTTTTGGGAAGAATTAGGTGTAGAGACAAGAGAAGATATTTGAGAGTCAAGAGAAGATATTTGAGAAGATAATTAGGTGTACACATTTAACATTTGCATATTCTCGGCGGTAGGTCATCGCCACCGCAGCACTACAAGTAGATAGCAAAATACAAGTAGGACGTCCATTGCCACTTCTGCATTACACTTCGTTCGTGTTTAGGTTAGGTTAGGTTGATATGGCTGGCTAAAAACCATGACATAGACCTATTGGTCCTTAGTGGTACCGGATGGAGCTTTACTCTTACGTTTCCTTTTAGTAGGCTTCTTGTAATAAGACAGCGTCTTTTTTGAATCTCTAACCCGGAGAGACATTCTAACCTCTCATATTGTAGAGCTCCTAAACATTTCATTCGGGTTCTAGCTAATGCACGGCAAGAACAGATGCGCAAGATAACCTTTGAAGCAGAATTTTTGTTTTCGCTGTTGATGGACCTGGTTCACCTGGAAGGCTCCAACTTTTCGACGCTTAGGGTTATCCTAATAGATCAATTTTTCATTGCCAGAGACGATGAGATGCAGAAAACCTTTTCTTTTCTGCTGTTCAAGAAGCATCTCACACAGCACCAAACGTCTCTCAATATCTCCTCGGATGTCTCCTTCAATTGATGTGGCTCCCAGATGCCTGCTTTCTGGACCCTTCCCTTCACGTGCAAACGTTGACCGACTGTTGATCTCTCAACATCCAACTCTTTAGACATATCATCAAGAGTTCGACATACGTCTTCATCCAATAATTGTTGCAGTTGTGTATCTTCGAATTTTGTCGGTGCCTCTTCATTCACGTCGAAATTGCCACTTTGGAAGCGTCGGAACTACTCTTTACAAGTTTTATTTGATGGAGCGTTGTTACCGTAAATATTATCAGTTTTGTTTTATTTTTTAAGTAAGTTTGATTAAATTGCCTGAGAAAGTTAGAAAACGAACTAGTTGAGTTGCTAAGAAAACTGGCAGTAAAACAATTACGGGGGTCGTTTGAAAAATCCATGCAACTACTACTACTTAATTATTTGGAGTCAACCTTTTTTTATTTTTCGTCTCCTCTAAGTCTCTTTTAGACTTATACTCTTTGTCCAACGCTGTTCTAGTTTATTGATCCCTTCCGAATAATAGGATTTGTTCAAGTCTCAAAAACAGCCTTTGGTTTCTGCAATCACCTCCTTATTTAAATAAAATCTTTTTCCCGCCAGCCGAATAGTAGCCCGAGGGATCCGAGGGAGCCAAGTCTGGAGAATAGGAGAGATGTGAAACGAGTTGGAATCCTATTTCCATTAATTTTCCGACCACACCTGCTGAGCTGTGAGCTGGTGCGTTGCCGTGATGGAAAAGAAAAATCACTCGATTTTCTCGAGATTCAAACGAATGCCAAACACAAAGAAAAGGGCCAATCTGGCTGAAACTTGGCGTGTCGTATTCCAAGAGATGCTACTAACTAAACATAACCTCGATACGCCCCACTTGAGCCATTTCGCTGACTTTGCATAGACTTTTCAGACGACCATCGTAAAAACTATTAGGTTCGACTGCACTGAAATTGGCGGCCGCCGTAGCCGAATGGGTTGGTGTGTGACTGCCATTCAGGAGTGCGTAGGTTCTTATCTCCGTACATGAAACAGCAAAATGGTGGAAACAGGTCACCCCTCGGTAAGCAATGACAAGCCACTGAGTGGATTTTTGCCATGAAAAAGCTTCTCATAAAAACAATTTGCCGCTCGGAGTTGACTTAAAACTGCAGGTCCCTCCATTTGTGGAACCACATCAAGGCGCACGTCATAAATAGGAGAAGGAAGTCGGCCAAACACCCAACAGAAGGCTTCGTCGCAATTTTTTATTTATTTGTGTTTTTGTTTATTGGCTAAATTTTCACCCACGTGCGTTACTATTGGGTTGGCAACTAAGTAATTGTGGATTTTTTTAGAAAATCAAAGACAATTTTTTTATGGAACTAAAACTCTATTCTGTAATGTAATGCCCATTTTGATCAATGAGCTTTTGCCATCTTTCGGGCAGCATCATAATCCCACGTTCATAAAACTTCTGGTTTTTATTGGCAAAAAACTGAATCAGGTACGATTTGACATCATCATAATTATTGAAATTTTGACCATTCAAGGAGTTTTGTAAAGATCGAAACAAAAAGTAATCAGATGGTGCAAGGTCAGGATTATATGGTGGATGTGTGAAAACATCCCAACCGAGCTCCAATAATTTTTGCCGAGTGGCCAAAGATGTGTGTGGCCTTGCATTTTGATGAGGGAATACAATACTTTTACGATTCGTCAATTCGGGCCGCTTTTCTTCAACTGCATTGTTTAATTTCGTTAGTTGTTCAATGTACTAGACATCAGAACTGATCGTTCGGTTGGGTGGTAAGAGTTCAAAGGGGACAATTCCTTTGTAATCCCGCCAAACTGATAACCTTCTTTTGATGGATATCAGCTTTTGATGTTGTTTGAGTTGGTTCACCTGGCCTGTCTCACGATCTTTTTCACTTGATATTTTGGTAAACAACCCATTTGTCATCGCCAGTTATATATAAAATGGATAATTTTCATTACGTTTCTTTAGCAAATCGTAGCTGTTAATGCGCTGCGTTAAATGCGTTTTTTTCAGTTCGTGAGGAGCCCATGTATCAAGTTTTTGAACATAGCCAAGTGGTTTTAAGTGATTTACAACGGATGTATTTGATACATGAAGCTTCTCTGCAATCTCACGTGTTGTACTGTGACGATCCGAATCGATTATTGCTTTGATTAGGGCGCCATCAACTGCAACTGGACGACCAGAACGTTTTTCATTTTTGAGTGAAAAATCACTGGAACGAAATTTAGCAAACCAATTTTGGCACTGCCATCCTTTTAAGGCTTCGTCACCATAAACAGCACATCACTTTTTATGAGCTTGCGATGCGGTTTTCGCTTTGCGGAAATAAAAAAGCAAAATATGACGAAAATATTTCTTTTGAATTTGCATTTTTCAACGAACGGCAAACGAAAACTTCGCAACCGATCAAAAAAACTTTTTTACTGACTGACAGCTGAATTGCCAACTATCAAATAACAAAATGTGCTTCACATTTGTACTACGTCTGCAAACCTTAAAATTCAACTGAAACCATCTATGAGTGAAATCCGCAACTACTTGGATTGCCAACCCAATAGTTTTTATAAAATTTTTATATAATTTATATTTAAATTTTTATACGTTTTTGTAATTTAAAACCAATACTTTTTGTTTTTATTTAAAACATTTAATTTTTATTGTATTGAAACCTTCAGAAAAGATATTTGCAGCTAAGGACATTTTTTGGCCGTTTGTTATTTTTGTTTTTTATTTATTTTTATCTAATCTTACATCTTATGTCCATAAGTTCGTTCGTATTTTACCCATAATTTCACTTTTGTACGATTTTTGCATACAAAAAATTATTCGCGGTATATAACAGAACTATTTATATTTTTTAAATGATAAATTCATCGCATGGAACAGTTCACAGGCACCTGGTTCAGTTGGGAAAGGTTTCACAGCTGGGAAAATGGGCTCCGCATAGACTTTCCGTCGCCAACCTTCAGCAGAGAGTGAATGTGTGTTCTCAGCTGCTGCAACGGCTTGAAAATGAAAGTTTTTTGAACCGTATCGTTACTGGTGATGAAAAATGGGTTCTTCACAATAATCCTGTTCGCAAACGCCAATGGTTAGATAAAGATGAAACACCAGAACCGACCCCTAGAGATGGCCTTCACCCCAAGAAGATTCTCCTGTCCATTTGGTGGGATATGGCCGGTATTTTTTATTATGAACTTCTGGAACCAAACCAGACGATAACTGCTGATTATTATTCCCATAAGCTATCAAACCTGAATGAGGCACTTAACAAAAATCGACCGTCTTTAGTGAGTAGATGCAAAGTTTTGTTTCTCCACGCCAACGCAAGACCTTATACCGCAAGGCAAACATTAGGCAAGCTGATCGAGCTCGGATGAGAGCTAATGCCGCATCCACCATACTTTCCGGATATTGCACCTTGTGATTATCACCTTTTCCGTGGACTTAAATCCCATATGAGCAACAAGAACTACTCCTCGAAAGAAGCTATAAAAAGGAATATCGAAGCGTATTTTGGCTCCAAGGACAAACAATTTTTTGTGCAGGGAATTAAAAATTTGCCTAAACGTTGGGAGGACATTGTAAATAATGAAGGAAAATAGATTATTGATTAATAAATACTTTACACATCTTTTTTATTAATTTTAAACCCACCTTTAAAAAATGCACGAACTTATGGACTAACCTTATATATCAAGGTATTAGCAATTTTTGATGTCATATTTTATGTTCTTGTTACACTGTCAACGAAGCGCTAACTTTCTCATTTTTATTTCTTATTTTTATTTCCTGCTTCTGGGTGTCAGTTATGTGAGTATGAATTTCAAAAGAACAAAAGGAAAAAAAGAAAATCACTATCACAAGAAGAGTTCCATTTTCTACTTTCTTATTTTATTATTTATTTTTGTTTTCGACTTCTTTCGACATTAAACAGCAAGGATAGAGGAGCAACCAAAAACCCCATAAAAAGTAGAACATAGAATGTGAACAAATGAAATTCTAGGAGAAGTGAACAGATAAAGCCAAGCAAAGAAATCAAAGTCATATCCCGCCACGCAGGCGATCGACTCGCATTGTTACGAGAACAAACGAACTGACGCAAATATTCCTGTGTTCTGACACGAATGCACACACACACACACACACACACACACTTGAACATTTCAGCAATCATAAAGTGGTGTGCTAAGTGTTTGCTTCATCTGTCATACATACATACACATACTTATAAATACATATGTATATGTGTAAGAGGGAATGCGTACGTACATCATAGGTGGCAGCAACGCACATTCTCTACCACCAGCGTTAAATTCCAAAGGATATTTTTACGCGCCACTCAAATAGCAGCACGTTTTCCCTTGTGGGCACAAAAATTTACGTTTGCACTGCTGGTGCTTTAAGTAAGATACAAATGCGTATGTATGTATGTAGTATGTATGTATGTGCACACAAACTTCGTTGCACTGGGCTCAGTGTCCTTTGTAGCGTTTCTAGCGAAAACAACGATTCTTTGAAGGTACGAAAACGGCAGCGTTGCATATACATTTAGTAAAGTTGCGGGCAAAAGAATAAGGATTGCCTATAATTAACCCTTTGTGGACGAGTATCGGCTTATAGCCACCCAAATCAGTTCGTAGCTGCAAGGCTCGCGACGTCTGCCCTTCTGAGCGATAAGATACGCATAGGTATAGTAAAAGAGTCACGTTTTCATTCAAAGACACTAGGGGCCATTAGCGATTAAGTCTTATCTTCCTTATAATGTAAACTTAAGAAGATGACGGCATTACTTCGTCAAGTGGAAGTGAAATCCGTGCAATAAGGAATCAGCTCAGGCACTTCAACATTTGCAGTGATAGCAGTTTGTTTATAATTCATTTTATGAAAATTTTTTCTTGTGTTAAATTAAGCCTTAGGTTTTATAACGTTCAACGTATTTATTTTCTTTACTGCACACTCCAATACCTCACGTCCTCAGCGACGCTCGCCTGTGGAGCGGCTCCGTCCCCAAAGGGTTAAGGAGGAATCGGTGTTGTCGACTCTAAACTATTTTTTATGAATTTTGCCGTAAGCAGGAAACACCGAATTAGTAAAACGCGCACTCGAATTGTGTTTTAGCCAAAAACAAATTTACAATTACAACGACTTTACCTGGATTGCCCTTTAAATAGTTGTTAGAGCTTTCATCGACTTAACAGCACTGCTTCTAGCGACCGTCAGTTATCCGGGTTCCTTCTTCATCGAAAGCCTAACACCCTTGCAACCGTTACGAGAGATTTTCATCAAATATGTATTTATAAATATTCACGGGTTCGAGTTTTAGAGAGGTTCATCCTAGACTGTAGCCGCTGGGCGCCGGCATTTTGCATGCCACTTTGCCCTCCTTTTATACAATCTGTGCGATCTTACCCTTGATATTTAGATCAGAGTCGTACGTAGACAAGTTTGTTCAAGGTCTCCGTGCTTCTTGAGAAAACCTCTTTAGCTACTAATAGCGCCGTTCAGTGTGACTCTTTCTCTTCGACAAACCAACGCAATCATATTTGGGTTCTCATTATTCAAGTTTCAACTGAGTTCTTCAATTTTGCTGTTATGAACTAAGACGGTGCCACTGCTCCCCAAAACACTTCTTCTAAGTTCAGTGGTATGGGATATTCGCCAAACATCTCATTTTGTATGAAAGCATGAACATTTAAAAAGATGGTTGTTATTGTTGTAGCAGCGTAAGCATTCACTATATGTATACGCGGAATACTGCAGAAGTGACAGATCTTGGCCGAAAATAAATCCGAGTCGTTCCGGTTAAGAAGAACCGACTGTCGTGGAAACGTAATCCGAGATGGTCTTCTTTTATGGCTGAAATCGAAGTTACGCCAGCTCTCACTTCTTAAAATGAGTTTATATGTTCATTGATCTTTCGCAGCGAGGTCCCGTGTTCTCGAAATTCGGATAGCGTATCCTTTCTTGCGTACGCCAGGTTGTTGTTTTTTGTTCATTTTTTGTCGGGACACCTAGCAAGTACAGCATTCAGGCAACATAAAGTCCATTGTACTACACTCGGGTTCCATTTTTAATTTTCTTTAAAGCTAGCCGGCCTCCGAAGAAATTTGAGTAGATCTTGTGGTGCCAAGGAGCCAAGGTGGTCATTTCTTAACACATCCGTGCCAGAGACCGCAAGCGTGATTTGAGTGAAGGCCGGTCAGATGCATAGAAAATGGTCCGCCGTCACATCCTCCTTTTCACGTGCTTCGCCCATAGAAAGTGGTCTGTCATCAGTCCAACCAGCTGCCAACAGTTTCTTCTGCTTAATGGCAGGAGGAGCTGTGACAGTTTTCCGGATATGAGAGGTAACATCTGTTTTGTCCATCGCACGCCAGGCAGTGTTGTTTCGATATCGGTCTGTACTCATTAGTATCGATAGTACTCAGAAGTATCGAAGCTCCAAAAGTATCGGAGAGAAGTACTCGATACTTATTCATATCGTACACACACACAGAAATCTATTTGCTATTTTATAAAAATTAGAAATGTGACTTTAAGATCTCCCTTATTATTATTATATAATTGGTGCCGCTATATATCTCGGAATATCGTCAGGTTCTTTTTCTCCTTTTGGCTAAGCACGAAATTATAAGAGAACTCTTAAAAGTCTTAAGACATCGAATTTTTGTACTCACTACTGCTATCTTTTGTATTGCTTTAGAGTTAGCAACGAGATCTGTAAAGTTGATACTCTTGAGTCTGGGGTCTAGATTTTATCTGTAGTAAGGGTACTATGGAACTCTTCTTAGCCGAATCGTTTTTCTAGCTCGGTTTTAAAAATGTTGTCTCACTACAGGAATTTTAATTTATTTTCAAAACAAAAAATTTTGAAAGAAAAGCAAGTAAAGTAAAATATTTTAACCGCGAACTCGATGCCCGCCTGTGTACTTGCGTGACGGACTCGATTTCAAAAACAACTTTAACAAAGTATGGAGAGGTTCTTAAACTGCACAGACTGATTATGGTCCTGCCGTAAATAACTGGTAAACAAGTTGGTAACGAGGATGTGGCAACAAAATGGTGCGGAAGCGCTAGTTGGATTCTGGATGAAACACCACTCAAATCAACCAACCAACCAATGGAGTATTTACTCGAATCGGAACAAAATTAACGCTAGAAAAATTCAGGGTTTTCTGGGAATTTTTTGGTTAAGTCGGTATAAGAAAAGCCGTTACAATTACACTTTGCTGTCTTGTAGCTTATGATGCGATCTTCAATAATTTTTTTGGTCTGTTCATAAAATATGTCTGTGTCTCGTCATAAAATATGAAAGAGAAAAACTGAGGCGATCTCATCCAAAAGAAAGACCATAATTGGTACGAGAGGTATCTTAAAAATAAAAAATTGTGTATGCTGATGCAAAGTTTAGGATCTTAATTATTTTTCTGATTGACTAAATTCATAAGAAGAAGACTTACAAGACTCGTGTAATATTTTTTTTTATATGAAAGTGTACTGATTGTATAAATTTCTATCATAATTTTTTTTTAAATTTAATTAACTCATTAAAAAAATATTAAACAAAATTTTCTGTTTTGATATCCATTACATAGTATTGCAAATTATAGTCCATTGAGTTTTGGTATTACAGAGTGCAAGTTTCTGGTGACTGGAAAATAGTTTTGAATTTTTTTCAATTTTATTCGCAGGGGTGCCACGTCTTTTCTTCCATACAAAGTGCATGCCTGATTTTTTATATGGAAGAAAAAGCCAAACACCGTCAACAAACAAAAATTGCCAAAAATCAGTGGTATTTTACAATCGCTTGAGACTTGCATTTGTAATACCCAAATTTTATGTGCTATAAAACTGCGTACTCAGAAATATTCAAAATTTCTGGAGTATATGTAAATTCGACTGCAGCTGTACTTAAGCATTCGTCTGCTTATATGTACTCGTATGTACATACATATGTATAAAAAGATACTCTTATTCTTATTATTGTCTTCTGCTTTAGCTTTGCCTTGAAATTTAAAGGGAATATATCAGTAGAAGTGTTGACGTAAAGGGTCGTTCAAAATATGCTCCTGAATGTAATTTTAAAATGAAACATGTAAAAACTTAGATTCCATCAGGTTTCACTAGTTTTATTCAAAATATCAAAATACGGCTCTTAACAATTACTTATATATATATGTGAAAAATTATATCATTACAAAATTACATACATCAAAATTACAAAATTACATACATTTTAATGCCCACCATGAGATAGAATCCGTCTACAGGGAAAATCCGCCAAGCAGTCGATTCTTGAATGCGAAATTGTTGAGAACGTCGAGTGATCGATGTTGAGGTTGTTCAACAACAATTTTGGCTACAGTAGTAATATTCTCTATAGAACGACTTGTTTTTGGTCTGCCAGTCTGTTTTCTATACTCGACAGCAACAGCTTCTTGAAATATTTTTCAATCGTTTTAAAGCGTTGTTCTACTGTCTGAATTATAGGCGAGCCCACTTGACAATTGTCAAATATGTCATAAAACGGTAATGCCTTCGAATCATTCACTTTTGAAAGACCGTTTAGAAATCCGCACGTATATATTTATGTACATAGATGTTAGTAGGTGCATATATGTATGTCTGTATGTATTCGTGCATGTATTTCGCTGCACAGCAGGTCGCTTCTGTTTCTCTTCAGAATACTATTATTTTTGTACCACAGCTATGATTTGCTTGCTGTCGTGTAATAATGAATTTAATATTGAAAGGAACGACTAAATCTTTACCCTCTGAAGAATTCAACCAATGCAAGGTGGAAGATAAACACTATTTGAAATTGCATATGATTTATATGAATTTATATAATTTTCGAAAAAAAAAATAAATGTTTTAGTTATACGATTTTATATCAGCTGGTACCCGTGGCATCGCTTGCGATAAAATGAAATACTGAAAGGATCTAAGACTCATCAACATGCAATTTTTAAAAAAATTCTGTCTTTAGTTGAAATAAGTGGCAACGCCATAGACAAATAATTTCAATTTATACCTTGTTAATCATTTTCAATACCCACATGCCAATCTCTAACTAAATTTCGTTATTAATGAAAAATTTTCTTCAAAATTACATATATGGCAACTCCTTTCAAAAATATTAAATGTTTTGGTACTTTTACTTCGTTATATGTGTACAGTATAATTTTTTCAATAATGGTTTTGTAATAAAATTTTTAATTTCCAAATAAAAACTAGGTGGCAACACCGGCTAAAAATATGTTTTAACAATGCTTATATATGAGTATGCAAATGGAAATCTATGACAAATTGTAAATTTTACAATAAATTTAAGGTGGCAACGTCAAATAAAACTAGGTGGCAACACCGTCTAAAAATTTTTTTTATCAAAGCACCTTTCAATACACCTTCCCTTTGATGCTACTATCTTGGTATGCAATGGAAATTGCAAAAATTAATTGTAATTTTTACAATAAAATTAAGGTGGCAACGCTATAAAAATTGTTTTTAAAATGGATTTATTTTAAAAATATTTTTTTATTTATGTCCAAGTTTTTTGTAAATCACTTTCTTACCAGACGTTGTCATGCAGCAAAATCAGTTTGCCATGACTACGGTCTCATTCCGGGCGCTTTCCTTTGAGCGCTCGATTCAAACGCATTAGCTGCAGTCGGTAAGGATCGCCAGTGATGATTTCAGATGGTTTGAAGAGTTCACAATAGATGCCCCCTTCTGATCCCACCAGATGCACAACATAAACTCTGAAGCATGAATGTGTTTTTTCGCTGTAGGTGGAGCTGGTTCCCTGGCGGACTTCAACATTTTCGACGCTTAGGGTTATCACAATATATCCATTTTCCATTGCGAGTGACGATGCGATGCAGAAAACCTTTTCTTTTCTGCTGTTCGAGAAGCATCTCAGACGTCACCAAACGTCTCTCAATATCACCTCGCGTGCCTCCTTCAGTTGATGTGGCACCCAGTTACCTGCTTTCTGGACCATTCCCTTCGCGTGCAAACGTTTACCGTTGGCTGATCTGTCAACATCCAATTCCTTAGACATATCATCAAGGGTTTGACATGCATTTTACTCCACTAATTGTTGTAGTTGAGTATCCTCGAATTTTTTCCGTGCCTCTTCGTGATCTTTATCACTCACGCCGAAATTGCCTCTTTGGAAGCGTCGAAACCACTCTTTGCAAGTTGCATTTGATGGAGCGTGATTACCCTAAATATTGATCAATATACGCCTCGTTTCAGCTGCACTTTTCTTTAAAAGGTGATAATGAAGCGTGACTTCCCGCAAATGCTGTGGCTCGGGACGAACGTATCCATTTTTCATGTCAGCTAAAAAAGGATCTTCACGTTTCAAACGAATGTCAACTACTGCGATCGAGACCTCACATATACACCTTCAAATCAGCAGTATATTACTAGAGCGAACACAGAAATAGTATCAGCAGCGACACCTCCTTCACGAGGGCGGAAACTTATACCCTTCCCAATGGCTTCATATGGGGTAAAGGGTTAACAAATAATAATTTATCCTAAAAAGTTAAAAAAAATTGAATGTAAAAAGGAACCGATGATATTTCATTATTTCATATTTCATATTTCAAAACACTATATACCGAAATTTTCAGGTCTGAAAACTCAAAATTATCACTTTTTTTCAAAATTTTTTCAGCTTACTTGTTGTTGAGGTGGTTGAGTATTTGTACTAAATAGTCCTAATTAACGACTAGCGCCGTTTTATTACAACTGTTCTCGTCTGATGTCCTTTTTTTTAAGTCAGATCCATTTCGTGAGATCCAGATATAACAGCAGATTTTGTATCCCTATGTCTGTGATTTCATTAATTTTCTGTAGGAAAGGTTTACCGAATGACCGAAGTCCTGTTCTGGCTAAGCCCGGACATTCGCATAAATAGTGGAAAAGACTTTCTTTCACACCCTCCGCTTGACAGCTTCTGCAGATGGGATTGAAAGGAAGGTTGAGTCTGGCTGCATGATCCCCTACCTTCCAGTCACCTGTAAGGGTTGCCGTAATACGTGAAATGTTAAAGCGAGAACGTCCTAAGTTTATCCTCCGGGTGTTGTTTGACGGCCATGTTTTTCTTGTTGTAGTGCATGTAGTTAATTGCTTCCACCTTCTTTCGGCTAAAGCAAAGTAGTGTGACGCCATGGATATTTTATTGTAGTGAATGGGGTAGCATCTTCAACCGCCTCTGTTGTGTCTAGTGTCGAACCTTTTCTTGCTAGCTCGTCTACTTTCTCATTACCCTCTATATTCTTGTGTCCGGGAACCTATATCAGAGTAATTTGAAGTCAATGACCAAACAATTCTAGATCCTCTCTACCTTTTGAAAGTAGTTACTCTTGCAGCAATTTCTTTGTAGTGTTTCAGTGATTCGCAAGCTTCCCTGATTGCTAATAGTTCTGCCTGGAACAAGCTGGAATAGTTAGGAAGCCGAATTGATTTGGATAAGTTGAGCGGCTCCGAATAGAGACCAGCTCCCATAGCACAGGTCATCTTAGAACCGTCAGTGTAGATTTCGACATCAAAGCTACCAATAACTTTCCCTTTCCTACATTCGGCTCTCGGTGGAAAACATACCGTAGAGTCTTTCTTGAAGTTGTGGTCGGGGATTGTGAAGTCTGATTTCTTTTTGAGCAGTGAGGGCCTCTGTAGAAGGATCTTGCTGTGACCGTACAATCTTGTTGTCCAGCTTCCTATATGTCTGAGTCTCACCGCGCTGAATGTGGCATTTGCCTTTATGTATAAGTCTAGTGGTAACAGATATGAGTCAGATGGCAGTAGCACTGGTGCTAAGCGCTCCTGTGATTAAGACACATGCTGATCTTTGTATCTTGCTTAGTGTGGTTTGGTTGTATTTCTTTTCCATCGCGGGCCACCAGACTAGTGTCGCATATGTTACTATCGGTCTTACAATGGCTGTGTAGGACCAGTTGGATAGCATTGGTGGGAGACTCCATTTTTAACCCAATATTCTCTTGCACGTGTAAAGTGCTATATTAGCTTTCTTCACCCTGTATTCTACATTGGGTCTCCAGCTGAGTTTGGGATCAGGATAACTCTTAAGTATTTTGCTTGTTGCGTTGTTCACTTCTTACGTACACAAGTCTGCAAGTAAACCAAATTTCAGGAAAATTTAAAACCATGTTCAAAGTAGGTAAGCCACTTGACATGGAATCGCTCAATACTACTGTATATTTTCTATCCACTAAGGTGCAGATACCTGTGGTATCACAATGGATCGGCAACGGTCTAAGTGAGTTGGTTTAAAGATTGACTGTCACTTCTAGCCCCACCACAGTGCACAGATGGCATTCATATTACGCATTCAGAACTCATTGGGTGAAAGTCCTAAGCAACTAGTGCGTGTGTATGTGCACACATACATGTATAAGATGAAATGCATAAAAAATGAAAGTCGCCATAAAAAATCAATGTTAATGCGTAAAGGAATTAACTGCAACAGCAACAGCATCGGCAGCATTAAAATGCCAGCGAATGCATATAAAATCACAGAAATTAAACGCTGAAGGTGAGCGACCGCCGGCGCAAGTGAATGGCGGGAGCAGATGAATCAGATGATAGTCGGCGTCGTGCCGGAAATGCTTTGTTGTACAACAGCTCTTTCTGCCTGGTCCTGCTGCATCACTGTCTGCGAGGGCAAAGCGTGTGAATACGCAACCTCACCAACCTAAGAGTTCATTGGTATTTGCATGACTGCGTGTGAGTGTGAGTGCGAGTGTTCGTATACCGAACTTCCTTTCTTTTGACAGATGCTGTCTTAAGCTGTCGTCTGTTGACAACAATACATGAACATCCGCTATTGAATTCACCGTTGAGATCACCTTCTACATGCACTCTGCATTCGTTCATCCTCGTGTGCTTACATACATATTTCGATATTCATATGTGCTTTTACACGTATGGACGTGTTTTTGATTGCTTGGGATTGGTTCGCAGGATTTCAGTTTAGTCTTTTATCATCATCATTTTCTCCTGCCCTTAGGTGTTGTGTGCGGCAAAAGTGCACATTTGATATGTCGACTCAGAGCGAAACGTATCGATAGCTCACATCCGGTGATGTATTCCTGTCATCGGGGTCAAGGCGTCGACGATCTCTTTTTCTGCTTGCCACGAAGGGGAAGAAATTCACATTTACTACCCTGTGCAGGCAGGTTTTATGAAAAATGTATGCTGATATAGCGAACAAGAAATAAAAATATGATACTGCCTTTTGTGTGCGCTATACTGGGATTCTTCTTCTTCTTTAATGATACTTCAAAAGCCAGCAAACGAATTTGATCAACTTGAAAAAAAACATCCTTCCGCTACCGGTCTTGTTCATACGGTAAACATTTTACCATGCATCTTAAGCTAATATCCCAGTGAGCTGAGGAGTTGGTCAAAACTCTGTTTCGTAGGCGTTTTAAAAGCAAATATAAATTTGAGCGCTAGATGAAGCAGGGGACAAAATATTCGGGAAATGACGTTTCTGCTTCGATTTAATTACAAATAAATAAACTTTTATAAGAATTTGTGACAATGTCCAAAATACTGGGTCACTTGAGAGGAAATGGACTTAAATATGAAACTAAAATGGGCGATTCTTTCGCGAGAGCATCAGTTATGGGCATCGCGCTCGGTTCGCAATGGAGCCATTGTGCGTTGTGAGTCGCATTGCCATCGCTAAATAAACGTGTGTTTTTTTATTGCGTCAGAATGTTAACGAAGACATCACATCCGTTGGCGGGTCATGTGTCCATGAATGTGACACCACTTCTCCGGCAATCCAAAACTTCAAATTTTACTACATAAGCAATCAGAAATCAAGATTTCTTGACGATTTTACTTAAGTGCTGAGTTCCTTCCGTAAGGTCAAACATTAAATAAGGAGTATTGAGGACTGCACGGAAAAGAAACCGCACGCTTTCAAATTCAAATTTCTAGCAAGGTCCGATCCTAATTTTGTTTTTCTTAGTTTGTGGGGTTTTTTTCCAGAGATTCGTACCTAAGTTCTCTCTGTGAATTCCGAATGGTAATCACGCACCAACCCATTCGGCTACGGCGGCGACCTTTTGAAAGTATGAACAATTATCTGTTCATTGGTTTTCGCTTATTTTTTTCAGTTTTTGCGTTGCCACAAATATAAATGGAGGTACGTTGGGAAAATTGTGCTCACTTACTGCACTGAAAATTAAACTCCTTACAGGCAGCTGGCTAAACATTATGAAGGTAGTGTAAGTGGTGTCAAACATTTTATTATTAATATACCTATTTTCTTAAAGACAAGTCGGAAAACGGAAGAAAAAAGGGCGTGAGAAATCCGAGCCCACTGTGACAAAAATGCTAATCGCAAGAGACTGCAATTGTAAATACTTGTAGATAATCCGTGGCTTTTTCACTACCATATCTCCAGTCCACATATTTCAACTTGGACTAAATTACTTTACAAAGGTGGTAGAGTATGCCGATGACTTGGTCTTACTGGTTTAAGGATCCTTCCCCTCAGTCATGACTGAAATTTCGGAAAGTGCATTGACTGTACTCAGTCGAAGGGCTACCAATTGCTGTTTTAGAGTCAACTCTGATAAAACGGAGTTGATGCTATTCACCTGAAATTAAAAACCTCCACCATTCAGGTTTCCTAGATGAAGCAACCAGTGTCCTACGCTCTTGTCGTATTGACTCCAAACTTCATTAGAAGTTGCACATTGAAAATCGAGTTAAGAAGGCCAGTATAGCTTTCTACTCCTGTAAATCTATGTTCGGTAAAAATGGGGACTCAAGCCACAGGTCGTGCTGTGGATGTACAACGCAGTGGTTTTGCCAATTTTAACGTATGTATGCCTAGTTTGGTGGGAAGCTCTTCAAAAGGGTTATAATATCACTCAACTGGGGAGGGTGCAAAGAACTGCATTCATTGGCATGTAAAACTTGCCCCAGTGCTGCCCTGAATGTCGCTTTTCACTTACTTCCCATCGACTTTTCAGTTATTTCCATCGCAGCTCAAAGTGCAATCCGGTTAAAGGAGGTTGCCTCTGGAGGCAATCTCTCAAGGGCCATGGTAGCATTTTCGGGCAGTTAACACCGTATTTCTCTGAACTTCGAACAGATCTCTCTATCCGTAAATTAGAGTTTGAGGGACGTGCTAGGGCAATCTTTCCAAATAGGCAGGATTGGATCGAGGGGAAAATCTACACCGAAGATTGCACCTCTGTCTTCACTGATAGATCCAACATGGAATCGGGAGTCCGAGCAGGGGTTTTTTTTTAAATCAGTCAATTTATCTATCTCCTTTTAACTGCCGAATACTGCTAGTGTTTTTCAAGCAGAAGTCTTTGCTATCCTGCAGGCATGCAAAATGCTGAGGGAACGCGGGAGCGAGGGAGATATTAACATTTTCTCCAATAGTCAAGCCGCGATCAAGGCTCTGACGACGCCATGGCGCAGATCGAAATTAGTAAACTCCTGTAAGGAGATCAAATCTCTTGGCTGTGCAGGTAACATTTCTCTGATTTGGATTCCAGGACATATGAACATAGTGTGAAATTAAATTGCTGATGAGCTTGTCAGGTATCGTCATTTCTAACACGGGCACTTGTTGAACCCCCTCGTATGTCAAAAACTGTCAATACAGGAAGGTGATAGAAAAACGAGTCAAAAAAAGTTAGCTTTCCTTTACCCTCTCTTACCTTATCTTTATTCCTGTACAATAATTCTTATTCCGAATTGTCCCATTGTGCTAACTTTGGCCGGCTAAAAATACTATTTTCAAGCGCTTTTTTAAATTATAATTTTTTTGTTTGTTTATTCTTGTAATGTTTAATTTTTCATTTGTGCTAGCAACCACGATTTTTGCTGTAACACATTTTCCATTTTGGTCGCCGCTATTCCATTTGAGCAGAACCATCGTCTTTTATTCAGGCCGCCCTAGGCTTTATTTACTTTGTTTAATTTCTTTTCGATTAAAATTCAATAAACGATTTAATTCATTTTAATTTCTATTGTAATTTTCTGCTGTTTACATTTTGTGTCTTTTTTTTTTGCTTTTTGTTTTTTTAATCAGAATTCTTTTCTTCTCCACTTTTCACTGTGCCCATGCACTCCCACTTTGTTGTGCCGCTTGACCGCCTTCAACGCTTTGCGTTCGCATGTTTGACTTTCCGTCTTTTTGTCTGTTTGTCTGTCGCATTTTCAGTTGACATTGCCGCCAGTCACCAGCCGAATGTCGGCTAAAGCTGCTCTGTAGTTGTTGCTGCTGTCGTTGCCACGAACGTGGTTTTTCCTGCTATAGTAACGTTTTGAGTATGGGGCCATGTGGCGTCTACATGACGGCAGCTGCACAACAACGACGACGACGGCGACAACTACGACGATGTGGCGCGCACGTTCAGAAATGCCGCGAAACGTCAGTGCAAGGAACGCACGTACAGACAAACATACAAACATAGTTATGCACTTTGGTTACATATGAATCTGTGTGTGTGTGTATGAACATATGTATTCATATATGTATGTATGTATGCACTACCATGTGGCTGTATGTATGTGCGCTTGTGCATACCTTCCTATGTACGAGCCTGCATAGCTTTCATAGGCCGCCAAGTCCCTCTGTGCCATCAACGCTACCCATGCACGGACGGCCAACCCCATGCGCTGCTTGACGCTGAATCGCACGTACAGGTCGCTCTTACAGTGCCGTGCAATGCAAATACGAACACATATATATATGTATGTGTATATATTGTAAGGTTCTAATGGTATAAAATAACAAAAAGCTACATGCGAGTACTCACAAAGCAAAACAGTTTTTGTTATGGAAAATGTGTAGTAAGTAGATTTTTTCGATGCTTTGTTATGTTTAATTTAGTTATTTTAACCTCTTTGCTTTGCCTTTTGTTTTGTGATTTCCGCCTTGTTTGTGTTGATTTTTTCGTGTTTTTTTCCATTCCGCTCACTTTGCATTAAATTTTTACTTAAAACTTGGTTTCTTTGTTAAATGTGACGCTTTTTCTTGCATTAAAGCTGCATATGCGTATGTATGTATGTATGTGTATCTGTATGCACTTTAGAATTTTATGAAATTTAGATTATATATTTTCTTAATTTTTCGCACATATTTTACTTGCGCTGTTGCATCTAGATATATACACACATACACATACATACATACATACACACACACATAAATATATTTGCAAAAGCGTGTGGACAGTAGAGCAGGTCGGAAAAAATATTGTTTGGAATCATTTTGAAAGTTTACCTAAAGATTTTGCCAAAGTGTCATGAAATTTTGAAGTAAAAATAGGTGGATGATGATGAATACACCGCAAAATTATAAGACCAAGATGATTATAATGATATATATATTTTTTCCCTTGTTCACTCCTCTCGGGAGCATAGGGCATCGACAATCTTTTCCGTCGTACAGGATTCTGTGCTGTTGCTTTTGCAGGATTCCATGAGATGTCGGCATCTGTGAGTTCGCAACATATACCTTCTCCAAGTGTTTTTGGTAGACCGCGACTTCTGCTCCCTTGCGGGTTCCAGTCCAGTGCCATTCTCGTTATGCTATCTGGTGGTTTTCTCATCATCTATAATGATATCTATTAGAGTAATAATAGAAAAATGTCACAACATCGCTTGGTTGATTGTAGGTTTAAAAAAAATCTCATAACGGAAACGGTTATTTTGGTTTTGAAACGAAAAATATGCCGCGGGGCAAAACCTTGTCTGAATTTGAGCAGCGACTAATCGAAAAAACGCCTCTCATGAGGCCAATTTCAGCATGAAGAAGCGAGGGGAAAATGCGAGAGATTGCTTCAAAATTAAAAAGAAGCAAAAGTGTGATTTTGCATTACAGGGTCCGGCACTTGAAGCGTAATCAATTAAAAAGGCCATACATTTAGTTTGGAAAATTATTTTTATTAAATTCAAAGTAAAAATTCACACATTTATAATACAAATTAAAACAAATATTAAGAATTAATTTATTTTTGCTCGATAAGACCTCCTGTTGCCTTGACTATGGCTTTCAGACGCTGCAGAAACGAAACGCAAGTTGCCCAAATGTGACTTTGGGCCCACTTCCTGACAATGGCTTTTTTCCGCCCCTCGAGACTGGTGAATCTTTTATTTCGGACCTTGCTCTCCAAAATGGCCAAAAGAGAATAATCCATCGGATTCGCGTCCGGTGAATTCGAGAGCCATTGTGTGGACGTTATGAAGTTCGGAACGTTGTTTCTAGCCATTCTTGGTTCACTCGAGCTTTGTGAGACGGTGCCGAGTCCTATTCAAACGTCCATGGTCTGCTTCAAAGCAACATCCAGAATACTTTCCCGATAATATTTCGCCTTTACCTTGACGCCAGGCTCGATGAAAATGATTGGAGAGCGCCCATCTGCGGTAACAGTGGCGGTACGGATGTACTAAAATAAACTGATATAAAATCAAAACTTAGCGCATGAGATGTTCCAGAGATTAAGTGTTTAGCTATAAATAAATTAAATAGCCCGGGATACAATAAATTTGGATCTTACTACCTGTGGTGGGTAACAAATTTTGCAAGCGGATTCTAGTCTAGAATGTGCAAAACGAGCACCTAAACCTGCGTTAACTACACGGCACAAACAGGCCAGATTGAGATTTGCAGGAAAGTACCAATTTTGGGAAGTAGTAAAGAGTAAGTTTTCCGTAAGAAAAAAATTCAATCAAGACAGACCACATTTGGGAACCATGTATTAGCACGATAAAAGGAAGAAAATGCAGAAAAGAATGGCTTGTAATTTCGGATAGGCTTCTGTCATAGTTTATGCAGTGTCCAAGTCAAAACGTCTTTATGCTTCATATCCACAAAAATGAATAGTGTCAAGTATATAGATCTTCTGGACGTAGTACTTAGTACTTTTAACCATGGAAGTCAACAAAGACAAAATTAGGTATGTATGTATATTTCACAGTTTTTCCTCGATCAAGGCGAAAATGCAAGCGAAATGAAAAGGTGCAATTTTGGTTTCGGCGATTCTCTTCAGGCACTTTTGATGTTAATGAAAATGTCGAAGATGTTCAAATTGTCGATAAAATCACAGAAATAATCGAAGTTGACAGCTAAGTTAGTAGTCGTAGCATCATCTAGGAGCTAAAGATCGAGGAGTATTCGAAGATTAACCGCAGAAACGACCAGAGTCAGAGGACCATATCCAAATTCTGTCCAAATGACTACGCAATCTGGCTAGGCGAATGTCCGCAAGCATTTTCGGTTTATCCTTAGGGAGGGGTATGAGTTTCCTAAACCTCTTTTGATTGTACCCTTCCAGTAAGAACTGCGTCTGGTGTAAACCCATAGTTTGGCGCCAGCTAACCCTTTTAGCCTTAGTCCGTCACTCCTAGGCTGCTCCTTGATGGTGTGTTGTCTTATAGCAAGAAAAGGCTCTGGTCCTCATGATAACGTGGCCGCAGTCTCTCTAGCCAAAGCATCCGCTACTTCGTTCCCAGTTACACCTTAGTGCCCTGGGACCCATATGAACCGGTTGCGTTTGTGCATTCCTAAAAAATTCAGTTTATGGATACACTCAAGAACCAGGCAGACTTAACCTCACAAAGATGACAATGCTTTGAGTGCCGCTTGACTGTTGCTCAGAATGACAATTCCCTCATTCCAGAAGTCTCTGTCTAAGTTGATCTCTCCACATATACAGATGGCATACACCTCCGATTGGAGAATGCTTGGAAAACTACCATCTACAAAACGTTTGGAAACATCTCTGGTAATTCTCCGAAGTTAACCCGTTTATTATTGTTGTTACAGTTTCCTTGACCTTCTGTATACTGGAAAATATTTTTATTTTGAAGATAAAATATAGTTTCAAATCCATTTGGTTTGGACAAAAACTTTATTTTTAGCTCAAATTTTTTGGGGTTTTTGAAAAACTCCCACTCTCAGATTGTTTTCGTATTTTTTTATTAATAATTTAGACTACAATTTTTCTATTTTAAATTTTTAAGATAGAATCAAATTGAAATTAAAAAAAAATAACTAAAAAAAATATTATTTTATTAAAAAACAAAAATTTATTTAAAACAAATTATTTTATTTGAAAACAAAATTACTTCCTTTTAATTTTTTTATTTAATTTTAATTTTTTTATTTAAAAAAATTGTACTTATTTTTTTATTCAAACATAAGTTTTCTGAACAAAAAAATTATTTTTAAATAAAAAAATAAAATTAAATTAAAAAAAAAATTAAGAGAAAATAAAAAAATGTTTCAATTAAAATATGTTTTTTTAAATAAAAAATTAAAAAAAAAAGAATTTTATATAAAAACTTATTTTAAAAAAAAATAATTTTATTATTACAATTTTTTAGTATTTTTTATAAAATTATTGTATTTGAAAAATTTTTTTATTTGTTTGATTTAAAATTTTTTTTATTGTTTTATTCAAAATGTTCGTCATTTGTGAAAAACCCTGTCCCTCAAATTTTTGTTTTTTTCGGAATTTTTTGTTACATCCAAAACCTCAACATCTCAAGGGGTTAATCCTCAGAGCTCTTATCTGGTTGTCTCCCGGTACAATTGCTAAAGCTTTAAAAAAACGTTTCCTGCTACTTTAACACTAAGCTGTTCATATGCAATCACCGTTATTTTTGCGTAAGATTTTTGTTCAAATGGTTTAAAATTGCTAAAACTACTAATATGTCGCTCAACTTCATTTTATCGATCAGTAGAGCCATCTACCGTGAAAATAATAGATTTCTTTTTCCCCATACATATATTTTTATCCGCACACTCCCCTTATTCAACACACTGTGCAATGTTTTCACCATCTTTGCTGGCAACGTAATCGTACGCGCTATTGTTTTTTGTTTTATTTATTCCAGTTTATTTTTTGCTGTTTGTTTTTGTTTTTCATTCACCTTTCGCCTATTTTATTTTATTTCATATATATTTTTGTGCGATACTTTTACGTCTGATCGTTTCGTATTCGCTTTTTACACACTTTTTGCGTTTCATATTCGCTAGCTGGTGTTGCTATGCTTAGTGTTGTTGGTGTTTTTGGCGTTCTTGTTGAACCTCGAGTGCTGTTGCTTCATTGCTATTGTTAATATCGTTGTTATTGTTGTTTTTATTGTTATTGTTGCTGCTGCTATTCTGGTTTGTGTTGTTGTTGATACTGCTGTTTTTTTGTTTTTGTTTTGGTATGTTGTTATTGTGTTCATTGCAGTCACCATTGTCATGGGTGTTTATTGTAATGTTTTTGCTGGTTGTTGTTTTTCTTACTGCTGTTGTTGGTGATTCATCGAAATTAAAAATAAATTTTTGTAGCCAACTTCTTCCATTGAATTTTGTCTGGTTCAGTGTTTTCTTCATAAAACTCGTGTGCGAGTTCACAAGAAGTTCGACACAGTTACTCTTGCCGGACATATTTCGTATGTAACTCCAGAAAACCGTTAGCAGAACTTGAATAGCAGAAGCTTCCAGTTAGAAATATTCAACCTTTAAATGGCCGTTTATGCAGCTGTTTTCCACACAAAAGTGAAAATACCGTTAATTCATATATGTATATGTTTGCCGTTTGCCCGGAAAATTAGGTTTCAAATAAAACTGTATCAACATATTTTTCAATAAAATTTGTGTACCTTCAAGCCAACGAAAATAGGGGGTGCATGTAGACTTTTGGCCATCATTGTATATAAAAGTAAAGGTTTAGTAGACTACATATGTACATACATATGTATGTAAGTAGTCGCCGGAATATAATCGAATTAAAATAATAAATCGTCTAACTATATCCAAAAATCTGATGCTTTTCTCCTTTAGTTGGTTAAAAGGAGCGAATTATGAAATATTAAAAAGGCGAGCCGAGGTTATAGGAGGAAAAGAGAGAAGTAACAGGAAGAAAGAGATAGGATAGAAAAGGGCAACGACACATTATTTCAGATTCTTTGACAAATTTCAAAATAACCTCCACTTTGAGAGAACGAATGCTGCATATTCTCATGACATCGGAATCCAAAATCCGTAACCTTGCTTTAGCAAAGGCAAGATCCTCACAGAGAAAAAACGCAGTACCAGCCGCCTGCTCTAAGCAAAACGCAGACACATCGGGTCCTCAATGATTCCAATAGTGGTCATACGATGACCCAATGGGTTGAGTCCTGTAATAATACCGACCATCAGCCGAACGTCTTTTCTTTCAAGTTTTAGAAGAAAGTTCGACGAAACTTTTCTGTTCGAACTTGTCACAAAACACTTTGCAGTTCTGCAGCATTCTAGACTGGACCAGCGCTCTTTATTTAAATTGCATATTCCATAATCGCTGTTCCAATTCATGATTCCTACAGAACTGATTCTGATTATTGGCTCTGATCCCTGTGGCGCAACCGCTGATCCACGGTTGGCCAATTCATCGGCAATTTCGTTTCCTTGAAGAACGGAGTGTCCTGGAACCCATACATATATGTAAGTACAACTCTTTTTTGTCTTGCAACAGAATAAAGCTTCTTCTTACATTCTTGAATAGTCTTTAAGGTTTACTTCGCGCTCTCCAGGGCCTGCAGTGCAACCTGACTCTCAGAGCCGGAGCGTTTGTATCCATTCGGACGACATGACCAAGCCAACGTGGATCTTTATTCCCTGCGCTATGTCTATGTCGTCGTAAAGCTCATACAGCTCATCGCTCCATCGTCTGCGATATTCGCCGTTGCCAACGTGCAAAGGTCCAAAAATCTTACGCAGAATCTTTCTCTCGAACACTCCAAGCGTCGCTTCATCAGATGTTGTCTCCTATTACAATCATATAAAACTAAGTATTTTCAAATTTCATTCAAATTGAAAAACAAAGTTTGTAAGCGGCATTTGCCCTCTCAGGGCTTCAAATTTAAAATTGTTCTCTTCTTATACTAAAATCGTATATAAGCGTCAAAAGGAAGGTAAACTTCCCTTCCGATTTTACTATAATTCCAACAAGAACAGTCGCAGTCCTTTGGTCGATCATAGGTACGTATGTGGGATTCTCACTATTGATGGAAATATTTCTCATTGCTTAGAGGAAATTTTCTATCACATACTTAGTACCAAAGTTACATATGAATGTACTCGCATGTACCTCGAGCGCTGCGTAGTTCCCAGGGATATCCCTGACCAGGTACATATGTATGTATGTACATACGAATACACTACGCTTGTGGTAAATTGCGAAGTCAGCTCATTCCGAGCTCTTCTACATTCCATGGCTCTTTCGAGCTGAGGCCACTTAATTGCAACTTAGCTGATGGAGTGAGTGCTAATAGGACGCTTGTTAGCGGTAACCAAATAACGGCCCTTTTTATTGCTGTCCGTTCAACTGCAGTAGTCAGGTGAATGAGGGTTTAGGTTTAGTAAGAGATCATTGATATGAATTCCACTACTAAAATAGCAATGGAAACAGTCCAGGTTCTTGAAGCCACTCATTTGGTTGCGCTCTGAAAATATTGCCGAAAATTTCTTATCAAAAGGGAAGAGGGGGAATAATAGAGTCTCACAGTCTGTTTAGTTAACGCCCTTTGAAAGAAAACAATCCCCAAAATTGGGGCTATTTGACGGGGTTCAAAGTTATTAATATAAAACAAAAATTATTAATATACAATATAAAAAAAGAAAATTTATCAACATGAAAGTAGAAACAGAAAAATGCTTGTTCAATAAGTGAATAAAAAAGTATTTGCACTTTTCAGACACCAAATTGTTTTTAAAGAATTCGAGATACAGAGTGAAAAACATATAGAAATAAAAAATAGAAATGTAACATTTGCTGATTTTATTACAATCGATAGAAAAGATTCGTGCGGGCTACGGAGGGATCGGATGGTTAATTTTTATACTATTTTTTATTTTTTTATTATTTTATTTTATTTAATTTTTTATTTATTTTTATTCCTTAATTTTTATACTACATTTTATAATTTTTTATTTTTACCTTTATTTTTGTTTAATTTTTTCATTATTTTCTTTTTTTTCTATTTTTTTCTTACAATTTTTATATAATATTTTTATATCAATTTTTATTTTTGTTTACTTTTTTATTATTTTCATATATCTTTGTAATTGTAATTTATCTTTGGAGGGTTAATTTTTGTATTATTTTTTATTTTTTTATTATTTTATTTTATTTACTTTTTTATTTATTTTTATTCTTAAAATTCTTCCTTAATTTTTATACTACATTTTGCTTTTTATTTTATTTCAATGTTGTTTGTTATTTATTTATTTCTGTATAACTTTTTATTTTTACCTTTATTTTTGTTTAATTTTTTTATTATTTTCTTTTTTTTCTATTTTTTTCTTTTAATTTTTTTATTATATTTTTATATCAATTTTTATTTTTGTTTACTTTTTTATTATTTTCATATAGGTATTTTTGTAATTGTAGTTTTTATATTATTTTTATTTTTATTTTTTTTTTTTTATTTTTACTTTTATTTTATTTTCATTTTCTTATTATTTTAATTTTTTTTTATTTTTTTATATATAATTTAAAAATTGTTTTGTATGTTTTTTTATATTATGTTTTATTTTTGCTTCGGTTTAATTTTTTTATTATTTTCATTTTGTTTTTATTATTTTAATTTTTATATTGAACCTATTATTTTTGCTTTTATTTTTTTATTTTTAATTATATTTATATAATTTGTCATGTTTACCTTTTTTTATTGTTTTTTTATTTTAATTTCATTTTTTATTGATTTTTATTTTTTACTTTTTAAACTACTTTTAATTTTTATTTTATTGGTATGTTATTTTTTTATTATTATTTTTCATCATTTTATTTATTTTTTCTTTTTAATTTATTTACTTCTATATTATTTTTTATTTTTACTTTTATTTTTGTTTAACTAATAATAATACATAATAAATAATTTTAAATTGTATACTATTTTTATTTGTTTTTATATTATTTTTTATTTTTACCTTTATTTTTGTTTAACTTTTTTATTAATTTAATTTTTTTCTAATTTTTTTTTTTGCTTTTAATTGTATTTATTATTGTATATTTCATATCAATTTTTATTTTTATGTTTGTTTTCATATTATTGTTTATTTTTTACATTTATTTTTTCCATTTTCTTATTATTTTCATTTTTTTCTATTTTTTTAAATTATATTTTTTATACAATTTAAAAATAGTTTTGTGTATTTTTTTATATTATTTTTTATTTTCATTTCGGTTAAATTTTTTTATTATTTTCATTTTTTTATAATTTTAATTTTGATACTAATTTTTTTATTTTTAATTATTTTGATTATTGATATTTGATAATTATTTTTTATATCAGTGTTTAATTTTGTTAAATTTTTTTATTATTTTCATATTTTTCTATTATGTTTTAATTTTAATTTTTACATTTTTTTGTTTTTATTTAAATTTTTTTTTTTAATTATTTTTATACTATTTTTTTTTTGCCTTTATTTTTGCTTCTTTCTTTTATTATTTTCATATTTCCAATTTTTTTTTTTATTTTATTATTTTTCTCGGTTTTTTTTTTAATTTTAATTTTGATTTGCATATTATTTTTATTTAATTTGTTTACTTATTTATGTATTTTTATTTATTTTTTTTTTATTTATATATTTTTATTTTTTGTTTGTTCTATTTTTTATTACTTTCACTTAAATTGTTTGCTTTGTTATTTTAATTTTAAATTATTTTTTAATTTAAAGAATTTTTGAGAAACAGAGTGAAAAACAAATAGAAATAAAAAATAGAAATGTAACATTTGCTGCTATTATTACAGTGAGCTTTTTTATTATTAATCTTAATTTTTTTTAAATGTAATAACATCCGTTTTCTAATGAAAGTACAATGCACGAAAATGAATGCCGTTCATTTTCGCTTGGCGTCAGTTAGATTTTTAATTTTATGCAACCCAATTTGGTGTGGCTCATAAGCCCGCTCTAACCTTATTTGACACACCTGCAAGCCTTATAAGCGCGCCCGTGTATAAAATACTCTTACCTAAATATGTACATACATGCATACATACACACCTATACATACATATATACGAGAACATCGACGCATTAGACGCGTGAGTCATGAGCTGTGAGCTGTGAGCTGCTATTCCGTCATTCGCTCATTCTTTCATTTACTTATTTTAGCTATTTATAAGATTTACAGTTTTCAGCTCAAGTTAACGCGAGCTTACGACAATGCCAAGTCGGCGATAGCCTGAGCTTCCTGCGGAAATCATGCAGTATTTGATTCGCATATGTAAATTGAAACTGTAATACGATTTATGGCTTTATGGCACAGTTCTGCATAATTTGCCCCCTTTTTGGAAGAAAACTTAAATTTACAAGTGGGACACGATGAATTTCTGGGCCAACGGGTAAGAATTTTACAGTTTTTCATACGTAGCGAAGCCCCTGGTAGTAGGCTGCAAAAATTTAAAACTTAAATCAGGTACTGGTGATTGCCTAAGTTCACGAATGTGGTTGGGTTTTATTTTACTGATTTTCCTGTCAAGGTGATTTAAATAGATTATGACTGCCCGTCGGTGTCATATTTGCGCGGCAGTGACTGAAGCGCCTAAAGCTTGAACAGCATTGGAAAATAATTCATGTTTTTGAAGTCCCTAACAGGTCGATGTTATGCGGAAATCAAGAATGCAGAAATAATTAAAGAGAGCCGAAAGATAGGGCCCCAAATAGGGTCTATGGCAATGGGGTTGGCAGTACGGGAACGGTACTGGTATGAGTGAAAATGTGTGCCAAAAATAATAATATTTTTAATATAACAAAAATATATAGAAAATAATTTAATATTTGTCAATTTTATTTTATTTTTGAAAATAAACTTTTATATGATAAAATGGCGTACACTTTCCGTGAAGACTTAATCCTCTGATCAAAAAAAAGACTTAATTCTCCAATCGATATTTTTTTATTTTAGTATTGATTTCAATTGGATGATAGAGTTTTTTATTTGAAATTCGCCGGCTTTTTCACCAAGTTTTCACCGTTCTCAAAGTTCTGAAGGTTCTATGCTATATAATATATACAAGGTGGCGCAAAATTAAACACCCTAACGGAAAATTTATAATTTTTGCAAATGGCGTCCTACGTCAACATTATTTGATACTTGTGAACCAGACAATCGTGGAGTGCTTAAAGATCAAAATAAATATTTTCATCACTCAACATAATTTAATTTATTTACTTGTAAAAGTTGTTTAAAGTAAGGATGATTCATTTTGCGCCACCTTGTATCAAATGTTTTGTAAGAGCTTGAGAACTTAAAATGATAATACAAAAAAGTAATATTGTTGGAATGATTTGTTTTTTTTTTTTTTGTATTCCAATTTGGTAGATAATTTCATGGCATTTATGTTTTGAATATGAACTCCGTCATATGTTCGCCGCCGCTGCGAGTTACATGGCCAATTCGATCAATTAAATTGTTAACTATGTACCTTTTCCAATAAATCTGAGTAATAAATCTAAATAAGTCCAAGCAGCAAAAATGCGACGCAAACGATGGTCATTTGGCTTCAATTCGAGGTAGGTAAGCCAAGATCCTTGCGTATAATTTTCCACGTAGTCGAAGGACAAAGGCCAAAAAGTAGTGAATTACCACGTATCAACATTTCGACATCTTCTTCAACACTTCGCCCTTTGAACTTCGCGAACAGATTTTTTTTTCGAAAATAAATTTTTGGCATTCAACGATTCAATGATGACGACTTGCCAAACCTGAACAGAAATGTCAACACAGTTTGCCATTCTAAGCTGTCGTTAAAAAAAATCACCCGATTTTACTTTTCTAGTTTAAGTCCTTTCCTTACAATAACAAAAAAAACAAAAAAACTCTGCTAAATAATATTCATTCATTTCGTATTCTAGTTTTACGCGCTCTCGCGATTGTGAACCTGTATAAAAAAAAATTAAATAAACTTGTAGCTGTGCCTGTGATTTTACTAATCTTCTAGTGATCTTCGTAACGTAGAGAAATCCTACTGAGCTTTTGTCACTGTTTTTATTGCATAATGCGTCTCAGTGTTAAAAGCCGATGAGCTACTCTTTATAAACGATAGAAAAGATTCGTGCGGGTTACGGAGCGATTAGGGGGTTAATTTGTTTTTTTTTTTTTGTTTTTTATTTTTGTATAATTTTTTATTTATATATAATTTTTTATTTATTTTTATTTTTTTAATTTTTATATTACTTTTTATTTCTATTTTATTTTTTAATTATTGTTTTTCATCATTTTTATTTTTTCTTTTATTTTATTTATTTCTATATATTTTTTACTTTTTTTCGTGCTTTTCCTTTTTTTATTTTACTTTTTATATTATTTTTTACTTTTGTTTGATTTTTTTATTATTTTCATTTCCTTATAATTTAAATGTTTATATTAATTTTATTTAATTTTTTTTTTAATTATTTATACCCAATATAATTTTTTTATTTTCACTTTTATTTTTGTTTTTTTTATTATTTTCATTTTTTTTTTTTTAATTTTAATTTTTATATAAAATAATGAAAAAGAGCAATTTCATATATGTATTATATTATTTTTTATTTTTATTTTTGTTAAATTTCTTTATTATTTAATTTTTTTTTTATTTAAATCTTTATATTTTTTTTGTTTCATTTTTTTTATTTTCAACTATTTAAATTTTTTAAAAAACTTTTTTTTAATTTTTTAATTTTGTTTTATTCCTTTTTATTTTATTCTACTGTTTTTTTTAATTATAATTTTTCATATTATTATTTTTTATTTATTTCCATATTCCTTGTTTATTTTTATTTTTATTTTCGTTTCATTTCTTCCATTCTTTTTAATATTAATTTTTATAGTATTTTTTTATTTATTTTTATATTATTTTGTTTTTTTTTTTGTTTGATTTTTTTATTATTTTAATTTTTTTTCTTTTGATTTTTATAAACAATAATTTAAAAAAAAATTAAGTTTTAATTTTTATTTTTGTTTAACTTTTTTATTATTTTTATGTTTTTATAATTTAAATTTTTATTTAATTTTTTATTTTTACCTTTATTTTTGCTTATTTTTTTATTATGTTAATTTTTTTCTTTTATTTAATTTTAATTTTTATTTTTGTTTAAGTTCTTATTAGTATCGGTTTTTATAATTAAAATTTGTATATCATTTTTATTTTATTTTTATTTAAGTTTTTTGTTTGTTTGATTTTTTTATTATTTTAATTTTTTTTCTTTTAATTTTTATATACAATAATTAAAAAAAAAAATTATGTTTTAATTTTTATTTTTGTTTAACTTTTTTATTATTTTTATGTTTTTATAATTTCAATTTTTATTTAATTTTTTTATTTTTACCTTTATTTTTGCTTATTTTTTTATTATGTTAATTTTTTTCTTTTATTTAATTTTAATTTTTATATACATACACTAATTACAAAAAAAAAACAATTTTGTTTATACAATATTATTTTTAATGTTTTTTTTTGTTTAATTTTTTATTATAATCAGTTTTTATAATTAAAATTTTAATATCATTTTTATTTAATTTTTTTATTTTTAAATATTTTTTATATTATTTTTAATGTTCACCTTTATTTTTTTATTATATTAATTTTTTTCTATTTTTTTAATTGTAATTTTTATATTGCTTTTATTTGTACTTTTGTTTAATTTTTTTTTGAATTTTTTTTTATAATTTTATTTATTTTTATGTTTTTTTTATATTGGTTGGTTGGTTTAAGGGTGACCCCGCATCGGAGTGCCACATAGACCGCAAGTTGGGTCCGTTGTGTTGCCCTAGAGCTCATTATTTTAAATGATTTCCCCACCTAACCGAGATTTTTATTGTAGATTTTGGTCAAAGATATTAATTCGTTTCGAAAATTTGATGAGAGATTCGATTTTCAGGTCCGAGAGTACTGAAAGATTGTCAATAGTTGGAGAGCCTAG